>CM064561.1:6257343-6574458 GCA_032716605.1 Paralithodes platypus
GAATAATTCAGAAGCAAAGCGAAAAGAGAGACCACATAACGAGGAGAGAAACATAAACCTTATTAATTTTATTTTTAAATGAGTAATTGTTAGAGTACTACACTTCAAAAAAAATAGAACAAAAAAACAAACAAAACGTAGACAAAGAAAATAAAAAAAACTAGAAAATAATGGTTTAGAGTGATACAAATTCGAGAGAGAGACAAAGGAGAGTACAAAGGAGTACAAAGGAAATCAAGCAACAACAGATCTAGTGACCCTTCTAG
Source organism: Paralithodes platypus (assembly GCA_032716605.1). Lineage (NCBI taxonomy): Eukaryota > Metazoa > Arthropoda > Malacostraca > Decapoda > Lithodidae > Paralithodes > Paralithodes platypus. Next base: position 6,257,610 of record CM064561.1, read on the forward strand.
GTTGCTTGTCCTCCAAAACACTGAGGATCAAGTGTCCAAACAGTGGTTTAGAGTGGGTAAGGGAACATTGGAAAGGGAATTACTGCCCTGGACTAATGTCCGTGGCAGGATTAGGAAGTTAGTAGGGGACAGATGGGTTAGTAACTGAGGGGGGGATAAAATAAAGTTATTTTACAAACGCAGTCAGTGGCGGGTTTGATGCGAGATATTTGTCTAGGCGGAATTTAAATGAATCAACGGTGATGCAGTCTATAACGTCTTCGGGGAAGCCCATTCCACAAGTTGACAACTCGATTGAAGAAGAAATTCTTAGATTCGTGCGAGTTAAAAGATTTACCAATAATTTTGCAACCGTTTCCCCGCGTGTAATTAGATTGGTCGATAGTGAAGTACTTACTACAGTTCATATTGTCGATGCCTTTGATGATTTTGAACACTTGAATTAAGTCACCTCTTAATCTGCGCTGGGTTAAAGGAAATAGATTTAATTCTCTAAGACGCTCTTCGTATGGTTTGTTCTTTAGGCTAGGTATCATTTTGGTAACTCTACGTTGAACTCGTTCTAGCTTGTTTATATCTTTTTGGTAATAAGGGCACCAGGATTGAACGCAGTATTCCAGAAGAGGGCGGACTAAGGAATTGTAAAGGGTTAGGATAACTTCTTTGGATTTATGCTCAAATGACCTGCCTATAAAGCCAATTATTTTGTTTGCCTTCTTAACAACTTCTGAACATTGTTGACTCGGTTTTAGGTTACTCGATATTGTTACTCCCAGATCGGTTTCTCTGTTTACATTCTTAAGCTGAGTGCCATTCATCGAATAGTTTGCTTTCTCATTTAGGTATCCGACATGTAGTACTTTACATTTATCCGCATTGAAACTCATTTGCCAAATTTGGGCCCAACATGACAATTTATCTAGATTGTGTTGCATATCGTCAACTTGTTCTTTTGAGAGTACGCTATTTGCAATTTTTGTATCGTCAGCAAATTTTGAGATTGTACAGGTGAGACCCTCATCTATGTCGTTGATGTAAATTAGAAAGAGAATTGGTCCTAGTACCGATCCCTGGGGTACCCCGCTACTTACATTGGTCCATTTAGATGCCTTACCGTTTATGACTACCCTTTGCTTTCTGTTGCTGAGCCAATTTTCTATCCATTTCAACACACCGTCTTGTATTCCATGCGCTTTTAGTTTTAGCAGTAAACGTTTGTGGGGAACTTTGTCAAAGGCCTTTTGAAAATCAAGGTATATAATATCTACAGCTTTACTCTCATCGTAGAGGTTGAGGATATCGTGGAAGAAGTCTAAGAGGTTTGTTAAACAGGAACGTTTTTTACGAAAGCCGTGTTGAGTATCTTTAAGTATGTTATTTTCCTCTAAGTGATTTACGAGTCTGTCTCGTATGACCGTTTCTAGCATTTTACATACAACTGAGGTTAAGCTAATTGGACGATAGTTACTGGGTAGGGATTTGCTGCCTTTTTTGAATATCGGTGTTGGCTAGCTTCCACTGATCAGGCATAGTTCCAGACTGCAAGGATTTATTGAATAGTAATGTCAGTGGTTTGGAGAGCTCATTCTTAGCTTCCTTTAGAACTCTAGGCGAGATTGTATCAGGTCCTGGCGTTTTATTTACCTTGAGTTTATCTAAACAATTCAATACTTCTCTCTCTGTAACGGTGATATTGCTTAGAACATCTGAATTATCAATCTGAATCGGCGATGGTGTAGGGATATCACTGAGGTCTTCTGTTGTAAAAACTGATGCAAAGAAGGTATTGAGGGCATTACTCATTTGTACTTCGTCTTTGGTGTATTCTCCTTTTTCATCGACTAACGGTCCAACAGTTGAAGTAACTACTTTTTTCTTTCTGATATAACTATAGAATTCTTTCGGGTTTGTTTTACTTTGATTCGCAATATGTAACTCTAAGGTCTTTTTACTTTGCTTAATTAACTTTTTGGCTTTGCGTCGTAGCTCTACAAATTTCACCCGTTCTTCGTCATTTTGTGAGGATTTTAATCTATCATTAGCAAATTTTTTAGCAAGCAGGCAGTTTGAAATATCGTTATTCCACCATTTGGGCTTATTATTATGGCCTGGTCGCCCGTATTTTCGATGGTATGCAGTCTTGCACTGCTTTTTAGGTAAGTGGTTAGATCGAATAATTTCCAAGATGTATGTATTATGTCGTTATTGTTAATTAAAAAGCTCCAGTACAGTTGCTTCTAAAACATTAGCTCATAAGTTTATGGAAAGTTTGCTTTCTTGCAAATTAGGAGACTTTGTTTCGATGCTACTATTTGGTTCGTTACTAGTAAACTTTAAACTGAAAGTAATCGTACGCATGGTCGCTGTTTACTGGAATTCATCACCAACCATTCCCGCAACTATTTTTTTCTCTATCAATTACTTCTTTTGTTTGGCAAGTACAATGTCACAGAAAGTTATTACCCACGGGTCAGGCGTGAGCACCGGGCGGGGCGACACGAAACAATTGATAAAAGCGAACTCTCTTGCAAGTTCGTATACAAGTCATGTCCGGAGTGTGAAGTAAGAGTATCGCCCCACTTGGTCACAGGTAAATTAAAGTCGCCAAAAATTACGGTATCTTGTGTACTTACATCTGCAATTTGTTTGTAAATTTCTCGGTCAGTTTGCACTGATTGAACTGGAGGTCTGTATATTAACGCAAGTATTATTGTTGTACCTTTATTATTCTTTATTAGCACAAAAGATGTGTCGACGTTCACAATTTGAGGTTTTGACACGAGGGTCGGGTTAAGACTTTCTTTGATATAAAATAAAACGCCACCTCCATTTTTATTTATTCGGCTGTTCTCAAACATTACATAACCGGGAAGTGAATACTCTGCTAAAAAGTCTCTATCTTTTGTATTGAGCCAAGATTCTGTTATGCCAATCACATCATAATTTTCTGTAAACACTAGTACCTCTAAATCTGAAAATTGGTTGCGTATGCTACGAGCGTTTGCATAGAAAACCTTTAAAGTTGCGGTTTTAGAACTCACAGAACGTTCTTTCATCAAATTTTTGGTTCTGGTCGGATCTACATTTACATTCATGGCTGTCCTCGGTCCTCGGTCGTTATCCCTGGCGGTTTTGAATTTGGGTCGTGTTGGTGGAGCTTTATCCAAATTCGCGGTTCTTGACGGATTATTATTTAATTCCTTTGTAGGTTGCCGTCCTCGCTGTCTTCGGTCCTCCTTCCTGGTTGTCCTGTGCTGAGTCGATTTCTTCTCCGAAAATCCTTCACCGCATCGTTGAGAAGACGCCCAAAACGTGCTGCTCCCACCTGGTTCAGATGAAACTCCATCGTTCTGAAAACAAATAGTCATCGTAGTAGAAATTGTCCCAGGTGTCGACGAATCCCACGTTCTCCTTCCTGCAGAGGTTTGCTAGACAACGATTTGTGCTGGTGGCTATGTTGTAAAATCGGCTCTCTACACCGAGCCGGGGGACGATTCCTGAGACGATGATCATTGATGACTTCTCCTTAAACGACTTGATCAGCTGCTGGTACTTTAAAAGCAAATCTTCCGACCGGGTTCGCTGTAAATCGTTGGATCCAACGTGGATGACGTACATTGTATTAGCAGGGGCCAGCTTTGATACTTCGTCAACTGCTGCAACTACGTCGTCCACACCACCACCAGGGATACAAAAACGCTTCCTGGTCTTAGGTGCCCTGGCGCAAAACTCTGTGAGCTGGCCACGTATCATCGAGTCTCCCACGAGCTGGACTTCTTCTATTTCCTCTTCGTCATCTGAGTCTGTGAGTATCTGGAAACGGTTTTGACACTCGGTAATCGGTATGTGTTTCCTGGTCTTGGGGCAAACGTTGTTCCTCACGACACGGAAGTTGTCTTGAGGGGGAAGAGAGTCACTATTTGTATCTTGAGTATTGGAAACATCAGCTGAAGTGGCTACTGTAGGCGTTGAATTGTTGGCAGTTGACGTTGGGGCGTTGGTGGTTGCTGGAGTTGCGGTGACAATTGAAGTTTGTGGTACTCCAACGTTGAGTGTTACAAACTCTTGGAGTGATTCCAGCTTCAGGGTGAGGACATTGATCTTGTTGTAGGCTTCATCTATTTTCACTGTAAAATTCTCTCGTTGCTGGCAGAGCCGGCAGACTTGAAGATCGACAGTAGCAAACATGGACTCACCAAACCTACCGGCGCAGTTCGCACAAACGCGAGGCATGGTGACAGTCACTTTCTTCAGATCACTTCACTCACTTAAAAAACACTTCACTCACTTTAAAACACTTCACTCACTTTAAAAACACTTCAATCACTTCAACCGAAAACAAATATGCTGAAATACGCAGAAATAGGATATCAGGGGTGATGGCCTAACCGAAAACAAAAATGTTGAAATACGCAGAATTAGGCTTCCATGGGCGAAAGCCTAACCAAAAACTTTTTTTTAAATTGAAATATGCAATAATAGGCTACCAGTGTTGAATAGCCTAACCGAAAATAATAAAATTGAAATTCGCAGAAATAGGCTACCAGGTGTGATAACCTAACCTTAAACAAATATATGTATAACAGAATATTTAACTAAATATACAATTCACCAAATAGAGATTATATAAAAAATAAAGTGTGACTGCACACAAGGGGTTAATATACTGTGTCAACAGATGGCCCTGGTGTCGCTGTAGCCTAGTAAAGCAGTAGCCTACTCTTTTTAGATAAAAAAGTGTATCAGTCAAAGGTTATTACAAGATCGTGCAAGCAACAACTAAAATTACAGATATATATAGCTACAGTAGGATACTAAATACAATATCTACAAGAGTTAATAATAAAACAGATTGGCTGGCTATAGGCTAGGCTAGGTTTGGGTTAGGTTAAAAGCTTGGCAGGTTGGGTTAGGCTAGGTTAGTTTGTACAAATACCACCCTTAGCTTAAAGTAAAATCAGTCTGAGGAGAAAAAGTCAAGAATATATCTAGGGGGAAAAGATAAATGAATGCACTTAAATTTGGTACAAAATTTGCTGGAATTTAATATGTATAATCCCCAAAAAATGTTTGTTTACAAAATGGCGTCGGCGTTAGTCCCTGTAGGCAGGTTAGTTAGTAAACAATATTTTGTATTGCAAAGCTTTACTTACATACAAGGCAGTTAAATAGATACTTACTACAGTAGGTAATGGGTAAAATTAGGGGCTACGATTTTATATAAAATAGTAATAAGAGAGCGTTTGTTTACAAAGCAAAACAAAACAATAGATGGCGCTAGTGGCGCCCTGTCCGAGCAGGAGTCTTGTGATAAACACAAAGTTTATCAGTCAATACATAGCGAAATATCGTGCAGTGTTACTTACTAAGCTACAGGATGGTTAAACGTGCTCTTAACCACTTTTCATGCACAAGAATGAAGAGGATGAGTAGTTAATACTCAAATTATGATCGATATCGTGAGAGCGTTGACAGAGCGTCTGCAGCGTCTGGCGGTAGCACGGGTGTGGATAGAGAGAGAGAGAGAGAGAGAGAGAGAGAGAGACGAAGGATAGAAAACTGGGAGAAGGAGAGGAGAGTGGTATCCTTTTGAAAGAAAATGAAAAAATATGAAGAGAATACATTTAGAGAACAAGAAGAAGAAAGCAACTTTACTCTGTTTATTTCCAACTGACGGTAAATTGCCATGTATTCATCTCGATTACTTCGCTATTATGCAGAATGTATAGCGAAATGTTTTATTAAGTATGGGCATAATTATGAAGCAGAGACATGGTCATTTCATATATTTCCGTTAGTTATCTAGAAATCAGTTACCAAGCGATTCCATTTACCGTCAGTTGAAATAAAACCAAGTATAGTGTAACAAGATTGGAAGGCGATAAAAATAGAGGCAAGAAAAATTATCTAAAAATGAAGACAAAACCTTTACAGAACAAGAGGAAATGGTAGCCATTGTGCAACAAAATTGGTAGGCGATAAATAAAGGAAAGCAAACAAACAACATCCAATGGAGGAAGGGAAGCCAATATACTGCAAGACTGGACGATACAGACAAAGAAAGACAATACTAAAACTGTCTTGATGGTGTAATGGTTAGAGCGTGTAAGTTCTGTATGTGATATCCTAGGTTCGAATCCTGGAAGAATCACATGCTTTCATTAATTTCATTTGGGGGCTATTGGTGTCAAGAACGATGTAAATAATACTAATTAAATATAACACTGAGTTAGGTGGCCAGCAGGGACCGAGGGACACAGTACTATAGTCTGTCCAGTTCGGTACAACACCAAAAACCACAACTTTAAGTTTTTTTCCAGGACCACCTCATGTTTAGCATATTAGTTTTGAGATTTTGTAGACGTTCTTTCCGTTAGTTCGGCGATTTTGAGACCTTTCGCCCCATTTCTTTTTCAATATTAAGACCTTTTCGTGCCATTTAGGTGTCGATTGTTTCCTGGCGAGCGATAGCGAGCCTGTAATAATGGAAGGAACCGGCCAATGGCCGGGACATTTTTCTATCGAAACATTTATTAATTTATCTTGAAAGGGGCTCTAGGGAGTTTTTTTGTGTAAGCTTGATGGAGGTCTAGCGAGGAAACTAAATAGTATCAAACTATCGTGTGGAGGTAAGTGAGCTACTGACTGGCTGCAATAATGACCAGTTATGTGAGAGGGGAGGGGAGCTAAGGTTTTATAGTTAAATTGTTCGTCATACTTCCAATTCCTTGGGATCTTAATCCTCCAGGGATTCGAGCCTGGAATTTCGGTGAGTATCTTAGGCTCGAGTCCTTGGAGTGCCACATGTATTTGTTGATTTCATTAATTGAGCTTAGAAGTAAAGTTGATTGGTGAACAAATATGAATACCACATACAGATCTCAAACACTCGAACTAATGCAAAACTAAGACAGGTAAAGGTTAAGTACATGAATGCGATTAATATCCATTTATCGAATACTACATATCAATCTAATCATGTACTCAGATCAAGAAGGACAATTGGTGGCCCGTATATATAATAGCTGAAGTACTGAACGGCTGATCCAGTGCGGGTTATTGGTGGAGTTCAGTGAGCTTTATATTGGAACCAGGTCAGCTCATCGTTGACAAAATTCTGTGTTTGAAGTGTAAACAATCAACTATAATAAACATGATCAAGTAAATTGGCAATGCATGTAAACAAAGGCTTTTTACGTGTTCCCTCTCTCTCCCCCCTGCCAATCCCAGCGATGTGTATTGTTGGTAGGGTCATGGCAGAGAGAAAGAGAGAGAGAGCTACATAGAGCTACATAGATACACAGACCACACAGACCTCAAGGTCTTTACTAGGCAGTCTGGCCTTACAAACTATATATATATATATATATATATATATATATATATATATATATACATATACACACATATATACACACATACACATACATACATACACACATACATACATATATATACAGTATATATATACATATATATACATACTGTACAGTGCACACACATACACATAATTTTTTTTTTTTTTTCATATCACCCCAGCCCTCTGCAGATAGAGGTCAAGCCTTCCCTTGAAAACTTTTATTGTGTCGCTCTCCACCACTCTCGCTGGTAGTTTATTCCACTCTGTCGCCACACTGTAGGTGAAGAAACTCTTTGTGACATCTAGGTTTGCCTTTTTGGTTTTTAATTTCATTCCATTTCCACGAGTTTGGTTAGTATTGTTTAATGTGAATAGTGCATTTACATCGACTTTGTCGAAACCTTTTAGTATCTTAAAGCACTCAAAAAGCTGACCCCTCAACCTCCTCTTTTTTAATGAGAACAGGTTCAATCGTTTAAGTCTTTCTTCATATGATTTATTTCTTAATGAGGGTATCATCTTCGTCGCTTACGCTGTACTGACTCGAGTCTTACAATGTCCTTGATCAGATAAGGTGACCAGAACTGCACACCATATTCAAGGTGAGTCCTCACCATACTTTTGAACAGTGGCACTATTACGTTCTCATGTTTATATGTAAATTTTCGTTTAATAAAGCCCAATGCTATGTTTGCCTTATTTGCAGCTGCTATACATTGGTCGGAAGTTTTTAGGTTTTCAGATATTAGTACCCCTAGGTCTTTTACTACCGTTGAGGTTTTTATTTGTTTGCCATTCATTTCGTATTTGTATTTCATATTTCTTCTACCAACCTGCAGCACCTGACATTTATCGACATTGAAGGGCATCTGCCATTTTTTCGACCACTCTGATATCTTGTTTAAATCAGATTGCAACGCATTTCTATCATCTTCGTTCAGGACTGTATTTCCTACAGAGAGAGAGAGAGAGAGAGAGAGAGAGAGAGAGAGAGAGAGAGAGAGAGAGAGAGAGAGAGAGAGAGAGAGAGAGAGAGAGAGAGAGAGAGAGAGAGAGAGAGAGAGAGAGAGAGAGAGAGAGAGAGAGAGAGGGGGGGGGGGTGCTGCTGCTCTGATCTAACTGCGTGAGCAAGAGAAGTTCATGGTGGAAAAAAAAAAATATATATATATACACAGTATATATACTGTATATATACACAGTATATACTGTATATATATATATATATATATATATATATATATATATATATATATATATTTTCTTTAATACATACGAGGTTGAAAGAAATGGCAATTTCTGCGTTGGAAATTTTATTATTCAAAGTTTCCAGGTCTCTGATGAGTTTTCGCTGGGTGGCAGGAAGTAGATGAAGGAGATGAGCAAAATTCATGGTGGTACAGGGTTACATAAATGTACATGATGATACAGGATATACGACGCGTTTCACTGGACAACCAGCATTATCAAGTAAGGAAGGAATGATATAAAATGTAAACAGGAAGGGTATATATAGAGGGTGGAGGATCAGAGGAGGCGGAAAACAGGGGGCAAAAGTCTGCTATTGGTGGAAGCGTAAATTAGGAGAGAGAAAGGGGTTAACCGCTTCACGCATGCGCACTGGATGCGGGATGGTGGTCAGTAGGTGGGGTCGAAGCTGATTGGCTGCGTGTCGAGGGGCGTGGCCTAAGTTGTGTGGCGCCTGCAGAAGACGAAGCTGAAGGAGGTAGCGCGGGGGGCTGCGTCAAGGGTACCGGGGGGCGAGGAGGGGTGTTAGGTCCTGTAGGGTAGTGCCTTTTGGCAGAAGGAAGGATCTGAAGGTCCAGAGTTTGGTTGTTGATGTTGGGATGTAAGGCTTGGATATATAAAGCTTCGAGTATAGGTAATCTCCTTGGGTCACTTTCTTTATCGAGTATGGTGGTGTGTTTCTCTAACTCGTTGCGTGTGAGGTGAGGGTGGTTAGGGGTGAGATAGTGGTCTTTGATGGCTCCAGCCTGAAGGTGAAGAGTTAACCGACGATATATATATATATATATATATATATATATATATATATATATATATATATATATATACTGTATATATATATTATTTTGTTTAGTTTCCTCCCTACAGTAGACCTCCATCAAGCTTAACAAAACAGCCCAAAACACCCCTTTCGAGATAGTTTTTTACATATTGTTTATTTTATAGAAAAATATCCCAGCCAGAGACCGGTTACTACTATATAACAGGTTCGCTATCGCTCGCCAAGAACAACGACAGCTAAAGTGTACGAAATGTCTTAATATTGACAAAGAAATGTGTTGAATGGTCTTAAAATGACCAACTAGTGTGCAGAATGTCTTAAAATCGCCAAGGTAATGGGGCTAAACACGAGGAAAAAGGGAGGCCAGATAAAACAAGGCTCCCCCCTTAACCCCTTCTGTACCGGTGATGTACTTTTCATTATATTCTGGCTACTGTTAGACGATTGTATTAAGTTTTAAAAGGTCCTCCAGCAATTAAGGTCCTCCAGCAATTAAGGTCCTCCAGCAATTAAGGTCCTCCAGCAATTAAGGTCCTCCAGCAATTAAGGTCCTCCAGCAATTAAGGTCCTCCAGCAATTAAGAGGCTTCCAACTATCTCACTTAACCCTTTTTACTACCACAGATCCTTCTTAAACTGCACAGAATCGTCTAAATACAGCTAGAAAAAATTATAAAGACGTCGCCGGTACAGAAGGGGTTAAGGCTGTTGGTTGGAACTGCACCTGTGGATACCCTCACCATCACCTCTACATTCTCCGCTGTTCATATAATATACTTCACGATTACTGTACAGTTCGCCTAGTAAGTGATGTCGCGGCACCAAGTATATTTTGATCAATAATTGTTATCAGCAATGTCTAAACACAATTTTGTTTAATTTCGAGTGAGGTATACACACAGTTCCTACACTTACCCACCCTATTCAACATCTGACAGCCATTATTACAGAAGAGAGCGAGCCAAATGTAATGAGAGGTGAGACATGACTTATTAGCGCCACTGTACGTCTGAATATATAAGGTATCAATGTTCGTTAATACAACTTCTTCACAGCATATATTAAGGGGAGGTGGGCAGTTTGTTGGTCTATTAATTCAGTTAATCCTGTATTTATTAGTTTCCTCGCTAAACCTCCATCAAACTTAAAACAAAAAAACATCCATTAGATCCCCCTTTGATATAAATTTGTGCATTTTTCGGTAGAACATTTTTACGGCAGAAGGCCGGTTACTCCACAATTACAAGCTCGCTATCGCTTTGCCGGGAAAAAAATCGACACCTAAAGGGCACGAAAGGTCTTGAAATTGACAAAGAAATGAGGTGAAAGGTCTTAAAATCTCAGAATTAATCGGGCAAACGTCTTAAAATCTCTAAACTAATGGGGATAAGCATGAGGAAGAAAGGGGACCAGAAAACAGCCCATCTCTCCTTAAGCCTCATTACAATAAGATGTCCTGATGTGTTTGCTATAACCCTTTGCTGACGGTTAAATCTACATATGATTCATTGAGCTTATCCTGTATATACTCCACCTTTCTCTCACCAACACTTTACATCTTCCATTCACTCATTGTTTTCACGGCAACCCTTTCATCTACACGTTGCGTTGCCAAATATATATCGCGTTTGAAAAATTAACAGTTGGGCGGAAAGGGATTTATTTTTAACTGTCTTTGAACATCGAGGTTTGAGTGTTGTTGCTCAGTGCTATCAAATACCCCGAGCTAAAAAAAGAGAGATGGAAAAACTATAACCACAATCTGTCCTGTATCACTCCGTAACACAAACACCAACACCACACCAGGACTCACACAATAACAGATGTGGCAATAGTATTTTGTTTCAATGTGGATGAGGGAGACAAAAGGCAGAACTGTCTGTGACGAGTGCCTCCCTCAGAGTTGAAAGAGTGAAAGAGCTCTTACAACCAAAGGTTTATTCAAATAAAATAGTTTTCTTTGTTTTTCTTGTGTATGAAGGAGACAAAAGACAAAGTTGCCTGTATCAAGTGCCCCGTCCCCAAAGTTGAAAGAGTGATACAGATCCAAATTCAAGGTAGGTTAGAGTAAAAATGCCTGGACATACGGAACTTGCATTAGTTTAAGTCATAGGATGAGGGACAGACAGATTGAGGGAGAGAAGTCAAGAGTTTACTTGTGGAGTACAAGAAAGAATAACATAATCGGTTCACTCTTGGGTTAGAAAGTTGGACAGAATAGGGGTGGGAATGTGTTGAAAGGTGGGTGCCCCTCACTCCGTAAAGGGGGAGGTATACACTGAGAAAGCTCTGAAGAACATTGTTTTTTTGTAATGATGGTAAAAGACTGAGAGAGATGCTACATTGCGGCGTATTTTAATAAAGAATAAACGCTTTGGACTCGACCCTTTCGAAAAGTATGGTATGGTACAGGAAAACAACCGACACCAAAATAGCACGAAAGGTCTTAATATTGACAAAGAAATGGGCAAAAGTCTAAACATTTGAACACTAATGGGGCTAAACATGAAGGAGATGGGGGTCCAGGAAAATACAAATACTTCCCCATAATACGGTTATGACAAATGGCTACCATGGAAAGTAATGGGTACTGGTTGTGCCTGTTTGATTGTTATTTATTTTGTATAGTTTTGTTTAATGTATAAAAATGGCTACACTGAATTACACGGCATATCTGATTGTAAATGAGTGGATGATGAGCACCTTAATTCACCTACCACAGTGTAGAGAGAGAATATATTTTATATTAATTTCATTACAACACCAAACACCTCCAATGAAATTAATGAAAGCATATATGTGATCCACCAGGATTCGAACCCGGGTTATCACACACAGATTTGTAGACACCTTAACCATTACACCACCAAGACAGTAAAAGGTTTATGCACATGCTTGCGACTTATTATCCATTCTCGAATACTGGATATTATTAACCGGCTTGTTCTATACCCTGTTCCAAGTTGCTAGGCCAGAAATCCTGAACCCTATAACCTCTGTATGAAAAGGCTGTAAATGTCCACACCTATTCCCTGGCTGACCCTTCCCAAATGATAGACATATTAGCTGGATTGCTCTAGTAATTATTTTGTCAGTTATAGAGGTTAGTGTTCCAAGAGTTTTGGCCCACTTCTTTGGAACAGAGTATAGTTGGCTGTGAGAGCGACACAGAGGAGGAAATAAGGCACATTAATATGGGCCCATATAATTATGTACTTTGTATTCAGCATATTGAAAATTAGCAAATTATTTAGAAATCTTTGGTCCTTGGAACATCCTCACAAATGTTTATGGTACGAGAAATGTCTTCAATATTGCAACCTGTCAGTACTACGCTTATAGCAATATACAAGCACTAACTGTTCTAGGATATATATATATATATATATTGTAAATTCACACAGAAGATGCCACACATGATGATCGTCTCAAGGCGTGCCATGCAGTGGTAAGTATTTGATAGGTTGGGTCCCTGATGGTGGTACTGGAATTAATGACAGTTGTATTCTTAGATGTGTAATAAGCTTGATGAAGGTCTAACGAGGAAAACAAAAACAAAATGAATACAAGTATAAATAGACCAACCATTAACCCCCCCCCCCCCCCCCTTAACCACGGTAACATTCAGGACCTCATACCTCCATCTGGGTCTTTGTTCATCTTTCTCTGTTCAGTTCGTCAAAAAATGCCTTGATTGATCGAGTCATAAATCGCTCCAGTGAACACTGACAGAACCAGTTAACGAGGAAACGAAAGAGGGAGAGAGGTAGAGCGTGCAGTTAATTAACCCCTTCCGTATCGGCGACGTCTTTTGAATCATATTTTAGCTATATTTAGACGATTGTGTTCAGTTTAGGAAGGATTTGTGGTAGCTAAAAGGATTAAATGAGATAGTCTGTAGCCTTTTAATGGATATACTGTACGTCCTTCCTAAGCTGATTAAAATCGTCTTCGTTCTTTTTCATATGTGAGTGAGAGGGACAAAAGGCAGAACTGTCTATAGCGAGGGAATAGGTGTGGAAATTGACAGCTCATTTGCTCTAGCCCTTTTTGAGTTACAGAGGTTAGAGGTTACGATTTCTGCCCAACCTAGAATGAACGGACTATAACCTCTGTAACTCATAAACGACTAAAGCAATCAAGCTAATATTTCTATCAGTTAGGAAGGGTTAGCCAGGGATAAAGTGTGGACATATTTGATCTCGCCTTGTTTGTGACATTATTTAGTCCTAGTATTTATGTGAAAGTTTTCATTGGCGCATACAAACATTTTAACTGTATTGTTGATTGACTTAAGCAGTACACTATAATGAGGCAAACGAGTTGATAAATTATATATTTATTTTGACCGTGACGTAGCACATTCTCTTCATATTGTATTTATGTATTTGAAAATAATATATACAATCTGGTGATAGCTTTAAAGAGAGTTTTCTGTTTCCTCCCCTCTCTACTGCATCCAATTTACACTTCTTTCTATTTCAATCGCTTTTCTTTTTCCTACTCACATTTATATTGTTGTCCCGCCTATAACAGCTTGATCTGTGTTGTTATATATATCTATATATATATTATTTACACTTCTTTCTATTTCACTCACTTTTCTTTTTCTACTCACATTTATATTGTTGTCCCCCCTATAACAGCTTGATCTGTATTGTTATATATATATATATATATATATATATATATATATATATATATATATATATACCGGTAGAAGAAAGTCTGACAATACCGTTTAACTCTATTGGGTTGGAGAGTTTCATAGAGTAGGGGTGGGATTGTGTTGCAAGGCGGGTGCTACGTACCCTACGTAGAGGAGGTGGTATACACTGGGAAAGCACTGATGAACAGTGATTATTATAGTAGCAATAGAATAGCGAGAGAGATGTAACATTGCGGCAAAGAGAGAGAGAGATTGCAGAGAGTTGGTGAGTGGGCGGGAGTTAATGATATGAAAGGTTTCCTTTCTACTTTGTCTAGGAGTGCGGTGTGAGAGGATCCTCCCCACACACGTGAACAATATTCAATACAAGGACTCACTGTGCCCCTGTACAGAGCAAGAAGCTGTGCAGGGGTAAAGAACCCCTTGTGGCGGTTGAGCAAACCCAGCTTCTGGGAGGCTGCCTTAGCATGACTGGTAATATGGTCCTTCCAAGTAAGAGCAGAAGAAAAAGAGACACCAAGAATATTGAGAGAAGATGAAGGATTGATTTTTGTATTGTTGAAGAATAAGGGATAGTCTGCTGGGAGTTCCTTTATGGGGCGTATGTCTGCCCCCCCTTCTTCCTCATGTTTAGCCCCATTAGTTTTCAAATTATATCACGTTTGTCCCATTAGTTTGGCGATTTTAAGACCTTTCACCCCATTTCTTTGTAAATATTAAGACTTTTCATGTAATTTAGATGTCGTTTTTTTTCCTATCGAGCCATAGCGAGCCTGTAATATAAGAGAACCCGGCCCTCGGCCCGAACATTTTTCTATCGAAAAATGACCCAAGACCCAAATTGATATGGGTCATGGGCGAGGTGTTTCTTAAGCTTGACGGAGGCCTTGGGAGTAAACTAGTAAAATAATAAATAGCTACATAAATGATCCAATAAATACGGCCATCCTCCCATTAACGGATAACATTTCCGGCGGCTTCCATCAATCCTTCCCTTTCTTTTTATGTATTCTGGCTACTATTATATGATTTTATTCAGCTTAAGGGTACATAACACAGTCAAGAGTGCGAGCTAGTGGGAGTCTAACAGGAGTCACTAGGAGTCGCTAGAATCACTTGGAGTCATCGATTTTCACCGCGAGCGAGCGGGAGTCTAACAGAAGTCGCTAGAGTCATTAGGAGTCTCGATTTTCACCGCGAGCGAGTGGGAGTCTAACAGAAGTCGCTAGGAGACACTAGAATCACTAGGAGTCAGCGATTTTCACCGCGAGCGAGCGGGAGTCTAACGGAAGTTGGTAGGAGTCGCTAGAGTCACTAGGAGTCTCAATTTTCACCGCGAGCGAGTGGGAGTCTAACAGAAGTCGCTAGGAGTTGCTAGAGTCACTAGGAGTCATCGATTTTCACCGCGAATAGGCCCGCGAGTCCGAATTGTCCCCTACTCCTAGTGACTCTAGCTCACACTCCTGACTGTGATGTACCCTTTAACCCTCTACCTACAATTAAGAGGCTTCGATCTATCTCACTTTACCCTTTTTACTACCACAGGTCCTTCTTAAACTGCAAAAAAAGTCTAAATATAGCATGAATATAATTCAAAAGACGTCGCCGGTACAGGTGTTAACCCCTTCAGCACCATGACACCTTCTTACCTTTGATTCTGGCTAAGGTTAGATTATTTTATGAAGTTAAATAAAGAGCTATATTACTAAAATGGTTTATTGAAATCGTATTTACCCATTTGAGTCATATAGGTAGATTACAGACTTCAGAAAATCGCCTAATGGTAACCAGAATATGATGAAAATTACGTCATGTTGCTGAAGGTGATAATAGTGCAATGGTCTGTTTCTTGCGATGGTATTATTCTCAACAGTAGACTATTCACTTGTCCATCAGCTGACTTGCATTACATGTTGCAATTGTTTCTCATTGCAGTATAAATCTTGTCATGACAATATCTCCTGCTTCCAACGATTGACTCTCCTTTCTCATTTCCTCTCCTCTATATAAGGGGAGACAGACCGTTTTTCTGGACCCCCTTCTCCCTAATGTTTAGCCTCACTAGTTTTGACATTTTAAGACGTTGGTTCCATTAGTTTGGGGATTTCATGACCTTTCATCCCATTTCTCTGTCAATATTAGGACCCTTCGTGCAATTTAGGTGTCGATTTTATCCTAGCGAGCGATAGCGAGCCTGTAATTTTAGAAGGAATCGGCTTTTGGCTGGGACATTTTTCTACCGAAAAATGTACAAATCTATCTTGAATGAATAAATGATTAATAGACCAAACAAACAGCCACTGTCCCCTTCACCGGGTACGTTTGTGCCAGCTACGTATACAATAATCAATAATCAATAATCAATAATCAAAGTCCCTTCCCTTAATTCCATGTTCTCCCAACAGTGCCTTCGTCAGGTCAACATTTCTGACGACCCATGCTGACGGCCTCCTTCCCTCATGGCCGAGTTAAGGGGAGATGGGTCGTTTTTCTAGTCCCCTTTCTCCCTCGTGTTAAGCCCCATTTGTTTTGAGATTATAAGACGTTACGCCCATTAGTTTGGCGATTTTAACACCTTTTGCCCAATTTCGTTGTCAAATTTAAGACCTTTCAAGCCATTTAGGTGTCAATTTTGTACAATCAAGCGATAGCGAGCCTGACATTTGAAGAGGAACCAGCCTTCGGACGGGACATATTTCTACCGAATAATGTAAAATATTATCTTGCAAGGGGGTCTAGGGGTTGTTTTTCTAAGGTCTAGCGAGGAAACTAAGAAATAAAGGAGTACATGAATTAATATACTGTACCTTTAAAAAACGGCCATCTCCGGTTACCCCTTTTCACCGGGTTGGGTATCTCATATTCGCCAGAATGTTCCACTTTATTATTCTGTTGACAGCTACCTTCCTCTCGAGCACTTTCATTTTAACTCTGCCTGATTCCTGGCTCTTTAACTATCAGCCTATATGTTTATCGTATATATATATATATATATATATATATATATATATATATATATATATATATAAAATTTTATATATATATATATACCGGTATATATATATATATATATATTTATATATATATATATATATATATATACATATATATATATATAATTGTATTGTAATTCCTTATGTTTATTTAACTAAGAATAATTATTATAAAAGTGTGTATATATTTAATAGTGTTAGGGTAGTCAGACTAGTATATTATGCTTGTATAAACAACATTTTTACTTATACCTAGATATATTAGAACTGTGTTTTAGTGATATTATTCAATGCAAATAACGACAGCATGACCAGCTTTCAGGAACTCAGGCACATGCTTGTGAAGTGGGGAAAATATGGACAAATGCGAGAAGCCTGTGTAATTCGTATTTCTGCCTGTAAACAAAGAAAGGGTTGAATATGAAGAATGAGGCAACAGTTTGAATTAATACATTCAGTGGGAGCAAATTTGTGAAGGTGATGACGTCAGAATTGAAAACAAAATTAAGGGGGGATGGTTAATTTTATAGTTGATTTGTTCATTCATCCTTTTTCTAGTTTCCTCCCAAGATCTCCAAGCTTAAAAAAACACTCCCAAGACCATCCTTCAAGATTAATTATTAAATTTTTTGATAGAAATATGTACCGGCCAAAGGCCGGTTCCTATTAAATTATAGGCTCGCTATCACTCGCCAAGAAGAAATCGACACCTAAATGACACACAAAGTGTAATTATTGATAAAGAAATAAGGCAAAAGGTTTTAAAAGCGTCAAACTAATGGGCCGAACGTCTTAATTTCTGAAAACTAATGGGGCAAAACATGAGGAAGAAGGGGGACCCACCTCCCCTTAAGTGCAATAGAATGAAAGTATCAATAAATCAAACAATGGTGCTCGATAAAAGAAAAACACGACAACCAACCTAGGATTGAACTCTGCATACATTGATCGACAGACAAACCTGCTATACCCTGTTCCAAATAGGTAGTCCAGAAATCGTGAACCCTAAATTCTGTAACTCAAAAAGGGCTTTAGCTAATGGGCTGTAAATCTCCACACCATTTCCCGGCTAACTCTTCCCAAATGGTAGGAATATTAGCTCGATTACTCTATTCGTTTGTGAGTTATAACGGCTAATGTTGAAGAGTTTTGGCCTACTTACTTATAATGGGATATACCACCACACCACGTCGGTCATAATTAGAATAGAGGTATTGCAGCATGATAGACCACTGACAGCATACTGACAACAACCTGACAGACCTCTGACAATATACTAATAACATAATGCCAAAATACTGACAAACCTCTAACATCATACTGACAACATACTGGCAACATAATGACAACAGCCTGACAGACCTCTGCCAACATACTGACAACAACCATCCTGCCCGGACCAGACCCAGGGTTACCAAATCAAGTCCACTAGATAGTAATTATATTACGAACACCGCTCGAATAATGCAAAGATCTCTACACTATCACTCTAAAATATCTCAAATTTCCAGAGAATCGCAAGAACTTATGTCGCTGGATGAAAACAAATTACCTCTGGATGGAAGTAAATACCTCTAGATCACATAACAAAGCCACTCCAACAGCTTCCTCTCTCCCTCCAACAACCCTTCGCCCCTCTCTACACTCTTCAGAAAATAGGAAAAGTAGAAAGTAGCTACGAGGTGCCGTTGTATAGGCTTATCCCTAAATACCTTCACCTGACCTGACCTATAGCGGGAAAGTACCTAAGTTGGCAACACACACACGTCAATACATATAAACACACGTTATCATTGCGACATAGGACTGGGAATGCGGATCAAAGCGTGGCAATTGTTGCTACATGTGACACATTTACTACCGCCATTATTGAGTAAATGGATTGACAAGCCATAATTGCTATGAAATATTGATCATGTGACCGAGCCTAATATGATGTACAGTCAGTCAAATAAATGAGGCGCGGCACCAAGTATATTCCGATCAATAATTGGTATCAGCACTATCTAAGCATTAATTCAACGTTTCGAGTGAGACATACAAACATGTTAATAATAATAATACAAATAATAATAATAATAATAATATTTATTCAGTTAGCAATTTACAGAGTTGGTACCACATAGTATGTTACAAATATGACATGTACCAGCTTTGCATAATTCCAACTAAGGATAGCCCAATAAGGCCGTTAGGCGTATCTCCATTGGGGTCCTTGTGGGATTAGGTTAGCTGGGGAAAAGGGGAGGATAAAAGAAATAGATACTTTAGAGAAAGTATTTCTAGGGGGTTATTTTAAGATACCTTATATCCTATAGTAAATATCAGTAATCCGTAATCAGTAATCATTTCAGTTTGTTTTGCCTATCTCTTATGTCGTATTTAGTAGTAGACATAAGCTTGGTGCTCCCTTCTCGCAGCTGTCCGGTTCAGGTGTTCCTTCAGGCTATGTCTGAAGGAATACAGTGTTCTCTTTTCACGGACTGACTGGGGTAGGTCGTTCCAGTCTTTGATGGCAGTGAAGAAGAATGTTTGCTTACCCTGTCCTTGGATTCTCGGGACCGTAAAATTAAACACCCTGTTTCTTGTGTTATGTCCACTCCTCTCATTTACTTTAACAAAATCACTCTTTAGATACTCTGGAGCTCTGTCATAGAATATCTTGAAGGCATTAGTGAGCCTGATTTGTTTGGCCCTGTCAGAGACATTGAGCATACCTAGTGACTGAAGTTGTTCCTGGCCAACATGTGATCTGGGTCCTAGGTTCAGCATGAATCTAACCATTTTATTTTGAGTGACCTGAAGTTTGTGCTGTGCTGATTTAGATGATACAGAGTACCAGGATGACACAGAATAGTCAAAATTACATTGAACAAGCGCTTGGCAAAGGGTCTTTTTGGTCGCCGCTGGCAAGCATCCCACCTGTCTATACAGGTATTTTATCCGTGCTCTACACTTACTCAGGATAGATTCCAAAATTGTTTCACCTGACAAACTCGAGTCCAGTTTTAGTCCGAGATATTTAACTTGTGACACTGTTGTTATAGGAATATCATTACAATTGACCGAGAAGCCCACAATGTCTTTCAGTTTGCGTTTTGTTCCACATAAGATGGCTTCTGTCTTGCCCAGGTGAAGAGATAGTCTATTGTCCACTAGCCATTCACTACATGATTCTAGTTCTTTGGAAAGTGAAGCGGCAATACTTATTGGGTCTTTTCCTGAAATCAGAAGCACGCTGTCGTCAGCATACAGTAATAATTTACACGAGACGCTCAGTTCCATGTCGTTCACATAACAGAGAAAGAGTAAGGGACCAAGGATGCTTCCCTGTGGGACCCCACAGTTAATTGGCATAGGATCAGATATATTATCATCAATTTTGACTCTTTGTGTTCTACCACTAAGATAAGATTTAAACCAGTTCACTGACCCAATGCCCATTGCTTGTAGTTTATTACATAGGATATCATGGTCTACTGTGTCAAACGCTTTTTGTAGCTCAAGAAGAACCATACCGGTGTAGTTACCTTTAGACATTTCTTTACGAAATGTGATCTGTTAACCTAACAAGTGCGCATGGGGGTAATTAGACACCTCTCCCTGTGCGCATGTATTTGAGGTGTTTCCGTCACTAAAATATTCATTGTACCATTAATAGCATTAACACCTTACGAGCGGCCTATGCGGTTTATTTATGTGTACCGCACAGCGGGGTGTTTTTAGCCAAAATAGGGCTGTTTACGTGATCATTTTCATGCCTAAATAAGACCCAGAACGTAAAACAAGTACCTATCCCTGAAAGGGCATAAACAGAGCTTTCGAATGACACCATAACGATCCTTGTATGATGGATAGTTTTCTTGCAATAACCGTGCAACGCGAGTGCAAAAAGCAGGTAATTCGGTACTTTCAGTACATAATTGAGTATGTAGCGAGTGAGAGAGGGAGGAGGGAGCTGAGATTTGTGTCAGTAGGTTCGCCGCGGTGGTCTGGAGCAGTCATACGCTCGCTAGTCTCCTGCCACCACTTGTCTCTCTCTCTCAGCCACATTACGTGCTGAAATTGCCACTCGAGTTATGTCGAGCGCCGCCACATAGTCCAGCTTTATTTAACTCGACTTATGTTGCTCGCCGCTAAATAAGGGTTAATACTTATCCATATGCGCCTATTATGGGTTGATTATAAAGGTATTAACCTGAAACAACAATAAAACGAGTGAAAACAGCGTTTGGATGGTCAAAATCGGAGATATAGCCCGCGAGTTGTATAATGTATGGGTGAGGCAAGCTGCTTTCCCGCCAATTTCCACCAAGGCCACTGAGACACAGTCGATCGATACTCTCTCTCTCTCTCTTGCATTCGCTTGCTATCAGTGATGACCACACCCTGCAACCGGATTTCTAATGTTAGCACGAAAATATACCTCAGAATAAGGGAATAACAGGGAAAATAGGTGATAACTGAAGGAGAGGAGGAAAGTGGGGAAGGAGGGGAGGTAGAGGACTGAGATTTTGCATGGCCCAGGGGCCAATTTTTTTTTTTTATTTTTTTTTTCGATGTCAAAAGTTGATTTTTTTTTTCTCTGACTCTTAACCCTTAATTAGCGGCGAGCAACATAAGTCGAGTTAAATAAAGCTGGACTATGTGGCGGCGCTCGACATAGGTCGAGTGGCAATTTCAGCACGTAATGTGGCTGAGAGAGAGAGACAAGTGGTGGCAGGAGACTAGCGAGCGTATGACTGCTCCAGACCACCGCGGCGAACCTACTGACACAAATCTCAGCTCCCTCCTCCCTCTCTCACTCGCTACATACTCAATTATGTACCGAAACTACCGAATTACCTGCTTTTTGCACTCGCGTTGCACGGTTATTGCAAGAAAACTATCCATCATACAAGGATCGTTATGGTGTCATTCGAAAGCTCTTTTTATGCCCTTTCAGGGATAGGTACTTGTTTTACGTTCTGGGTCTTATTTAGGCATGAAAATGATCACGTAAACAGCCCTATTTTGGCTAAAAACACCCCGCTGTGCGGTACATATAAATAAACCGCATAGGCCGCTCGTAAGGTGTTAAGAGTCTCCCCGCAGTCCGCCGGGGAACTCTTAAGAGTCTCCCCGCAGTTCCCGGCTTAAGTGGATGAGACAGGAGTCTGTCGAGTACATGCATCTGAAACCTGATTGAAACTTATAGAATAGATAATTTTCTTTTAGGTAGTGTTCAATTTGGGTGTACTGTATACCGCTCTTTCAAAGATTTTAGATACAATACATAATATGCTGTTACGACCGGCACTACGAAATAAACAAGGGCACTCAATATTGGACTAGATGATAGGCTATATCTGCAACAACGGTACGCTAATTCCAAACCCTCGAACTATTACCCCGGTGAACAAAACACTTAAAACCTCCAGAGTTAATCTACTGGATAACGGGGTATCAATTAACTGGGTTTTAGTGCACTTCTACAAAGGCTTTCCGGTGATGGCAAAGCCTACTCACAACAGGAGTATTTTACGTTAATAAAATGCTCTTAAGTAATAACAATGCTTGAATAAACTATAACAAGATTTAATAAAGGAGTATATGCTTACGTTAACTTTAGTGTGAGTCTGTACTCAACACTAAACTCTTCAATGCTCTATGAAAACACTGAAAGTCTAGTCCTACAGCAAACAGATATGGAATCTTCTGAAAACGTCTGATGCTCTAAGATGCTCGTTAATATAGAACAGAAATAATGCAGGGGCAGGACACCAAAGCATGTATCTTAAATACACCAATAAGTAGGATACATATATATAAAACAATGGAGTGCAACAACTCTGTGACAGCACTAATAATAGCCACTCAAAACAGTACTTCCTCAGCCAAAGTAACAACCATACTGGGTTGTGCACCAAGCATCAACCTAGGCTAAAATAATATATGAATTCCTAAAGCATACACAGTTAAAGTTAATAAACACAATGCTGTCTTTATTACTAATAAAGTCTAGCAGCAGCATAAAAGGTACAAGGAGGCTAGGCAGAGTGCAAGCATGCTCGTAGCCTACTGTCTCCCCTTGAACAGATTTCCCTTATGTTACGTTAAGTGACTAGGAGGCTCTCTTGGTAAGTCCAGATCTCAAGTATCTGGTCTTACCCTGGCGCTCCACAAAGGTCAACAAAATGGGGTAGCACGCACACAAGTAAGTGTAGGCAAAACCCCTTCGCTTGTATACTGCTACAATCGCACAGGAAAAAATATGCACAAGGGTTACAGACACCTAGCTCCGTCGAACTCGTACAGGCTCTGACTTGCCATGTACATAACTCAGACAACGACTAAAGATACCCTCCACTGCCTAGCATTAAATAGTAACAAAGAACAACTCAATAATTAGAAGCACCCAATGATAATATGACTCATGTGACTATGACTAATAATCCCTAAAGCTAGTGCAAAACATATATGTGAGAACTGGTGCTGGTAATACGACTGGCCGACTATGGAAGTCGTATGCAGAACCAGAAGGGATAAGTAATTGAATATAGATGAGAAGTAATGGAAAAGAAGAAGTTCAGAGAGAGAAACAGTAGTACAGGGGGTTAGATTGGGGACAGATTGCAAGGGACATCTAGGACCAAGCACACCATGCCAAGCTCTAAAGGAGACACACGGCGGGAGCCCCCCAGCACCAACACTAGGACAGCGGCACCCAATCACAGACCACTACGTCATGAAAAGCAAGCGTCCTAGGACGCGCCAGGCCTGCCAGCCAATCAAGAGCGTGGGAAACCCCGCGCGAGCGGGGAAGGCACACGTACATACACACGCACAAAATACAACCTCGCTGCCTCCACCGCTATCTCTCTCCTTAACTTCACACTACACATCTTATACTCTATCACTGATATAAAATACTTCCATGTGTCACAGACAAGAATAAAGACCACCACTGATCTGGCTGTGACTACATGAATACTAAGAAAGAAAGAACATCGTTCTACGATTATTATAGCTCATTTCACTGCCCTGGCGAGCACTAGCGAGTACGAGCACATTCTGGCAAGCTGGCCAGCGTAACAATGCTAACTGGTCTGTAGTTGCCAACTTCTAGTTAATTTCCTTTCTTGAATAGAGGGGTTACAATAGCTTCCTTCAGTTCAGCAGGTACAGTGTTGGTGTTAATTGACAGGTTGATGATGTGGGTTAGGGGACCTGCTATACCAATGGCTCCATCTCGTAGAAATTTGGTAGGAATTTTGTCTGGTCCTGTGCTTTTATGTACATTTAGGTTAGAGAGCTCGTCAAAAGTGTATTTTGGTGTAACATTTTGCAATCCAATATGTGTTCAGGTGTATGGCTTTATCTCTGTAGAAATTTCGAAAGGTGGCCGTTGTTCCTATCTTCACAGACCATATTCAACATCTGACAGACATTATTACAGCACACAGCGAGCAAAACGTAATGCCAGAAGAGACACAACTTTTTCGGCCATCTGTACAGTCGCGCTAATAAGTTATGTCCCAGCTGTCATTACGTTTGGCTCTCTCTGTGTTGTATTAATGTCTGTCAGATGTTAAATAGGGTGGGTAAGTGTAGGAACATGTTTGTATATTTAACTCGATATGAAGAAATGAAGCTTAGATATTGCTGATACCAATTATTTATTGAACAAAACATACTTGGTGCCGAAACATCACTTATTAGCGCAACTGTACAGTAGTTATGGAGACTGGAATATAAAGAGAATCATTATTACAGCCACAGATCAATGTCATAATATATCATCATTACCAATACATTACAACAGTTGTGTGTAGGATATAGTCTTATCGTTTGTATTTGTATTAATAGTCAGTAAGTCAGTAGCCAGCCTTTACTCCCACAAGGGGTAGGGAGGATCAGCAAGAGACACAAGAAAGGAACAAGAGGTGACAGGAGAAGAACACATATAAGAGTTAGCCCACAAAAGAGCAAGAACACAAGGATTAAGAAGCAGTAGTCAAAATTAATACCATGTTTACCAATAATAATGTCATGTTAAACACTCGAAAATTATTACATGGAACTCACTAGATGCCATGTGTTTCATTATGAAATTATTATTTGAAATTTATAAGTTTTAAATTGCTATCCATTCATTCCATGTAAATCATTACTGGCCATTAAAGATATGTCAATTAGGAAGGTTATATTTCCACCAATATTAGACGTATTTCTTTGGATTACTAAATAATTACTAATTTACTATCACCATCATTGAAGACTATCACCACGGCCAGAGACTTGGTGTTGTAGTCTTGTCATGAACAATAAATAATAATAATAATTGTACTCCATGATTTCATTGAGATACCTTGTCTATAACCTTCATTTTGGTATTATCTTTGTGTAGAATGTAGAAGCAATCAGTTGCAGTGTTTACGGTGTGTATCGACAGTTCTACAATTATTTCATTTTTCAGTAAGCAGCGGGTTGGAATATCGGAAAAGGTTTTATCGATTGCCAATATCCCGCATTCTGGCGAAATATAAACACGAAAAGGAAAAGACTGTTGTACTATTATTCCTATTAAATGCATGTGTCAGAGGTATATTGCTAAAGCACAACTACTATCACACTCACTCTCTCTCTCTCACACACACACTCACTCATTCAGTCACACTCTCTCTCTCTCTCTCTCTTGTTTTTTACATTCTTGAAACCAAATATTGCAGGCACACATTTTCGGAGCGGTCTTGCTGAAGCTCATTAACTCTGCTCAGGCATACGCTGTCTCGAGAGTTGGAGATATATTTTGATTTTACAATTTGCAGATGTTAACTAGTTTTTTGATAATGAAAAAAAAAAAAAAAAATTCTACTCGCATATAAACTGATACATATACATTTATATAAAATTAGATACACTTTATTGTCAAATAACGATAACTATAACTTATACTGTATTTCATAATCAGTATATAGCCTACAGTATATATCGACGTATGATTATGTTATATATATAATTATTGTGAAGTTGTATATCTAGGAGTTAAAACCTGTATATTTGGTTATATTCTTCATCTACTTGAAGTTAGTGTTTCATTTATCAGTCAACTGTGAACAAGGTGTGTCTATACAGTGTATACACATTCTTGTATTTATTTCACTGCACTTTGTTTACATTCCATTCCTGTACCTAGAGTATATACGTATACACACCGGCATATATCACAGAAATTGTTCCGAGGAACTTGCTTCAATTGTGCCGCCTCTCCACATCTTTCCCCGTAGAACTAGGGCAGCTGAGAGCGCCCATGAATTTACACTTTCTCCTCCACAATGCAGAACTTCTGCTTATCAGAATTCATTTATCCCCAGAGCTACTACTCTTTGGAATTCACTTCCCTCGAATTGCTTTCCACAAACTTACAATCTACAAATGTTTAAATCCAGTTGTTACAAACATTTTATGAATGGAGGATGCCTTTAGGCACATGGACCTTTTTGTTTTATCTGTGTTTTTCCTTCCTCCGTTCATTGTCTCTTAAAAAAAAAAATATATAAAAATATACCCCATAGGTGGGGGTGGAAGACTCGAGACAGAGACCGAACGGAAACAACATTTATAGTTCCAGTTCTTAGGGTCCGGGACTACTTTTGCGTTTCTCGCCCATTTTTCTGTCTCGTCTAGTAGGTGAAGGATTCCCAGCCCCCAGCCGGAAAAGTATGACAGTATTAGAGACAGACAGCAACAGATAAGGTTGGGTAGAGGATGATAAACCTCGCTCTGGATAGGACCAGCCCTCACCCTCTTAAGTAATGCCAATAAAATACGACATAAAACTGCAAGCACAGTGATTATTGGTCGATATACAAACTATATACCACAAGGTATACAACGATTAATATATAATAGTTAGCGTAGACCCTCGTGTAGACGACCCAATACCTGTAGTCAAATCAATGCCCCCTTTGACACTTCACTTTAGTCAACATTATCGGTAGATATTAAACTGACTGGCACATTGTGACATTTCACGACATGACACAAGCAGATCAGTCGTTAATATACTTCATTCATTAAATATAGGCCAGAAATCTTGACCCCTAACCTCAAAAAGAGCTAGAGCAAATACCGGACATTGGCAATTGGCAACGATGTAAGCATCGTTGCCAATTGCCTTTGTTTAAATGATTTACCGTAGGTAGTAATATCAAGTCCATGTAAGACTGTTTTAAAAGTATATATTGCATTATTGACTTATATATCCACAGTACCACACTATATATTGACTTATATATCCACAGTACCACACTATATATTGACTTATATATCCACAGTACCACACTATATATTGACTTATGCCAGTACCACACTATTATTGACTTATATCCACAGTACCTCACTATATATTGACTTATATATCCACAGTACCTCACTATATATTGACTTATATATCCACAGTACCACACTATATATTGACTTATATATCCACAGTACCACTATATATTGACTTATATATCCACAGTACCACACTATATATTGACTTATATATCCACAGTACCTCACTATATATTGACTTATATATCCACAGTACCACACTATATATTGACTTATATATCCACAGTACCTCACTATATATTGATATATCCACAGTACCACACTATATATTGACTTATATATCCACAGTACCTCACTATATATTGACTTATATATCCACAGTACCACACTATATATTGACTTATATATCCACAGTACCACACTATATATTGACTTATATATCCACAGTACCTCACTATATTGACTTATATATCCACAGTACCTCACTATATATTGACTTATATATCCACAGTACCACACTATATATTGACTTATATATCCACAGTACCTCACTATATATTGACTTATATATCCACAGTACCACACTATATATTGACTTATATCCACAGTACCTCACTATATTGACTTATAAATCCACAGTACCACACTATATATTGACTTATATATCCACAGTACACTATTGACTTATATATCCACAGTACCACACTATATATTGACTTATATATCCACAGTACCACACTATATATTGACTTATATATCCACAGTACCTCACTATATATTGACTTATATATCCACAGTACCACACTATATTGACTTATATATCCACAGTACCTCACTATATATTGACTTATATATCCACAGTACCACACTATATATTGACTTATATATCCACACAGTACCACACTATATTGACTTATATCCACAGTACCTCACTATATATTGACTTATATATCCACAGTACCTCACTATATATTGACTTATATATCCACAGTACCACACTATATATTGACTTATATATCCACAGTACCTCACTATATATTGACTTATATATCCACAGTACCACACTATATATTGACTTATATATCCACAGTACCTCACTATATATTGACTTATATATCCACAGTACCACACTATATATTGACTTATATATCCACAGTACCTCACTATATATTGACTTATATCCACAGTACCACACTATATATTGACTTTATATCCACAGTACCACACTATTGACTTATATATCCACAGTACCTAAGAATATTGACTTATATACCACAGTACCACACTATATATTGACTTATATATCCACAGTACCTCACTATATATTGACTATATATCCACAGTACCACACTATATATTGACTTATATCCACAGTACCACACTATATATTGACTTATATATCCACAGTACCACACTATATATTGACTTATATATCCACAGTACCACACTATATATTGACTTATATATCCACAGTACCTCACTATATATTGACTTATATATCCACAGTACCCACATATATGACTTATATATCCACAGTACTCACTATATTGACTTATATATCCACAGTACCACACTATATATTGACTTATATATCCACAGTACCACACTATATATTGACTTATATATCCACAGTACCACACTATATTGACTTATATCACACTACCTCACTATATATTGACTTATATATCCACAGTACCACACTATATATTGACTTATATATCCACAGTACCTCACTATATATTGACTTATATATCCACAGTACCACACTATATTGACTTATATATCCACAGTACCACACTATATTGACTTATATATCCACAGTACCACACTATATTGACTTATATCCACAGTACCTCACTATATATTGACTTATATATCCACAGTACCTCACTATATATTGACTTATATATCCACAGTACCACACTATATATTGACTTATATATCCACAGTACCTCACTATATATTGACTTATATATCCACAGTACCACACTATATATTGACTTATATATCCACAGTACCACACTATATATTGACTTATATATCCACAGTACCTCACTATATATTGACTTATATATCCACAGTACCTCACTATATATTGACTTATATATCCACAGTACCTCACTATATATTGACTTATATATCCACAGTACCACACTATATATTTAACCCTCTCCGACATATGACGCAATTTTGAGCCTATTAGGGATACTTTAAAACCTTTGTTACCATCAGGGGTATTTAGAAACCTTTAGTTTAGTTACTTCAACCTCTGCAGTTGTTTGAGTTAGCTGTGGGCAGAAAACTAATTTTGGAGAGGTAATTATAAGAGTGAGAGAACTCTATTTCTTATTGCTAATCTGGCAACCTCTGCGTCATATGAGTCTGAAAGGGTTAAGGTTAAGCAGGTTTTCAGTGGGTCAGAATATTATTACTGTTTACACGTCCTGTATAATTATACTACAGAAATCTTTAAGGGAAGATGGGTCATTTTGTTTGGTCCCGCTTCTTCCTCATGTTTAGCCCCATTAGTTTTCAGATTATAAGACGTTCGCGAACGCCCATTACTTTGGCGATTTTAAGGCCTTTCACCCAATTTCTTTGTCAATATTAAGATTTTGTGTCATTTAGGTGTCGAATTTGTCCTGGTGAGCGATAGCGAGCCTATAATTTAAGAGGAACCGTCCTTGGGCTGGGACATTTTTCTATCGAAAAATGTACACATCTTTTTGTTTTACTTCTTTTAAGCTTCCTGGAGGTTTATGGAAGAAACTAAAACTAATAATACAAAATAAGTAACTGAGCAAATATATACGCCCATCCCCTTTAATATGAATATCAATATGAATGTATCATCAATATGAATATATACGCCCATCCCCCTTATTATGAATATCAATATGAATGTATCATCAATATTATTTATAGGAGATGCTATTGACATAGTACCGTGGACAGTAATTTATGAACTGTTTGTAGACATACAATATATATTTGTTATATATATATATATACAGTATATATATATATATATATATATATATATATATATATATATATATGTCAGTAAAGAATACCCAGGTAGACTGGTGACATGTGAGTGTGGTGGTGGTTAGTATCTAAGCAACAAACAACCTTTAACATAATTTTTACTCAGCCTAAGTAGATGTGAGGCAAGATGGAACCGAGACAACAACAGTGTAGCAAGGAAGTATATTAACTCCTTCAGACATATATGATGCTACCGCGTCATATGGCCGAGTGCGCCAAAAACTCATATGACGCTAGTGCGTCATATGGACTTATCTTCATGGCTCTCTAATAAGTTATATGACGCTAGTGCGACATATGGAGCTCAGTAAGTCCGATAAGTTAGCTAAAACCGTTGGTGGCAACCTCAGCCACCTCCGATAATTCTAACGGCCGCAGTGTTGTTGTGAGTGTAGTGCGAGGCGGTGGCAAGGATACCGGGCTCACGCCTCCGTAGACTTACTGGAACATAATATGTCTGAAGGAGTTAAGAAAGTATAACAAACTACAAACAAAGCTCGGCGTAATAAACAAATATCGTACTAACAATAAACAATGCATATCTATACAAGACAAAACAAACAACTCGAGTAAAACACAAATAAAGCTTGCCTGGAGGTAACGTGTGATATAACAGACGAGAATGACGGTAAGGGAGGCGGACGGGTGGGTGGGTGGGTGGGGGGGGGGGGGGTAATTGTAGTAGACTTGGACCTGCCTGGATGTATCAGCAGGAAGTATCACACACACACACACATATATAACTATTCACACACATAACCATTCACGCTCATGCACAACTATTCATACACAACCATTCACACTGATATTTCCTCTTTTCATATTTTATGACGTTCGCCCCTTTAGTTTGTCGATTTTAAAACGTTTCGTCCCATTTCTATATCAATATCAAGACCTTTCGTGCCATTTAGGTGTCGATTATTTCCTGGCGAACGATATCGAACCTGTAATTTTAAGAGAAACCGGCCTTAGGCCGGGCCATTTTTCTATCGAAATGTGTAGGCTACAAATTTAGCTTTAGTCTAGGGGTGTTTTTTAAGTTAGATGTGTTACGACCGGGACTACGAATAAAACAAGGGCACTCAATGATTGGACTAGTAATAGGGCACTATGCAACAACGGTACGCTAGATCCAAACCCTCGAACATATATGCCGGCGAACAAAACACCTATACCCTCCAGAGTTAATCTGCGATAGCGGGGTATCCTTAACTGGGCATAAATGTACTCTACTTCAGGCTAACCTGCACTGGTATAGCCTGATAACAAACAAGATGCAAGTTACGTTAAAATGCATAAAAAGGAATCTATGGAAAGATCAATTAAATCACTGCAGATTTAATACAATAAAAAGATGCTTCAATACAGTTACTCTAAACAACAATAAACTCTTCACTCCTATCTGAAAGAAAGTGAAGTATAGTCCTACAGCATAGACCTGGAAACTTCTGAAGAAAGTCTGATGCTCATAAGATGCTCGTACTGATTTAGAACTATATAAAGGCAGGAGGCAGGACACCACACGTGTAAATCGAATACACTAAAAGATAGGACATATAATGTTAACTGACACGAGAATACTATAAATGCGCAACGGTAGCAATGCTCGACACTAAAAGAAGTACTTCCTCATCTACGAAACAGTCTGCTATGGTTGTGCGGCTCAGCAACAACCTAGACTAATAAATGCTGTGAATAATAATGCGCACAAATCAAAGAGCTTATATTAAATACTAACAAGTGTCTACTCGATTAATAATGTCTAGCTGGGATACTCTAGGTAAGGAACTGGTGTTGAGCAAGACAGGCTCGTAGCCTAGCGATGTCCTTAAGACTGCATCCTTTAAGTTACGTTAATTGACTAGGGGGCTCTCTCGATAGATCCAGATCACAAGTATCTGGTTCTATCCTGGCGACCCTCTAAAGACAAGCAAAGAGGCAGCAAAGTGTGGAACTGGTACAGGCCAAAACCCTCAGTCAACACAATGCTGCACTCGCAAAGGACGCAACCGAAAAGACAACCCAGGCTACCACAGGACCGGTCGAAGTCGTGTAGGTATAAGCAAACCGTACACACATCGGAGACAACGACTACAGTTACCGTATCCCAGTCTAGCATAAATAAAAGAGCAGAAACACTAAATCAATAATGGATACACACAAAGTTCTTAACCTATACTAACTAAGAACCCTCAAACCTATTCTAAGTACATGTAAATATCTCTGAGGACGGCGCATGCAATACAATGGGCCGGCTATGAAAACCGTATCCAGAACCCAAGGGGAGTGTTGTGCAGTTAATAAAGGTTAGAGTATGGAAAGCGAGAATCGAGTGAGAGAAACAGTGATAAAGGTGGTGATCGGGAGAGAGTATGCAAAGGGATGTTAGAAGCACGCGCGCCAAGCCTGTCCTGACGAGGACAGCTCCTGGGGACCCTCATGGAGGATGTAAGTTACACAAGAGACCGCAAAGGCGCGATGGTCGGCCCATCACGGGCCGAGACGTCACAAGACAGCAGGCGTCATAGGACACAGCCAGACACGCCGTCCAATGGCGAGCGAGAGGCAGGAATGCACCCGTACATACAGACACTTAGTACCTCCTCGCTCTGAAAGTCTTTCTCATTCACACGCTGGTACTATTATCACTACTGTTGATATAAAATATAACCCGTTGTCACAGACGAAAACAAAGACCACCACTAGACTGTCTGTGACAATGCGATTACTAGGAAAGAAAGAACAACATTATCTGATAACTGTAGCCCATTTCGATGTCCCTGGCGTGCGCTAGTGGCCAACGAGAGGCGATTCTGCCAACGCTGGTAGACATCACACCCCGCCCAAGATATGGGACGCTCAACATTAGGCGAGCACCATATCTGACAAGGCAGAATGCCGACACGACCCGCCACACCTAGCCACTCCACCAGAAATGAAATGCAAAGCTCAATCTTAAATAAAACAACATATTAGCATAAAGAAAATCTTACAACCCCTCCCAAACACAATAGTATAATTTAGCCTGCAATGCTCCCTCAGCGAGCTTCACAGAGCCCAGCCTACTAAGTGAAAGACAGGTTCAACTTAGGACTTTCGCTATAACATTGGCAACTTACAATTAACTATATAAAAGAAAGAGTTTTTTATGTGATTTTTTATTTATTTTTAATGTTGTTTTTGACGGCTGCTCTACAGGGGCAAGCCTGGTTTTTCTCCACTCAAACCCACACACCTGTGGTGATCTATGCCGGATCCTCCACCCTCGACAAACAGTCTGCAATCACATTCTAACAACCGGCAATACGCCGAATGTCTAGATTGTATTCTTGCAACATGAGTGACCAACGTGTCAGCCTCATATTCCGGTTGTGGAATTGGTTCAGAAATTTAAGAGGGTGGTGGTCGGTGTAAATCACCACGACTGGCCCGTAGGCAGGAACATATACTTCAAAGTGCCTGAGCGCCAACACTATTGCCAGCAGTTCTTTCTCCACCACAGAGTAGTTTTTCTGAGCGGAATTAAACTTCTTGGAAAAGAAACTGACTGGATGCTCCAAACCTTCCTCGTCTGTTTGCATTAAGACGGCACCAGCCACTACACCGCTGGCATCTGTTGCCAGCTGGAACGGTCTTTCAAAGTCAGGGGCCCTGAGGATTGGGTGAATGCATATTAGGTGCTTGACCAGCGAAAAAGCCCTTTTACACTCAGGTGCCCACTTGAACTTTTTCTCTTTTGCTAGCAAATCTGTCAGGGGAGCTAACACAGTAGAATAACCCCGAAATGAAGCGGCGATAGTAACCGATCATGCCCAATAATCTCATGATCTGCCGCTTGGTGGACGGCCTGGGGAATTGGTTAATAGCCTGTATCTTGTTTTGGGGGGGCACACCTGGCCTAACCCGACCACAAACCCAAGATACTGCACAGTTGCCCGGACAAAGTCGCACTTGCCCAGATTGACCACCAAGCTGGCCTCACTGAGCTTCCGAAACAGGGCTTCTATGTGCTCACAGTGACTCTCAAAGTTGTCATCGTAGATTATAACGTCATCTAGGTAGACAGTGCAGTTAGGGATGTCAGCTACTAACACATTCATAAGACTCTGGAAGGTTGCTGGGGCATTTTTAAGGCCATACGGCATCACATTGCAACGGTAGGTGTTCCCATCAACCACAAACCCGCATACACCCTTCGCCCGCTCAGACAAGGGCACCTGCCAGTAGCCTTTCACTAGGTCTACCTTAGTTAGAAACTGTGCCTTACCAATTTTGTCTACACTATCGTCAACACGGGGAAGGGGATAAGCATTGGTGGGAGTCAACCCATTCAATCTCCGAAAGTCAATGCAGAAGCGAACCTTCCCGTCAGGCTTGGGCTGCAGAGTGACAGGAGATGTCCACCTAACTGCCCCCTTCTCAATCAGCCCCCGTTCCAAAATAATACTCTAACTCGGCTCTGAGGGCTGGGAGTTTAATGGGTGGAATTCTGTAGGGTACTGATTTAAAGGGAGGGTGATCTCCCACGTTCACGTCATGCACCACTCGAGTTGTGAGGCCTGGATGCTCTGCAAACACAGTGGGGTATGAAGCAAACAGGCGCTGCACGGCTGCACGCTTTTGCTCAGGCAGGTGCACTAGAGCATCGTCAGCCACCTGTCTGGAGTTCCCCGCCCACTGGTCAGCAGAGACATGACACTCCCAGTTATCCTCCACCTGGGCTTCACTGTCCCTCACTCCTTCTCCTCCATGACCGCTGCAGGTCAACACAGGGACAGCGAGAGGCTCAGGGGGGCGCCTCACAAACTCTTTCACCAGATTCACATGGCACAGCTGATTCTTTTTACACCTATCTTGAGTAACCACAAGATAGTCTAGGTCAGAGATCTTTTTTACCACCTTATAAGGACCAGCATACTTGGCAGACAACGGATGACCTGGCCGAGGTAACAGAATCAACACCTCCTGCCCCACCTTAAACTCCCAGAGTTTTGTCTTCTCATCGTACCTGTCCTTCATAAGTGCTTGCGACCCTACCAAATTCCTACCTGCCAACTCTAGGTTTCTCAGCATTCTCTCTCTACTCTCGAGGACATACTTTAACATGGAACATGGTTTTGCTGTGCCCTGCCAGATTTCTCTAACCATGTTGAGGGGGCCTCTGACCTGATGTCCGAAAACTAACTCATTGGGACTGAACCCTAGGCTTTCACCAGGTACCTCCCGAGCAGCGAATAATACATAGGGCAACCCAAGATCCCAATCCTTGCCATTCTCAACACAGTAACAACGCAGCATGCTTTTCAGAGTCGAGTGCCACCTCTCCAACACCCCTTGACTCTCTGGGTGATAGGCTGAAGAGACAACTGTACTGATACCGTGCTGCTGCATGGTCTGTTTGAAAAGGTTAGAAGTAAAGTTGGACCCTTGGTCTGACTGCAATTCCTGCGGGTACCCGTACCTAGAACAGTACAATAGCAAGTTACGAACATCAGTCTTAGCAGTACCATTTCGCATGGGGTATGCATCCGGATAACGAGTGGCAACATCCATGATTGTGAGGAGTGTTACGATCCAGGTTCTCAAAGACATAGGGCTCTTCAACATTGGACTAGATAATGGCAAAATGCAACAACGGTAACACTAGATCCAACCCCTGCCTTAAACACTGGAAAACAAAACACCATTACCGCCCTGAGTCGTGCCTGGACAACGAGGTATCCTATGACTTGGTAACTGGTGCACACACACTAGGCTGACGCTCGATGAAACAGCCTATTCTCAAACAGTAAAAGATTACTCGATTAGGTTACACAAAGAAAAGATAGTTAACGTGATTAATTAACGTTACGGTAGATACTCAAATAACTGGCACTCCTGTATTAAAGAAAGTGCAATGCTAGTCCTGCAACATCAACTGGAAACTTCTGAAATAAGTCTGATGCTGGGAAGATGTTCTTAAATAATCTTGAACAATTATAATGCAGAATACGGGTCACAATAAATGCTAGGACATATAGTAATAATAGGCAGGCGAATAATAAAGACTGCGCAAAGGTAGTAATGCTCAACAACTAAAGAAATGCTTCGTGACACAACGCAACAGCCTACTCGGGTTGTGCAACTCAACAACAACCTCGGCTCAAAAGTGCAGTGAATAATAATGTTGCATACATATAATAATGGGGGCTTATCTCTAACCAGTGTCTGCTCAGTTAATAAATTCTAGCTTGGGTATCAAGACAGGGCAACAATGGGCGAGTATGCGGCTCGTAGCCTAACGTTGTCCGAAGGTGGTATAATGAAGATTACGTTATATGACGGGGATGCTCTCTTGATAAATCTAGGTCTCTAGTACCTAGTTCTATCCTGGCGATCCCTCAGAAGTCAACACAAAGAGGCAGCACTATGTTGTGAGGGATAGGCTATGGCCCTCTCACACCACAGCGCTGTGCTCGCAAAGTAAACCCACCCGAAGACAACTTAGGCTCCCACAGTACCTGTCGATGTCGTGCAGGGCTTAGCTAACACTCTGCACACATCGGAGACAACGACACAGTAACCTTACCCCCAGTCTAGCTTTAAATAACCAAGTAGAATCACTCAACACCTTGCCAGGGAGACATATACCGGTCTACAACCTTCCCGAGAGAGGACACACACGGAAAAGTCCGTCTCTCCAACCTCAATAAAGCATAATACCTCCTTAACCTAATACAGGGAAATATCTGAGAGCTTCGCGTACAATACGACTGGCCGACGGTGAACGTCTATGCTGAAACCAGAAGGGATGTTGAGTTTAATAAAGATTAGAGAATGAGAAAGGAGAAGTCGAGAGAGAGAAATAGTATGCAAAGTGGCGAGTATGGGGGACAGAATTGCAAAGGATGTAGACGATATGCGTGTCAGGCAAGCTTTGAGCTGGTAAAAAACACGAGGCCGCGATGGGCAGGGACTAGTTGACCACCCGGCCGCCAACGCCGTCAGCGCCCAAGCGAGCCGCGTCATAGCTCACCTCGCTGCCGGGTGTACCCCCTCACCCTCTCTCGCTCGCCTCCCACACAAGCAACATTTATATTATAGCGAATATAAAATATAAGGCGCGGTCACAGACCAAAACAAAGACCATTTCTAGACTGTCTGTGGCCACACGACACCAATCACACAAAGAAGATCATTCTAGGACAACTGTAGCCCATCCCCCCATCCAGGCGAGCGCTAGCGAGCTGCAATGCCACACACAACCATTCTGCCAGCGCCGGGAGGCATCACACCCCCCCCAAGATATGGGACACTCAACCATGAGCCCATATCTGAACAGGCAGAATGTCGCTAGAATCTGCCACTCCTAACCACTCTGCCACTCATGGAATGCAAGCTAAGTCTCCTAAACAAAAATACAACAACATTTATATATAAACAAAAAATCTTATCACCCTTCCCAAATATAATACATTAATTCATAACATTGTGCTCCCAGAGCGAGCTTTAAGAAGCACAGCCTACTGAGGGAAAATCATCTGCACTCAGTACTCAGCTACAATATTATCTTAAAATTAATTATAAAAAAGAAAGAGTTTTTATTTAATTTTTCATATTTTATTTTAATGTTGTTTTTGGCGGCTACTATAGATGTAGCCTAATTTTCTTCGAATCAAAGCCAACAACTCCTGCCCTGCGACCCTACGCTGATGCTACACACGCGAGCCAACAAGCACCAGTGCAAAAATACACCGCGAGCCAAGACAGGAGGCTATACCAACATACTGTGGTAGCCTACCCCGGATCCTCCACCCGCGACAAACAGTCCGCAATCACATTCTCACAACCGGCAATATGGCGAATGTCTAAGTTGTACTCTTGCAACATGAGCGACCATCTGGTCAGCCTCATATTCCGGTTGTGGAATTGTTTGAGGAATTTAAGCGGGTGGTGGTCGGTATACACTACCACGACTGGCCCATAGGCAGGCACATAGACCTCAAAGTGTCTGAGCGCTAACACGATTGCCAGCAGTTCCTTTTCAACAACCGAATGGTTTTTCTGTGCTGAATTAAATTTCTTTGAAAAGAAACTGACTGGATGCTCAAGACCTTCCTCGTCTGTCTGCAAAAGTACGGCACCAGCCCCTACTCCGCTGGCATCAGTCGCCAACTGAAATGGTCGTTCAAAGTCCGGGGCCCTGAGGATAGGGTGAGTGCATAAAAGGTGTTTAACTACTCGAAACGCCTGCTCACACTCAGGTGCCCAGCGAAACTTTTTATCTTTAGCTAGTAGATCTGTCAAAGGAGCTAACACAGTAGAATAACCTCTTACAAAGTGGCGGTAATACCCAATCATGCCCAAAAATCTCATGATCTGCCGCTTGGTGGTCGGCCTGGGGAACAAGTCGATAGCCTGTATCTTCTGTTGGGGCGGGCTCACCTGCCCTAACCCAACCACAAACCCCAGATACTGCACCGTGGCTTGCACAAAGTCACACTTGCCCAGATAAACCACCAAGCCTGCTTTACTAAGTTGACTAAACAAGGCTTCTATATGCTCACAGTGACTTTGGAAATCGTTGTCATAAATGATCACGTCATCAAGGTAGACAGTACAGTTTGGGATGTCTGCTACGATGTCGTTCATTAAGCTCTGGAAAGTGGCCGGTGCATTTTTCAGACCATATGGCATCACGTTGCAACGGTAAGTACTGCCATCCACCACAAACCCGCACACCTCTTTAGCCCGCTCAGACAGTGGTACTTGCCAGTAGCCTTTGACGAGGTCTACCTTGGTCAAGTACCTTGCTTTCCCGATCTTATCCACACTGTCATCCACCCGGGGAAGAGGATATGCATTGGTGGGGGTCAACCCGTTCAACCGCCTAAAGTCAATGCAGAACCGAACTTTTCCATCAGGTTTGGGCTGCAGAGTGACAGGAGAAGTCCACCGTACTGCCCCCTTCTCGATCAAGCCTCTCGCCAGCATATACTCCAGCTCATCCCTGAGCGCTGGGAGTTTAATGGGTGGCACCCGATAAGGTATCGACTTGAAGGGGGGGTGCTCTCCTACATTGACGTCATGCACCGCTTGAGTAGTGAGGCCTGGGTGCTCGGCAAATACAGTGGGGTATGAATCGAACAGGCGCTGCACTGCCACCTGCTGTTCCTCCGGCAGGTGCGCCAGAGCATCATGCGCACATTGGCTCGAATTCCCCGCCCACTGATCAGCCGAGACATGACAATCCCAGTTATCATCCACCTGATCATTGCTGCCCCCCTCTCCTTCTCCACCATGACCGCAGCAGGTCAACACAGGGACAGCTAGTGACTCAGGTGGGCGCCTCACATACTCCTTCAGCAAATTAATGTGGCATAGTTGGTTACGCTTCTTCCAGTCTGGAGTGGCAACGAGGTAATCCAGATCGGAGATCTTTGACACCACCCGATAAGGCCCAGCGTACTTGGCAGCCAGAGGATGACCTGCCAGAGGCAACAGGACCAACACCTCTTGACCTACCTGAAACTCCCGGAGTTTCGCCTTAGTATCGTACCTGTCCTTCATACGGGCCTGCGAACTCACCAAATTACGCCCGGCCAGCTCCAGACTTCTAAGCAATCTCTCTCTGCTCTCGAGGACGTATCTCAACATAGAACATGGCTTAGCGGTACCCTCCCAAATCTCCTTCACCATGTGGAGAGGGCCCCTCACCTGATGCCCGAAAACAAGCTCATTCGGACTGAAACCGAGACTCTCTCCAGGTACTTCTCTTGCCGCGAACAAAACATACGGCAGACCAAGGTCCCAATCCTTTCCGTTCTCTGCGCAATAACATCGAAGCATGCTTTTCAGCGTGGCGTGCCACCTCTCCAACACCCCTTGACTCTCCGGGTGATACGCAGAAGAGACGACAGTGCTGATGCCATGCTGAATCATAGTTTGTTTGAAGAGATTAGAGGTAAAATTAGAACCTTGGTCCGATTGCACCTCTTGCGGGTAACCATACCGCGAGCAATACAAGAGCAGGTTCCGGACAACAGTTTTCGCCGTGCCATTTCTCATTGGATATGCATCAGGATAACGAGTGGCCACATCCATGATAGTTAATATAAATTTATTACCGGCACTAGTAGGGGTTAGGGGTCCGACCATATCAATGATGACCTTACTGAAGGGCGGTCCACTGACAGGAATGGGGTGCAACGGGGCTCTCGTAATTGTTTGGTTAGGTTTTCCAACCCTCTGGCACGTATGACACCTTGCTATCCAGGTTACCACCTGCCCCTTCAACCCCGGCCACCAAAACAATTTTTCTAAAGCCGCCACCGTTTTTCTCACCCCTAGATGTCCTGCCAGTGGTATGTCATGCGCCAACCTCAGTAGGCTATCCCTGCACTCCCGTGGCACCACCAACTGGTCCACTACTCCGGACCCCTCTTGCCAACTACGTTTAGGGTCTTGAAAACGCCTATAGAGGATGCCTTCTAAATAAAAAAATCTCCTAGCTGTGCATCGCCGTCCTCGTCGAGCTCTACAGCTCCATTAGCACACGTTTGGAGCTCAGGGTCCTCTAGTTGCAACCGACATATATCTGAGGGTGCCAAGCGATCTAACTGCTCCCGGAGCAATGCATGACCTTCCCCGATACTGGGCTGCTCCCTCTGTCTCTCTCGATGTACATAACGTTGCTGTCGTGGAGACTCGTCATGCCCAGCCTCGTCACTCTCGATGACAGGCCCAGGGGCTACTCCAGAATTAAGTAATGGTGCTAATACTGAATCACCCAGGAGAGCCGCCGAGTCAAAACTCTTAAAACCAACTCCAGCTTTAACCTCCATCTGTTGATCGTTCCTCCGCTGGTCTGAAGACGGAGGACTAGGCTGTGACAATTTAGCTGCCCGAGCTCGGGTGACAACACGCCAGGGGTTGTGTCTGGCACCGCTCGACCCACTCTTGCTCTTCCCTACTCACGTCGGCCGGCCTCTCGGCAACGACTAAGGGTAGAACCTCAGAAGCGGGCATTGCAAAGTCGTTGCCGAGAAGAAGGTCGACGCCCTCCACTGGCAGTTTCTCCACAATCCCGACATCCAATTCACGTGCCACACCATCCACCTCCAACTCCAACCGCACCAGCGGGTATGACCGAGTTGCATTAATACCCTGCACCACTACCACCCGAGCCGCGTTTATAGGGTAGCCAGTCAAGTTTTTCATCAGAGTCTGGGAAGCACCTGTATCACGCAAGACCTGTACTCCATGCTTGCGCCCCGCCCACATCACGCAACCCCGCCCTCTATGGTCGCAAAAAACATCCTGAGCAGGGTTCGAGCCTCCCAGGTGCTTCTGCATTGGCTGTGCCTCAGCCTCTGACGAACTGCCCTGGGCAAACTCAGATGACTTCGGAGACACACCAATGTTGCAGGCCAAAGACACAGCTGCTGTAGGTGGTTTGCTAGGACAGACTCTTGCAAAGTGCCCCTTTTTATGACAATGATAACACTCCAACTCCCCTTTGGGCTTCCCTTGGTACTGGGAAGGGCCCGGCCCCTTCTTAAATGGGACGGTGCTAGTCTTGTGGTCAGTCTTGGTATCATGGCTCTTGTACTTGTTTGCATAAGGTATATCACTAACTCGGGGGGGTGGGGCATCACGCCCCTTGTTACCTGCCTCACTACGCTGGGCAGACCCGCACCCACGAATTAGTGATAGCCGGAGGTCAGCCATCTCAGCTGCCTCCTGTAGAGTTTTTGGTTGCTTTTCTTTAAGGTTTAACGTCAGGTCGCCGCCCGTGCATTTGAAAAACTGCTCTAAAAGCACCAACTGTTTAATGTCGTCAAACGTAGTAGCTTTCTCCGACCTCAGCCAATTCCCAAAAGCATCGGACAGCTCCCGGGCATGCTCCAAAAAGGTGCTCTCCCGACCCTTGGTAACACCCCGGAACTTCAACCTGTACGTCTCTGGTTGTAGTTTGTATGCTCTCAGGACAGCCTCCTTGAGTTCCTCATAGATAATACACGACTCTATCGGCAATGCATCATAAGCCCTGAGTCCCTTGCCCACAAGTCTAGAGGAAACAAGGGCTGCCCACTTCTCCCCAGGCCACTGGTGGATCTTGCACTTCTTCTCGAATCGTGTGAAAAATTCTGTTACACCACTCTCATCAAACACCGGAACCAGTTTCAATAAGTGCGAGAGAGACTGCTCATGAACACGGTTACCAGCCCCAAGTCGCTGTCCCGTTGTCTCTACTCGCGACTTCTCTACATCCATGTCGGCACAGTACCTAGTCGATTCGGCTTGGATTTTTGCTTGACTGATAGTTTTTCTCTCTTCTATCTTGGCTAATTCTAATTGCTGCTGATGCTGAAGCTTAGCTAATTCGAGCTTAAACAATAATTCTGGAGATAACCCTTGAGGAGGTGAAGGTGCTACAATGTTTGAAATTACCGGTGGTCCCCCCAGGGGCAACCCATCCTGCCAGTCACCACCCAACTGCGGAAGCGTATCCGGGGTCGGCAAACTACTGGGATGGCTGGGAGTTGAGTGTAGGGGAAGTATGGCCGAAGAGCTCTGAGCACTCAACCCATCTCGCTCACCAGTCACCCTGCCCAGTACACACGTTATCAAGTTATCCTTGGTCATGCTGCTGTTCCTCAGTTTCGACATTACGTACTGTGTCTCCATTCTCCTCTGACCCGGTATAAGACATGATGCTCACACAAATTTCTCACCACCATATTCAGAAAAGAAGTACCCCAAACTCTTATGTAGCACTATTCACTTGCCAAAAATGTCTGAAGACTCTCAAGTGCTATACTACTTTGCCAAAAAAAATTAACGTGCCCACTATATTCCTCAATAAAACAAATGACCACAACAATCCTGCAATTATCTCTTAGTTCACAAGATCGTGAGCTAGGTCGCCATTTGTTACGATCCAGGTTCTCAAAGACACAGGGCTCTTCAACATTGGACTAGATAATGGCAAAATGCAACAACGGTAACACTAGTTCCAACCCCTGCCTTAAACACTGGAAAACAAAACACCATTACCGCCCTGAGTCGTCCCTGGACAACGAGGTATCCTATGACTCGGTAACTGGTGCACACACACTAGGCTGACGCTCGATGAAACAGCCTATTCTCAAACAGTAAAAGATTACTCGATTAGGTTACACAAAGAAAAGATAGTTAACGTGATTAATTAACGTTACGGTAGATACTCAAATAACTGGCACTCCTGTATTAAAGAAAGTGCAATGCTAGTCCTGCAACATCAACTGGAAACTTCTGAAATAAGTCTGATGCTGGGAAAATGTTCGTAATGAATCTTGAACAATTATAATCCAGAATACGGGTCACAATAAATGCTAGGACATATAGTAATAATAGGCAGGCGAATAATAAAGACTGCGCAAAGGTAGTAATGCTCGACAACTAAAGAAATGCTTCGTGACACAACGCAACAGCCTACTCGGGTTGTGCAACTCAACAACAACCTCGGCTCAAAAGTGCAGTGAATAATAATGTTGCATACATATAATAATGGGGGCTTATCTCTAACCAGTGTCTGCTCAGTTAATAAATTCTAGCTGGGGTATCAAGGCAGGGCAACAATGGGCGAGCATGCGGCTCGTAGCTTAACGTTGTCC
The DNA here is from genome assembly GCA_032716605.1 of Paralithodes platypus. Lineage (NCBI taxonomy): Eukaryota > Metazoa > Arthropoda > Malacostraca > Decapoda > Lithodidae > Paralithodes > Paralithodes platypus. The sequence continues at coordinate 6,301,662 of CM064561.1, forward strand.
GAAGGTGGTATAATGAAGATTACGTTATATGACGGGGATGCTCTCTTGATAAATCTAGGTCTCTAGTACCTAGTTCTATCCTGGCGATCCCTCAGAAGTCAACACAAAGTGGCAGCACTATGTTGTGAGGGATAGGCTACGGCCCTCTCACACCACAGCGCTGTGCTCGCAAAGTAAACCCACCCGAAGACAACTTAGGCTCCCACAGTACCTGTCGATGTCGTGCAGGGCTTAGCTAACACTGCACACATCGGAGACAACGACACAGTAACCTTACCCCCAGTCTAGCTTTAAATAACCAAGCAGAATCACTCAACACCTTGCCAGGGAGACATATACCGGTCTACAACCTTCCCGAGAGAGGACACACACGGAAAAGTCCGTCTCTCCAACCTCAATAAAGCATAATACCTCCTTAACCTAATACAGGGAAATATCTGAGAGCTTCGCGTACAATACGACTGGCCGACGGTGAACGTCTATGCTGAAACCAGAAGGGATGTTGAGTTTAATAAAGATTAGAGAATGAGAAAGGAGAAGTCGAGAGAGAGAAATAGTATGCAAAGTGGCGAGTATGGGGGACAGAATTGCAAAGGATGTAGACGATACGCGTGTCAGGCAAGCTCTGAGCTGGTAAAAAACACGAGGCCGCGATGGGCAGGGACTAGTTGACCACCCGGCCGCCAACGCCGTCAGCGCCCAAGCGAGCCGCGTCATAGCTCACCTCGCTGCCGGGTGTACCCCCTCACCCTCTCTCGCTCGCCTCCCACACAAGCAACATTTATATTATAGCGAATATAAAATATAAGGCGCGGTCACAGACCAAAACAAAGACCATTTCTAGACTGTCTGTGGCCACACGACACCAATCACACAAAGCAGATCATTCTAGGACAACTGTAGCCCATCCCCCCATCCTGGCGAGCGCTAGCGAGCTGCAATGCCCCACGCAACCATTCTGCCAGCGCCGGGAGGCGTCACAGGAGGAACTTGTTGCCTGCACTAGTAGGGGGTAGAGGGCCAACAGTGTCGATTATAACCTTACTGAATGGTGGCCCGATTAAAGGAATAGGGTGTAACGGAGCCTTGGGAATACACTGGTTTGGTTTACCTACTGTCTGGCAGGTACTGCACATTGCCACCCATGATGCCACATGTGCCTTCATACCTGGCCACCAAAACAATTTCGCCAATGTTGCTACCGTCTTACGTACACCCAAATGCCCTGCCAACGGTACATCATGCGCCAACCTCAGTAGGCTATCACGGCACACACTAGGCACTACCAACTGGTCAACCACTCTCGACCCACCCTCCCAACTCCGTCTGGGATCTAGAAAACGCCTGTACAATATGCCCTCCACACGAAAGAAGTCCCCCGGCTTTGCATCCCCGTCCTCATCAAGTTCAATCGCACCGTTATTACACTTCTGAAGCTCAGGATCATCTATCTGCAGCCGACAGATATCTGAAGGAGCCAATCCATCTAAGTGCTCCCGGAGCAACTTATGGCCTCCCCCGATACTGGACTGTTTGATCCTATCTTGCTTAAGTGTGTAACGTTGCTGTCTCGGAGTTCTCTCACGCCCTACCTCCTCACCAAGTGTGACAGGTTCTGGGGCCACTCCGGACCTAAACATTGGTGCTAATACTGAGTCGCCAAGAAGAGCCGCTGGATCAAAACTCACAAAACTTCTCCCAACTTTAGCTTTCTCCTTCCGACCGTTCCTCCGCTGGTCTAGAGACTGAGGAATAGGCTGTGACACCTTAGATGCACGAGATCGGGTGACAACACACGCCATCTGCTGTAATTGACACCTCTCGACCAACTCCTGCCCCTCCCTACTCACGTCGCGTGCCCTCTCGGCAACGACTAAGGGTGGAACCTCAGAAGTAGGCACCCCAAAGTCGTTGCCGAGAAGAAGGTCGACGCCCTCTACTGGCAGTTTCTCTACGATTCCAACATCTATCTCTCGTGTCACACCATCAACCTCCTGCTCCACTCGAACCAACGGGTATGACCGTGTAGCATTAATACCCTGCACCACAACTACCCGTGCCGCGTTTATAGGTTGACCTGTAAAGTTTTTCATCAGAGTCTGGGATGCACCTGTATCACGCAACAACTCCAACCCATGCTTGCAACCAGCCCAACTCATGCAGCCACGCCCTCTATGGTCGTAAAAAGCATCGCGGACAGGTTTCGAGCCTTCCGGACACTCCTTCACTGGCTGTGCCCCCGCATCTGACATATCACCCCGGGTAAACGCAGAAGACCTCAGAGACACCCCAATGTTGCTAGCCAAAGACACGACTGCTGCAGGTTGGTTACTAGGGCAGGAACGTGCAAAATGCCCCTTTTTATGACACTTAAAACACTCTACTTCACCCTTGGACTTCCCCTGAGATGGGGAAGGGCCCTGACCTTTCTTAAACGGGATGGTTTTTGGTTTGTGATCAAAATTAGTATCATTGCTCTTACCTTTGTTATTAAATGTTGCATCACTGACTCGGGGGGGTGGAGTGTTGCGCCCCTTGTTAACTGCATCGGTCCGTTGTGCAGACCCGCACCCACGAATCAAGATAATCTCAGGTCAGCCAACTCAGCTGCCTCTTGTAGAGTTTTAGGATGTTTCTTTTTGAGGTTCAAAGTCAGGTCGCCGCCTGTGCATTTAAAAAATTGCTCTAGAAGGAATAACTGCTCAAGCTCTTCAAACGTCGTCACCTTCTCTGACCTCAGCCAATTTCTCAAAGCATCAGACAGTTCCCGGGCATGTTCTAGAAAAGTGCACTCACGACCCTTCGTAACACCCCGAAACTTCAACCTATATGTCTCTGGTTGTAACTCGTACGCCCGCAGAACAGGTTCCTTCAATACCTCATAATCGATGCAAGACTCCAAGGGCAACGCATCATATGCCTAGAGTCCTTTGCCAACCAACCTAGAGGAAACAAGGGCTGCCCACTTAACCTTGGGCCATTGGTGCTCCCGGCACTTCTTCTCAAAACGCAGGAAAAACTCGGTGACACCCGACTCGTCATATGCAGGGACTAACTTAAGAAGGTGCGATAAAGACTGATCAAGACCTCGATTCCCAGAACCGAGACGCTGCCCTGTCGACTCCCCCCGAGACTTCTCAAGCTCTATGTCTGCACAGTACTTCGTAGCCTCAACCTGAAGCTCAGCCTCACGTATGGCCTTCCTCTCCTCAGCCTGAATCCTAAGCTCAGATTCCCGCTGCTGCTGCTGCTGCCTGAGCTCAGCCTCATGCTTTCGCTGCTCGAGCTCAGCCTCATACTTTCATTGCTCGAGCTCAGCTTCATGCTTTCGCTGTTCGAGTTTGGCAAGTTCGAGCTGAAATAACATCTCGGAAGACAAACCCTGAGGAGGGGGTGCTACTATTGGGGACCCACCCCGTGAATCACCTAGAGGCATACCCAACCGCCAGCGGGCATCGGCCTGCGGGAACGTACCCGGTTCCGGAGCCCAAGGGGGCGCCATGATAGGAGTCGAGTGGAATGGGGGCTGGGCAGAATGTGCCCCAGCTCCCACTCCACCCGAAGCCCCATGCACCCCACCGAGCACCCAGGCAACCAGCTCACCTCTCGACAAACCGCTAGTACCGGACAACCCTAAGACCGTGGCTACACACTGCAGTCCGTACCAGTCTAGCCCCGACACCCGATCTGCCGACACAGGCTCCTCCAAAAAAATCCGAGCATCCTCCTCATTGTTCACCACCCGAACGCTGTTAGATAACTCTACCTTCTCCACCTCCTCGCCTGCTTTCCGTACTGTGTCCTCACTGTGCACTGATCCGTCGTTCGACATAGTGTCCACCGGAAATCCTCAACGTTTATAAAAAAAACAAAAGTACCTAAACTCTCATGTAGCACTATTCACTCAAAAAATGCTTGGAGACAACTCAAGTGCTATACTACGTTGCCAAAAAAAATTCCAACGTGTCCAAAATATTCCTCAAAAACAAATGTCCACTGCCAAACTGTGAGAAATAACAATCGACCCCCAAACGGTGATTAAAAAAAAAAATCTCCACAAAAAAAATCCTGCAATTATTTCTTAGTTCACTAAATCCTAGACTAAGGTCGCCATTTGTTATGACGACTAAGATAAGATACTAGGCAAGGTCGCCAATTGTTACGACCGGGACTACGAATAAAACAAGGGCACTCAATGATTGGACTAGTAATAGGGCACTATGCAACAACGGTAAGCTAGATCCAAACCCTCAAATTTATATGCCGACGAACAAAACACCTATACCCTCCAGGGTTAATCTGCGATAGCGGGGTATCCTTAACTGGGCATAAATGTACTCTACTTCAGGTTAACCTGCACTGGTATAGCCTGATAACAAACAAGATGCAAGTTACGTTAAAATGCATAAAAAGGAATCTATGGAAAGATCAATTAAATCATTGCAAGATTTAATACAATAAAAAGATGCTTCAATACAATTACTCTAAACAACAATAAACTCTTCACTCCTATCTGAAAGAAAGTGAAGTATAGTCCTACAGCATAGACCTGGAAACTTCTGAATAAAGTCTGATGCTCATAAGATGCTCGTACTGATTTAGAACTATATAAAGGCAGGAGGCAGGACACCACACATGTAAATCGAATACACTAAAAGATAGGACATATAATGTTAACTGACACGAGAATACTATAAATGCGCAACGGTAGCAATGCTCGACACCAAAAGAAGTACTTCCTCATCAACGAAACAGTCTGCTATGGTTGTGCGGCTCAGCAACAACCTAGACTAATAAATGCTGTGAATAATAATGCGCACATATCAAAGAGCTTATATTAAATACTAACAAGTGTCTACTCGATTAATAATGTCTAGCTGGGATACACTAGGTAAGGAACTGGTGTTGAGCAAGACAGGCTCGTAGCCTAGCGATGTCCTTAAGACTGCATCCTTTAAGTTACGTTAATTGACTAGGGGGCTCTCTCGATAGATCCAGATCACAAGTATCTGGTTCTATCCTGGCGACCCTCTAAAGACAAGCAAAGAGGCAGCAAAGTGTGGAACTGGTACAGGCCAAAACCCTCAGTCAACACAATGCTGCACTCGCAAAGGACGCAACCGAAAAGACAACCCAGGCTACCACAGGACCGGTCAAAGTCATGTAGGTATAAGCAAACCGTACACACATCGGAGACAACGACTACAGTTACCGTATCCCAGTCTAGCATTAAATAAAAGAGCAGAAACACTAAATCAATAATGGATACACACAAAGTTCTTAACCTATACTAACTAAGAACCCTCAAACCTATTCTAAGTACATGTAAATATCTCTGAGGACGGCGCATGCAATACAATGGGCCAGCTATGAAAACCGTATCCAGAACCCAAGGGGATTGTTGTGCAGTTAATAAAGGTTAGAGTATGGAAAGAGAGAATCGAGTGAGAGAAACAGTGATAAAGGTGGTGATCGGGAGAGAGTATGCAAAGGGATGTTAGAAGCACGCGCGCCAAGCCTGTCCTGATGAGGACAGCTACTGGGGACCCTCATGGAGGAGGTAAGTTACACAGGAGACCGCAAAGGCGCGATGGCCGGCCAATCACGGGCCGAGACGTCACAAGACAGCAGGCGTCATAGGACACAGCCAGACACGCCGTCCAATGGCGAGCGAGAGGCAGGAATGCACCCGTACATACAGACACTTACTACCTCCTCGCTCTGAAAGTCTTTCTCATTCACACGCTGGTAATAGTATTATCACTACTGTTGATATAAAATATAACCCGTTGTCACAGACGAAAACAAAGACCACCACTGGCCTGTGTGTGACAATGCGATTACTAGGAAAGAAAGAACAACATTCTCTGATAACTGTAGCCCATTTCGATGTCCCTGGCGAGCGCTAGTGGCCAACGACAGGCGATTCTGCCAACGCTGGTAGACGTCACAGATGGTCTAGCAAGGAAACTAAATAATAGATATACAAATATATAAACCCACCAAAATAACCCGTCCCCTGATCACTTGAGTTAGTGTAGCTATCAAAGCTGTGATCATTCGACTTTATTAACCCCATCATGACGCATTATGACAGTTTATTCTGGCTATCCTTAGACGATTGTATACAGCTTAGGAAGGATCTGTGGGATATAGAAAGGTAAAGGTGACTATCTCAATTCAACCCCTGACTTCCACACACCCTTCCTAATCTGAATAAAGTCGTCTCATAACAGCCAAAATATATGAAAGAGATGCGTTTTAGATCCTTAAGGAGTTAACCCCTTCAGTACCGGTGACTTCCTTTAAACTTTATTCTCGCTACAATTAGACGACTTTATTCAGCTTAAGAAGGATGTCTACTAATTAAATGGCTACATACTATCTCAATGTATTCTTTTCGCTACCATATACCCTTCCTAAGCTTCATAAAATCGTCTAAATATACCTAGAATCTGAATATAATCGTCTAAGAATTACCAGGAAACAAAACAAATCGTAATGTGATCTTGTGAGGGTTAATCAATCTTCTGTCTCACACACCTGGGATAGCAGGTTAACCGTAATTATTCAACACAGTCATCTAATTGTAATTTTTTGTTTATTATATTTGTATTAACATTTATATATTTTATTATAATTTAAAACAGCGTTCATGTACTTATAGTCGGCTTGTTTTAAGCTGGCGAGAATGTTACTTATCCCTATCTTAATTATTCAACCATTAGCAAGTGTTTATAGCCAACGATGGTGCTAATTGTGAAAACCTCTCTATAATATGATGCAGAGACATAGCAGTTTCCTTTTTTTCATTAACTATCGAGAAATCTACTGCGAGATTAACTTTCCGCCAGGTTAGAGAAAATCGAGAACAGTTTTCGGATTGATTTGAGGGTTGCCATTGTGGGTAGATTTGGCGTTCCTTTTTATTATGTGTGTGTGTGTGTGTGTGTGTGTTGTTTTTTTCTCGTGGAGACGTTTGAGAGTAATGTCAAAATCATATTTCATTCAATGATAAGGATATCTAATGAAAAAATACTGTTTTAGGTTAATGTATTTGGTTTTCATTGCATTTAGTTCTACTCTCTATATTTGTTAGTATACTTCGGCTGAATAGGACTCGTTAGCCTTGATCGGCAACACATCTAGGGGAGACAATCCTATAAAATTCATGGTGGATGGAAATCGTCAGTCTTGATCGGTACCTCGTCTATGGAAGTGAAGTATTTTTGGTGGATTGATTGGCTACCCACCACTGATGTAAACATATTGCTAACAGATACATAGAGTGTCTCATGTAAGTCCTTGAATAAAGTGGCACAGGTTGTCCTTCTCACGAGACACAGGTCCACTTGCGGGTGTTTTGTTTATGACCACCCTCATAAAGTAAGGCGTCCGGCAATATATAGATAGACAATAAACACATGTTGACATAGCTCCTTCATTGTAATGGTTATATTCATATTATATATTGTAAACCATTGACAGTATTATTAAGGGGAGATGAGTAACCCTTCTTCCTCATGTTTAGCCACATTAATGCTCAGATTTTATGACATTCGGCCCATTAGCATAGCGATTTTAAGACCTTTCGCCCTATTTCTTTATCATTATTAAAAACTTCTGCGTCATTTATGTGTCGATTTTTTTCATGGCGAGCGATAGCGAACCTGTAATTTAAAAGGAACCGGCTTTCGGCCGGGAAATTTTTCTATCGCAAAATGTACAAATTTTGTTTTGAAGGAGGGTCTTGGGGGTGTATATTTAACCCTCTAACATTTTTGACGCGATTTTGAGCCTATTAGGGATACTTTAAAGGCTTTGTTACCATCAGGGGTATTTAGAAACCTTTAGTTTAGTTACTTCAACCTCTGCAGTTGTCTTTGAGTTAGCTGTGGGCAGAAAACTAATTTTGGAGAGGTAATTATAAGAGTGAGAGAACTCTATTTATTATTGCTAATCTGGCAACCGCTGCGTCATAAAAACGTGAAAGAGTTAAGCTTGATAGAGGTGTAGGGAGGAAACAAAAAAAGGATAAAACAATATTTAAAAGAGCAAATAAATAAGCCCATCTCCCCTTAACTTTGCCTTAAGGGGGGGTGACCTGCTTTTTGTTATTTCTGTCCTTTTCTCTCTTTCTCTGGCTTGTATCCATTCGGCCCCATTCAGCCAACTATTTTAAGACGTTTATCCCCATCTAGGTGTCGATCTCTTCCTGGCGAGCGATAGCGAGCCAGCATTATATGAAGAAATCCGGCTACGCCGGAGACATTTTTCTATCGAAAAATGTACAAAGTTAGCTTGCTGTCAAACAAAACTAAAAAATATGCTGACTCGCTACCTCTCACCAGTAAAAAAATGACACCTGGATGGGGATAAACGTCTTAAAACAGCAGGCTGAATGGGGCCAAATGGATACAAGCCAGAGAAAGATAGAAAAGGAGAACAAAAACACGGGTCACCCCCATTTAGATTGAAGCAATCACATTATTTCCAATACCACATCTCTTCTAGGGTACCCTTTTCCAAGCAATCATAATCCTATTCTGAGTCTTGGCATTCCTTCCTTCCTTCCTTCCCCCCTCCCTCCCTCCCTCCCTCCCTCCCTTCTTCCCTCCCTCCCTCCCTCAAGCAAGATATAGAGCGACTAGAAAGAGTACAAGCTAGAGCGACAAAGCTTATTCCATCGCTTAGAAGAATGAGTAATGAGGACCGGTTGAGAGCTCTTGATCTCTTTCCGTTGGAGACACGCAGACTACGAGGTTAGCTCATTGAAGTATTTAAAATGCTTAAAGGGTTTGACAATGTGGATTATAGCAAAATGTTTAGCCTCAATAGAATTACTAGTGGAACCAGTTGAAGTAAGGAAAAGATATGCCGAGTATTTTGAATCTTTGCTAAATGCAAGAGATAGAAGAGAAGCAGTGATTGAAGCAGTGGTTGATAGAGATAGGTTACCCAGGCCACCCAGGTGGCAGGAAATGAATGAAAGGATTGAGGAACATGAGGTGAAAGAAGCAGTGAAACAAATGAAAGCGGGAAAAGCAGAAGGTTTGGATGGTATTGCTGTGGAGTGTATAAAGAAGGGTGGAGATGTGATAATAGATTGGTTGGTGAGACTTTTCAACGTGTGCTTTATGATGTCAAGGGTACCAATAGACTGGAAGAGTGAATATATTGTGCCGTTGTACAAGGGGAAGGGAGATCGGCAGGAGTGTTCAAGTTATAGAGGTATTAGTTTATTATCAGTTGTTGGAAAGCTATATGGCAGGGTGTTGATAGAGAGTATAGTAAAGTGTACGGAAGTGGCAATAGGAGAAGAACAGTGCGGTTTTAGGAGGGGAAGAGGGTGCGTGGATCAGATATGCGCAGTAAGACAGTTATGCAAGAAGTATTTAGAGAAGCATAAGGAGATATTTTGGGCTTTTATGGATTTGGAAAAAGCGTATGATCGTGTGGATCGTGAAGCAATGTGGAAGGTGTTAAGGATTTATGAAATTGGAGGAAATTTGTTAAAAGTAGTTAAGAGTGTTTATGAAGGGAGCAGAGCATGTGTTAGAATAGGAAATGGTGAGTTGAGTGAATGGTTTGAGGTAAAGGTAGGTTTGTGACAGGGTTCTGTAATGTCACCATGGCTGTTTAATATGTTTATGGATGGTGTGGTGAGGGAGGTGAAAATGAGAACTATTGGAAGAGGATTGGGTTTAGTAGGAAAAAATGGTAGAGATTGGGAGTTGAATCAGTTGCTGTTCGCCGATGACACAGCGTTGGTGGCGGATTCTGAGGAGAAATTGCAGCGGGTAGTCAAAAAGTTTGGAGTGGTTTGTGGGAGGAGGAAACCGAAGATGAACGTCAATAAAAGTAAAATAATGGTGTGTAATAGAGGTGATCGTAGGGTGAATCTAGATGTGAGGCTGGATGGGGAAATACTGGAACAAGTAGAGTGTTTTAAATATCTAGCAGGAACGATAAGCAGGAGTGGAGGTATGGAAATGGAGGTAAAACAGAGAGTGTGTGAAGGAAGGAAGGTTTTCGGAGCAATGGGAAGTATGTGGAAGACAAGAAATCTCGGAATGAAAGTAAAAAGTGCAATGTATCAAGGAATTGGGGTGCCAACAGTGATGTATAGGGCTGAGACATGGGCTCTGAAGAAAAATGAGAGAAGAAAGCTGGATGTAATGGAGATGAGCTGCTTGAGGAGTATGTGTGGAGTTACTCGTAGAGACGGATTGAGGAATGAAGAGATACGTAGGAGAGTGGGGTAACAGGAACATTTGGCAGCCAGAGTGGACAGAAGGGTGCTGAGCTGGTATGGTCATGTTGAACGAATGGGAGATGAAAGGCTTACAAAGAGATTATGTGAGTTAGATACAAGGGGAGATAGAAGGGCAAGAAGACCCCCATTGAGATGGAGAGACTGTGTAAGACAAGCTTTGGATGATAGAGGAATGACTATAGATCAGGCAAAGGAAGTGGTAATAAACAGGAATGAATGAAGAATGCTTGTGAATAGTTGAGTGAACACGTGGTGATTTGGCGGAAGGGGTCGGGCGCAAGTTGGACTAGATAATAGTCCATCAGGCGCCTGGCCCGGGGAGACGATTAATATGAAGGGTGAGCCTGGAAGTGTGGTGGGCGGGCTTGTGGCTTTGGCTCCGCTGCATGTCTGCCTGCCGAAATCGGAGCCTCTCCGGGTGGTCGGGGGCCGGGGGAGTGCTGGAGCGACCTTGGTGTCTCTGGTCTCTGGGTCTTCTCTTGGGTGACCTAGATGTGTGTGAATTTTGTGTTTTGTCTGTATTTGTTCGTTGTTCTGTCTTATGTTTTGTGTTTTCCCTGTTCTTGCTCTGTCTTGAGTCGGCCACCCCCAAGAAAATAAAAATAAAAATAAAATAAAATAAAATAGAGTAAAATAGAAAATAAAAAAACAAATAGGAAAAGTGGGGATTGGTCCTGAGCATAATATTATACATGCATACATATACATACATACATGAATACAACACGCAACCATGGCTGGACATTAGAATTGAAATGGTTCAGCACTAGTATTTGTGGAAACTTGTTCACATAATTATAAGATCTGTTCTACCTGGAACAAACTTCCCTCCGAAGTTGTAAATAGTTCTTCAGTAGAGCAGTTCAAGAAGAGAGTAGATAGTATTTTGCATACTATGTAAAGAGTGTAGTGCACAAAACAGTATCTGTCCTTCCACTTCGAGTATCTCCTCAGAATGGACTGCATGGTCTCTGAGATGCTAACTATCCCTTGTAACTCCTTGTAACCTCCTTCCTTCCTTTGTCTTCAGTCCGGCCTTAAAGCTGTGATGGAAGGTGTCAAAAGTCGCTCCAATGAACATTGACAAGAGCAATTAATGGGAGATGGGTCGTTTTTCTGTTCACCCTTCTTCTTCATGTTTAACCCCATTAGTTTTTAGATTTTAAGACGTTCGGCCCAGTAAGTTGACGATTTTAATACCTTTTGCCCTATTTCTTTGTCAATATTAAGACGTTTTGTGTCATTTAGGTGGCAATTTGTTCATGGCGAGCGATAGCGAGCCTGTAATTTAAGGGGAACCGGCCTTCGGCCCGTGCATTTTTCTATCGATAAATGTCCAAATTTATCTTGAAGGAGGGTCTAGGGGTAGTTTTTTTTTTTTTTTTTTTTTTTTTTTTTTTTTTTGTAGCTTGATGGAGGTCTAGAGAGAAAACTAAAAATATAATAAAAAGATACATAAATGAGCAAATAAATCCGCCGATCCCCCCTTAATGAAGGAATAAGGGAAGGCAGGAACTGTCCATTAATTACGGTTATGGACCAGTTAGGGGAGGTGTGGTGGAGTGGTCTTGCCACTGGCCTGGTAATCCAAAGGTCCCGGGTTCAAATCCCGATGTATCAATGGAAGATATTATTGGGATGGAATTTGTGTTGTACCTAGTATCAGTGCATTACCACAAGCCCACCGAAACGTCAATAAAATACCCTCATTGTTCCCTGATTAAATAGCACTGTATGAATATTCCCATATTCAAAATATGCTATAGGGGTGCAATGCCTGGTGAGTTATCTGCTCAACAGGTGGCGTTGTGTGTGTGTAAGTGTGAGAGTCCGAGTGTAGGGGGTGAGGCAGTGAAGCACGGGAACGAGGTGGCTTCAGAGATGGGGTTGTTTCGGGCCATGAGTGAGCACCGTGCCTCATGTGAAGGCAAGATGGCAGGTGCTCGTTGTGCTCTATGTGCATCACATGTCTCACTCCCTAGACTGGAACAAGACCTCACGGGCTTCACTGTTCATTGTAAAGCGGTGAATGTTAAGGCTCTCAGCCTATGCCCGAGAGGAAGTAAGTTGGAATAGGTAAAACACCGATGAAAGTACCGTCGGCCAATTAAAGTAACTATTTTCATTTGCACATTACGCATATAAAAACTTTCTGTATATAACTTTCATTGGTATATTCATAAAGAGCACACTCTAAGCTATTCATAAGTCACTTAAAACGCTAAAATCGGCTTACGGTAGCCATGTAATAACATGGTGAACCTTCGTGAAAGTGGCGCAAAACGGCAAATTTATTGGTGGATGGTGGAAAGTTCTGGGTTACCGGACGTTGGTACCATCTATATAACATTGGTAATTTAATTCATATCTTTCTTATACCCCCTACATATGATTCGGAAAGCCTTCAGCTTTGCATATATATGCATATTTTGTACCTAGGTCACATAATAATATACTTAATTCGAATACTTACCAAAGTCGATGTTAGGCCATCAGAATTGTCTCAATATTATCATATTTTCACCAATTTAAGCAGCTCCTCGTTGTCATACACAACGTTCAGTTATTCACAATTGTAAATCATGTGTGGAAATGCTGATACTAAAGCTACATTCTCCATATTAGCCTGAAATATGACGAGAAACCGAAAATCCCCCATTTTTCTTCACTGACTGAGTAAGACTGGCTTCTTAGTTCTTAATCCATTACACTAATCTTCAATTATATACGAAAACTACATAAAATCATGTCAATAAATAAATGTAACCCATATTTATTACACAATTCGCGATTAATAGCCATTATTTGCAAGGTAATTACAAAAAATTACCATTAGACATCGTAGTTCGGAAAATGGCTTTGGCTTCAACTTTATACACTTATGGTGACCAAATCTTACTTTGAAATATATAGAATATAACATATAATAGGTAGATTTATGCTATAAAGGTAGCATCAGGCCACCCAAAACAATGGTACATTTATTGGCCGACCGCAAAAATCGCGTAAGTTTTTATAAAAATCTGTTTGTTGCCACCTGGTACATTTCATACCTCAAGAATTCGACCACACTGAGCCAAAACCTTACCAGTCTTGTCCTGGCAGCCATTTTGCATGCAGGTGATCTAGTTTTGTGAATATGAAGAAAGTTTTAGACCTTGTCCGCACCGTTAATCGGCGAATCTTGCTCTGCCTCGCAGATATATTCACTTAATACCTTGTAGGACCTATGAAAATGCATAAATATGATATATTTTACCTTTAAAGTGACAATTGATAGTGTGTGCTTCCAGCTGTTTTGTGTAAACAAACCGATGAAGAAAAAAACGAAGTATAAATCCCACCTGAAGTTGGAGGTTCGCCATTATGGTAGGTGAGACCAGAGTACCTTTATCGGTGTTTTACCCCGGCTAAAAAAAAAAAAAAAAAAACACACAACAAAAAAGTTAACAGGAGTAAAGGGGACCCAATACACACTATGATGGATGAGGGAGACAACAGGCAAACTGCTTGTGACGACTGCATCTCCCAGAGTTGAAAGAGTGACAGGGCCGAAATCTAGGTATGTACGAGCTAGAATGCCTGGACACACGGAGTTTGAAGCAATTTAAGTCACAGCATTATACAGTACTACAAGTATTCCCAGGACAATTATTTTGGCTATACCCTGTTCCAAATAAGTAGGCCAAAACTCTTGACCATTAACCTCTATTACTCACAAACAACTACAGTAATCGAGCTAGGAAATAAGTGTATATATAAGTGCCCATTTGCTCTACTGCCTATGGAGTTACGAAGGTTAGGGTTCATGATTGTTGGCCTACTTATTTGAAACAGGGTTTAGTACGGTTTTTAATTTTCAAAGCGAACTCTAGGTAGAATTTGAGACAAATTAATCTGGTACAAGAACTGTGAAGGTCTGATGTAATCACTAAAGCAGGTTAATATATACAGGTCATGTAAACTATAAATCTTTGAATACACACTTGTAAATTATTTTATTTCAGTAGGGTGTGCTAATAAATTCACCATCACACTAGTAATACACTTATAAGAGCAGTAAATTCCGTCTTTAAATCACAACAAGCGTATTATTTTCCTATAATACTCCATTTTAGTACATTCAAAACTGAACATCCACCCTTGTAACCCAAGCGTAACACACATTATCTAACTACACGATCAGATACAAAGAACTACAATTCATAACTTCTTTCCTATCTGCTAACTGTTTCCTAAAATATTCACCGAGTCACTTATTGGCAAACAACTCCCTAAATAAATATAAACACCACCGAAATCAATCCCGAGTGTAAACAAAGACAGAATGTACATTTCCTCTCATGCATACAGGTAAACACAGACATTCATTTGGCCACATTTTAATCAAACTGCTCAACCCCTTTTACCCAAAGTTCAACATCAGAATAATTAATAAGACACACCACACCTTAAGTCAGCTCTTTACTTTCACGAATCGAAACACGGACAAAACATCACACACAATGTATTCACATGTTATGTACAGTATACTGTATATGTAATTATTTGACACCGCTCCTTAGATTTCTCCATGTTAAGGTAAACAAGAAATACAGTAGTTTTGAACATTACCGTAATTATAATGAAACACTTGCAACATAAACAAAACAAAACAGGAACGACATAATTATTATAAAGGAAAAAGAACTTATCAAAATCACAATGTGGAAACAACACTTTACCAAAATATAACCTTGAAATAATAGAACACAAAACTACCTATCGTCATGATAATACTTAATGTAATATATAACCCCCCCCCCCACTATTTCATCTCCTCATCAATGCAGGTGGTAGACAAATATTAACTCTAAATCAAGGTAGCAAAATATAGAAATTATTCACCTTAAGTCATTGTTTTTATTAGGTAAATATGAGGGAGTCCACATTGTAATATTGGTTGGGGCCGAGTCTTGTTTGCTCTACGTAGTTAATCATACTCGGTAGAATGTTAAGTCAATATTAACTGTCTGATCCTGCTGGACTCAGAATATATACCTGCTGTTAACGTCCTCATAAAGACGCACATGTAGGCTATTTGTGTAACTACATCCAACCACGGACAGAGACGGTGGGAGGGGAGAGAGAGTCATAATGATAACAGATTAATTTATCATATTTCTGAAGATGGAGAATGGTACATTAACAATAGCGTTAGTATCCATTGCTGTTCTGACGAGTATGATCTATCTATCTATCTATTGCCTGACGCCGTGATCCCAGAAGGGGTGGCCATGGACGAACCGCCCCCATGCACCTCTGTCCCCAGTCAGTCGACGCCCCTCCCCCCAACCAGCACCGCCCTCGTTCATGTACTTCCTCACTCCATCCTTCCACCTCATATTCGGTCTACGTCTCCCTCTCTGTCCCTCCACCTCGCTCTTGTACACCCTCTTTGTCATTCTCTCGCTTTCCATACGTTCCATATGGCCGAACCATCTCAAGTTGTTCCTTTTCACACTTTCCAGCACATCTACCTCCACACCACACCTCCTTCTTACTTCCTCATAAGTCTGTCTATCCCTCCATGTAACTCCGCACACACTCCTTAAGTAATTCATTTCCACTGCTCTCACTCTTGGTCTGAGTCTTTCAACCAACGTCCATGCTTCGCTTCCGTAAGTCAGTGTCAGGATTACCACACTGTCATGCAAGGACTTCTTCACTTCCATACTGACCACCCTATTTCTTGTTACTGCTTTTAGCGTTCCTACAACCCTCTTCCCCTGTTGTACCCTCTCCCGCACTTCTTCATCCATAGTCCCATCTTTACTCAACACACTGCCCAGATACTTAAAAAAGTTGACGATCTCCATAGCCTGACCGTTCAGCTTCACCTCACACTCTGTGACTTCACCCCTTTCGAAGACCATTACCTTGCTCTTCCCCGTATTTACCTTCAAATTCCGTTTTTCGCACACTGTTCCAAACTCATTTACCAGACCCTGCAACTCCCATTCATTATCACTCATCAGAACTGTATCATCCGCAAACAGCAGTATAGGTAGCTTCCACTCAATTCCCTCCCATTTCAGCGATACACCAACATCCACTGCTCTTGATAGTATTTCTTTCATGACTCCATCCATATATACAGTAAACAACCACGGGGACATCACACACCCCTGTTTCAAACCAACATTCAGGTCAAAGAACTCGCTCTGCTCACTCTCCACACGTACTGCCGCCTTTGCACACTCATACATGCTCTTCACTGCTTTCAGCAACTTGCCCTCTACTCCGTATATTCTTAGTACTTTCCACAAACCTTCTCTATCCACTCTGTCATAGGCCTTCTCCAAGTCCATAAAGGCAACATACACCTTTTGTTTCTTCTCCAGATACTTCTCCACAACACAATTCAGGGTAAAAATCTGATCTAAACATCCTCTTCCCTTCCTAAAACCTCCCTGCTCATCGCCTATCCATTTCTCTGTTCTCACTCTTACTCTCTCAATCACTACCCTACTGTATACCTTCCCTACTACGCTTAGAAGACATATTCCTCGGTGGTTACCACACACTCCTCTTTCCCCTTTGCCCTTATATAGGGGGACTATTATGCCAGTCTTTCAGTCATCGGGTGCACTCCCCTTCTCCCATGCTAGTTTGCACATTTTCCATACCCATTCTATCACTATCTCACCACCATACCTCAACATTTCCCCACACACTCCATCTGTTCCTGGTGCTTTCCCCAACTTCACTCTTTTCATGGCTTCCCACACTTCTGACCTCCTGATCCCCACCTCCTCCTCCACTACTGCTCTTCTTCTCCCTCCCATACCATATCCAGCTATGTTTGCTGGCTCTTCATTCCTTACATTTAGCAACTCACTGAAGTACTCCCTCCATCTTTCGACTCTCTCTTGCTTCTCGGCTAGCATTCTCCCATTCTTATCTTTCACACCCTTACTGTTTCCCTTGCTACCTTCCCTAACTTTCTTGACTTCTTTCCAGAACAGTTTCTTACTCTCCCTCCATTTTACACTCAGATTCCTTCCAAATTCCTCATCTACTCTTCTCTTACTTTCCTTCACTACTCTCTTCACCACCCTCTTACTCTCCACGTACCTCGCTCGTTTCTGTCTCTCGGAATCTTCATTCCCTCTACTACCCAACCACTCTCTATATGCTTTCTTCTTTTCTTCCACAGCTATTCTTACCTCTTCTGTCCACCATGCTGTACCTTTCACTCCCCTCCCTCTTCTCCTCACTCCACACACCTCCTCACATGCTGCACAGATTTCATCCTTAAACACCTTGCTCATCTCCTCCACTTCCTCCATAACTTCCAGGTCGAACCCACCTAGTCGTCTTTCCACTGCTCTCCTGTACTCCTCCCTGACTTCCTCCTCCTGCAACCTCTCCACCCTCCTCACCATTCCACCCTCCTCTCGCCTCCCTCCAGCTCTCCTCACCCACTTCTTTTGTATCCTAACCTTAGCTACCACTACATAATGATCAGACAGACCCCCTCCAATACCCCTATACACCCTAGCATCCATCACAGATTTCTTCATTCGTTCATCCACACATACATAATCAATCAATGACTTTCGTTCCACCACTGTCTTATCCTTCATCGTCAACATCCGTTTCCACGTGTACCTGTGGATCATTCTGTGTCGGAAGAAGGTGTTGGCTATCCACAGCCTCCTCCCCACACATACGTCCACAAGTGCACTTATTCTGCACGCCTTTCTCTGATAAATGAATGCCATCTCCGCTGTACAGGGACGAGTTCCCTACAAAGGTGGTCCAATTGTCCACATACAGTACCTTCTCTTGTTCGCACATGACCTTGACTACGTTGTTAATTTCTATGGCTCTTTTTTGTCCGTATGAGCTTGTTTTAATCCGGGGTATGACGCCGCTTACCACACATTTCGTGGTCTTCTTTTTCATGACTTTAATTAGGTTCTCGAAATCTTTTTCTATGGTCTTAATTGGGGCCTTACCTCCGTCAAAGCAGTCATTTGAGCCAACATTGATGACTACACAGGTGCCCTCTGGTATGGCGGAGTTAGTTATGTCTTTCAAGATATGTTCGACTTTACCGCCTGGAATAACCTTTACTGACCTTTTTCCTCTGTTCTTGGTGGCAAAGGCAGCTCCTTGACCTCGCATGAGACTATCACCATAGACTAGGGTGAGTTTCTCCTTCCCGCTGACTCCGTGATTTGATGGTTTCGTTGTTTTCCCGTCAGGAATTTTCTTGCCTTTCGAGCTTGCTTTCACGTGGTCAGTTACCTCGTGTGCAAATCTGTTTTTGATAGGGTTACCTGGTGTCGCTTTCCCATTCCCATTCCCATTCACGTGGTCAGTTACCTCGTGTTCATTGTTTTTGGCGAGAACAGCAAATCTGTTTTTGATAGGGATACCTGTTGTCGTTTTCCCATTCCCTTGGGATTTATTTTTGTTCCGCCTGTTGACTACTGTCTGAAATAGATCATTGGATGGGTTTTCTTTTTGAAGATTTTTAACAACGTCGACTTGCTTACTCTCTATGTCCTTTACTCGCTCTTTTAGTAAGAAATTTTGATGCGAAAGTACACCTACAGTCTCCTTTAGTGTGAGATTATCTCGCTTCAGTTCGTCAGCCTGTGCCTTGTGTGCTTCTAATGTGCACTCCAAGAGCAAACAGTTTTCACCAGTTAAACATATGAAACACTTGGCATTTGGATACCCATGACGCGGATACCATTCCTTGTAGTAGTTCTTGTTACAGGAGGGGCATTTAATTCTGATCGGTGCCATGATTTGGGGTTAGTGAGGGAGAATTTGCAAAAACGAAAGGTAAAAAATGTTGGAGTGGTCACTTCCCTTAAAAGTTGTTCTGATGTTGATGATGCAGGTTGCAAGGTGTTGGTGGGGGGTGAGGGTAGTTTCTGTTACGTCGGCACTTTATAAAGAAATTTGGGACGGGTTTTGGGGGTGGGGGGGATGGTCCTAGGGGCCCTTATTTTATACCCCTATTTCCCCTCATAAACCGGGGTTGGAGGGGGGGGAGGGGGGGTCGGTGGTACTTATTGACATTTGGCGGCAGCTCCGGAGCGGTGCAGCCCGGGGGAGGGGGGGGGGGGGGGGGGGGACGAACTAGAGATGAGAGGAGAAGAAAGAAAAGAGAGTGGGGGAGGGGGGGGGGGAAAATTAATTGGGATGAGAGGAAAAGAGAAAGAGAGAGAGAGAGAGAGAGAGAGAGAGGGGGGGGGGGGGGTGAGAGTGAGTGAGAATGAGATAGAACGAAAGGGAGAGAGAGAGAGAGAGAGAGAGAGAGAGAGATGAGCGAGAGAGAGAGAGAGAGAGAGAGAGAGAGAGAGAGAGAGAGAGAGAGAGAGAGAGAGAGAGAGAAAGAAGGAGGGGGGGGGGTGAGAGTGAGAAAATGGAAGTGAGCGAATGAGAGAGAGAGAACGAAAGGGAGAGAGAGAGAGATAGAGGATTAGTTTATTGGGGGGCTGTATTCACCCTGGTGGGGCACTCCTCGTAAAGCGGAAGTTGTTGAGGGGATGGCGGTGTCAACATTCGATGATCAAAATTTTTCTGGCAACAGCTCTGGAATATTTTGCACTGGTATCGGAAACTAAACTGATAGTAGATGAACTTATGTGACAGCAAAATATAAAATGTTGACCTCATAAGCTGCCAGACCAATGTTGACCTCATAAGCTGCCAGACCAATGTTGACCTCATAAGCTGCCAGACCAATGTTGAGTGAAAAAGCGCTCACGTGATACGCTTTAGAGACTGAATTCGTCGGTTTCATATAAAAATCGCAAACCATAATCTGATATTATCTATACTCGATTTATATATAATTATATATACGGTAATTATATATATATATATATATATATATATATATATATATATATATATATATATATATATATATATTTATATATATATATATATATATATATAGACAGTATATATACATATATAAATATATATATATATCTTTCCTTTTCTTACACTTAACGGATATTTTGCTCCATTAGCAGTTCATTTCTCCATAAGTAATGCAAAAATATGAAGCGACTAGGTGTCTGCATCGTAATTTAGTCTGGTCTTCGTAATTAACTACATAGTTTGCTATTACAACGTTGTAATAGCCGAGTAATTAAGGGAGGATGGTTGGTTTTTCTGGGCCCCCTTCTCCCTCGTGTTTAGCACCCATAGATTTTAGATTTTAAGATGTTCGGACCTTTAGTTTGGCAATTTTAGCACCTTTCGCCCCATTTCGTCGTCAATATCAAGACTGTTCGTGTCATTTAGGTGTTGATTATTTCCTGGTGAACGATAGCGAGCCTATAATTTAAAAAGAATCGGCCTTTGGCCGGGACTTTTTCAATCGTCGAAAAATGTACATATTTATCTTGAAGGAGGGTTTTGGGCGAGTGTGTGTTTTTTTTAAGCTTGATGGAGGTCTAAGGAGGAAAAAAACAAAACTTATCAAATAAATGAATGCTATGAAAGAGTTATTTTTCGGGATTGCTCATGTGCAGTATTCATTCGTTATATAATACAGAATTACCGATCTGAAAAAAATAAAAGAAAACAAATCCAGTAAGGAAGGGTTACCGATGGTTGGGTTGGTGCTATACCCTGGTCATTATAGGTTAGACAAAAACATCCAGCCACAACCTATCATAACTCAACAATTACTGCAGTGTTTGACCTCTTATATTAATTTCATTAATCGAGTTTAGGAGTAAAGTTGGTTAGTGGAGAGAACATAATAATTTACCATTTGGGAAGAGTCAGCCAGGGAATAGGTAGGGACATTTACAATACATTTGCTCTAGCACTTTTTGAGTTACAAGAGGTTAAGGATCATGATTGTGGCCTAGTTATCTCCATTGTTAAGTCTAGAGTTAATGCTTATTTGCAGCATTAATTCTAATTTTCGAACTTATGTTATTCTATTTTATTGAATTATATTTATACTTGATATCCTCCACTGCATAATATGTTATCTGTGTTTAATATATGTATATGTATATATACAGTATACAGTATATGTTTAACAATTTTCCTAAGTTGCCTTAGGTGCCTCCGGGTGTTTTGTGTGGATTCATCTTGATGTTGTTTCTGCACCCTGGTTGGAGACTTCGGCATCTCATATAATAATAATAATAATAATAATAATAATAATAATAGACTATAGTATCTCAAAACAGGAATAAATGGAGTGTGTGTGGAAATGCTGAGGTATGGTGGTGAGATAGTGATCGAATGGGTATGGACAATGTGCAAACTAGCATGGGAGAAGGGGAATGCACCCGATGACTGGAAGACAGGCATAATAGTCCCCCTATATAAGGGCAAAGGGGAAAGAGGAGTGTGTGGTAACCACCTAGGAATGTGTCTTCTAAGCATAGTAGGGAAGGTGTACAGTAGGATAGTGATTGAGAGAGTGAGAGTGAGAATGGAGAAATGGCTAGGCGACAAGCAGGGAGGTTTTAGGAAGGGAAGAGTATGTGTAGATCAGATTTTTACCCTGAAATGTGTTGTGGAGAAATATCTGGAGAAACGACAAAAGCTGTATGTTGCCTTCATGGATTGGAAAGGGCTGATGACAGAGTGGATAGAGAAAGTATGTGGAAAGTACTTAGAATATACGGAGTAGATGGCAAGTTACTGAAAGCAGTGAAGAGCATGTATGAGGGTGTAAAGACGGCAGTACGTGTGGAGAATGAGCAGAGCGAGTTCTTTGATCTGAATGTTGGGTTGAATTAGGGGTGTGTGATGTCCCCGTGGTTGTTTATTATGTAGTCCTGAAAGAAATACAAGGAAGAGCAGTGGATGTTGGTGTATCATTGATAAGGGAGGGACATGAGTGGAAGCTACCTGTAGTGCTGTTTGTTGATGATACAGTTCTGATGAGTGATAATGAATGGGCATTGCAGGGTCTGGTAAATATGTTTGGAACAGTGTGCGAAAAACGGAATCTGAAGGCAAATGCGGGGAAGAGCAAGGTTATGGTCTTCGAAAGGGGTGAAGCCACAGTGTGTGAGGTGAAGTTAAACGGTCAGGCTGTGGAGATTGTCAGCTCATGTAAGTATCTGGGCAGTGTGTTGAGTAAAGATGGGACTATGGATGAACAAGTGCGGGAGAGGGTGCAACAGGGGAAGAGGGTTGTAGGAACGCTGAAAGCAGTAACAAGAAACAAGGTGGTCAGTATGGAAGTGAAGATGTCCTTGCATGACAGTGTGGTAATCCCGATACTGACTTACGGAAGCGAAGCATGGACATTGGTGGAGAGACAGACCAAGAGTGAGAGGGGTGGAAATGAGTTACTTGCGGAGTTACATGGAGGGATAGACAGACGAATAAGGAAGTAAGAAGAGGTGTGGTGTGGAGGTAGATGTGCTGGAAAGTGTGAAAAGGAACACCTTGAGATGGTTCGGCCATATGGAACGTATCGGAAACAAGAGAATGACTAAGAGGGTGTACGAGAGCGAGGTGGGAGGACAGAGAGGGAGAGGTAAACAGAAAGAGAGGTGGAAGGATGGAGTGAAGAAGTATATGGATGAAGGAGGTGCTGGTTGGGAGGAGGGGCGTCGACTGACTGGGGACAGAGGTGCATGGGGGAGTTTCGTTCGTGGCCAACCCTTTGGGGATCATGGTGTCCGGCAATAGATATAGATAGATCTCAAAACATTAACCCATTCAGTACCGGCCACGTATTTTTTTTATTGGATTTCAGCTACATTTAGACATTTTTATGAAGCTGAGGAAGAATATATGGTAGCTTAACCCTTAACTGGCAGCGCGCAACATAAGTCGAGTGAAAGAAATTTGGAATATGTGGCGGCTCACAACATAAGTCGTGTGCCATTTTCAGCACGTAATGTTGCTGAGAGAGAGAGACAAGTGGTGGCAGGAGAGTAGCGAGCGTATGACTGCTCCAGACCACCGCGGTGGACCAACTGACATGAATCCCACCCTCCTCCACCCTCTCACACTCGCTACACAGTGAATTGTTTAGGGAAAGTACCGAATTACATGGTTTTTGCACTCGTGTTGCGCGATTGTTGCAAGAAAACTAGCGGTCGTACAAGGATCGTTGGGGTGTCATTGGAAAGCTCTGTTTATGCCCTTTCAGGGATAGATACTTGTTTTATGCTCTGGGTCTTATTTAGGCATGATATTGATCACGTAAACAACCCTATTTTGGGTAAAAACTACCCGCTGGTGGCTACATATTATTTACCGCCTAGGCTGCTCGTTAGGTGTTTAAGAATGAATTGAGATAGCGTGTTGCCTATTAGTTGGTAGACATCCTTGTAATCTGAATAATATCGTCTATTAGTTGCCAGATTATAATGAAAAGGACGTCACTGCTACTGCAGGGGTTAACCCATTCAGTACCAGGGACGTCCTTTTCATCATATTATGGCAACTATTAGACAATTTTATTCAGCTTAGGAAGGACCTCTAACAATATTAAGGCTTCAAACTATCTCAACCAACCCTTTTAACTACCAATGATCCTTCGTAAGCTGTATAATATTGTTTAAATATAGCTAGAATACAACATAACACGTTGCTGGTACTCAAAGGGTTAATAAGAGATGCAGAGAAAAGTATGCGACACAAAAATATAACAGAAGAATAGGACAGTGTAGGGTGAACTAAATGAGAAACAGTAAAATACCTTGGTCAGTACGTAAGTCAGTAGCCAATCCTTATTCCCAGAAGGGGTAGGGAGGATCAACAAGAGAAACGAGAAAGGAAAATAAGAAGTTACTGGAGAAGAACACATAACACATATTTGGGAAACCCATAAAACAGTTAATCAAATCTAATAACTATGGTAACAGGCAAATTTGATAGAAAAAATGCTATGAACACGTAGGAAGACACTTTCGCGGGCATTATTGTAAGTATAACTAAATAGTATTAATAATTACCTATTTATTTATATTGCCAATATCTCAGGTACTCTACGATCTCACTCTCACTCATCCATCTCAATCACTCACTCTCACCTTTTCACACACCGTATGTACCTCTCTCTCCCGCATCCATCTCTCTCTCACACACTCCCCATCTCTCACTCACTCATTCTCACCCTTTTCACACCCAGTATTTACCTCTCTCTCTCCCACCATTTATTTCCGCCCAAGAGAATGAATAACACTTCGTTTGGCCTTCATTTTCTCCCGAGTCCAAAGTAAACTGGTGACTGTTTAAACAGACGATTATTTTCACTGTGAACTCCCTTTGAGGCCCGGGTGGTGGAGGTGGAGGTGGTGGTGGTGGTGGTGGTAGTGGTGGTAGTGGTAGTGGTAGTGGTAGTGGTGGTGGCAGTGTGGCCAACCTTTTATATCCTTCACACACACACTTCTCTCTCATACCTTGTCCTTTTAACCTTGATGACGTATATTTTTGGGGGAGGTGTGTTACAGAGTTTGAAGAGGAGTTTATTTAGTTTGGAGGGGACGTAAGTTAAGATTCCATTCTCCTCGCTACCGCCAGACGCTGCAGACGCTCTGTCAACGCTCTCACGATATCGATCATAATTTGAATATTAACTACTCATCCTCTTCATTCTTGTGCATGAAAGGTGGTTAAGAGCACGTTTAACCATCCTGTAGCTTAGTACGTAACACTGCACGATATTTCGCTGTATATTGACTGATAAACTTTGTGTTTATCACAAGACTCATGCTCGGACAGGGCGCCACTAGCGCCATCTATTGTTTTGTTTTGCTTTAGAACATAAGAACATAAGAAAATGGGAGTCTCCAAAAAGCCGATCGGCCCATACAAGGCAGATCCCTGTCACACCCAACCCCAATTACAAGGCCCAATTATAGGCCCAACTCACTAATACCTTGAGTACTGCCCCCACCAAAATGGTCAGGGATTAACACAAGATTACGGGGTCTGCTGAGCACCGATTGGCCCACACCTGGTAGAGCCCCCTCACACCCAACCCTTCTCGTCCATATGCCTATCTAATTTTATCTTAAAGCTCCCTATCGTTCTTGATCCCACTATATCACTTGGTAGCCTATTCCACCCATCTACAACTCTGTTACCAAACCAATATTTGCCTATATATTTTCTGAAACGAAATTATCTAATATGAAACCATTTGTACGAGTTCTTTTGCTATCACTAAAGTTTAGTACATTTTTCATGTCCCCTTTATTAATCCAACTAACCCACTTGAATACCTCTATCATATCCCCTCTAACTCTGCGTCTCTCAAACGAATGTAAGCCTAATTTCTTCAACCTTTCTTCATACGGAAAATTTCTAATATTATGGATCATTTTTGTCATTCTACGTTGTACTCTCTCCAATGAATCTATGTCCATTCTGTAATAAGGACACCAAAATTGAACAGCATAATCCATATGGGGTCTCACTAATGACAAGTAAAGTTTTAAGATAACATCAGCAGTTCTGTTACTCAAACTCCTAGATATGAACCCGAGAATCCTGTTTGCCTTGTTACGAACGCTTATACATTGTTTTCTAGGCTTCAAATCATTGCTAACAAACACACCTAGATCTTTCTCACAGTCTGAGTTTTCTAATTCCATATTAGCTAGTTTATATTTAACATTTGGATGCATCTTCCCTATCTTTAATACCTTGCATTTGTCAATGTTAAACTTCATCTGCCAATTTACTGACCATTCGTGTAAGGTATCTAGATCCCTTTGCAGACACTGTATATCTCTATCTGAATCAATTTTTCTCCCCATTTTGGTATCGTCTGCAAATTTACTTATCCTACTATTTATACCTAAATCAAGGTCATTTATGTATATAATAAACAACAGCGTACCTAATACAGATCCCTGGGGGACACACTTTTGACTGCTCCCCATTCTGACTTGGTACCATTTATGCGGACTCTCTGCTTCCTACCAGTTAGCCATGACCTAATCCATCCTAACAACGCCCCACCTATTCCATGTGCCTCAACCTTTCTTATCAATCTCTCATGAGGGACTCTGTCGAAAGCTTTCCTGAAATCTAAATATATAATATCATATGACTTGTCATTATCTACTGCTTCATATACCTCTGAGAAAAAACTAAGCAAATTTGTAAGGCAAGACCGTCCCTGAGTGAATCCATGCAGAGAAGAATTGATTAAGTTAAATGTTTCGAAGTGGTTTCTCATTTTCCTAGCAATAATTGACTCTAGTAGCTTTCCGATGATTGAAGTGAGACTAATGGGACGGTAATTGGATGCTATTGATTTATCACCTTTTTTGAAGATCGGAACTACATTTGCAAGCTTCCAAGCTTCTGGAACTATACCTGTTTCTAATGACTTGTTAAATAGAAATGTTAATGGGTAACTTAACTCATCTCTGCATTATTTTAATACTCTAGCATATACCTCATCAGGACCAGGCGATTTATGAGGTTTTAGTCTGTCAATTTCCTTAAGCACATCATTTCTACTTATAGTGGTGAAACACATACAATAGCACTGGATATATCAAAGGCATTTGATAGAGTCTGGCATCAATCCTTATTGTCGAAGATGTCACACTACGGCCTTGCATCATTAGTTCCACTAATTTCTTCTTATCTTCATAACAGAAAAATATGTGTAATGGTAGATGGCCTTTATTCTCAATTTCACTCAATAAATGCTGGTGTTCCCCAGGGATCAGTTTTGGCCCCAATTCTGTTCCTCATTCATATCAATGATCTCATATCTACCACTCATAATCCAATTCATTCCTACGCAGATGACTCAACACTCCACAGTTCCTTCACATTTACCAATTCATTCACCCAACCCGATCTTATAAATTCAAAAATAAACACTGCAATTTCTCTGAACCAGGACCTTTCTAGAATTAATGGATGGGGACAAAAGAATCTAGTTTCCTTTAATGCACAGAAAACCAAATACATTCAATTTTCTAACCGACAGAATCTCACTGACTCCCATATATTTTTTAATGATGTAAATATTCCCACTTCCCCTAGTATTGACATTCTCAGTGTAACATTAACTACTAACTTGAGCTGGACACATTATGTTAGAAGCATTGCTAAGAATGCCTCTAAAAAACTGGGACTCCTGTACAGAGTTCGAGAATTCTTCACTGACGAGCAGTTGGCCGTGATATATAAAAGTCATGTGCGTTCTCAGATGGATTACTGTTCACCTCTGTGGGATGGAATGGGAGTGGTTGCATTGAGGCAGTTGGACAAAATTCAAAATAAAGCTATTAGATTAATCAATAACCCTGCAATCACACAGGACCTTCCTACATTATCCATACGAAGAAACGTTGCATCCCTTACATTATTCTACAGATATTTTCACAGCAATTGTTCCGAGGAACTTGCTTCAATTGTGCCGCCTCTCCACATCTTTCCCCGTAGAACTAGGGCAGCTGAGAGCGCCCATGAATTTACACTTTCTCCTCCACAATGCAGAACTTCTGCTTATCAGAATTCATTTATCCCCAGAGCTACTACTCTTTGGAATTCACTTCCCTCGAATTGCTTTCCACAAATGTACAATCTACAAATGTTTAAATCCAGTTGTTACAAACATTTTATGAATGGAGGATGCCTTTAGGCACATGGACCTTTTTGTTTTATCTGTGTTTTTCCTTCCTCCTTTCATTGTCTCTTAAAAAAAAAAAAAAAAAAAAAAGTAACCGTACTTAACCTATTTTCTATACTATCGCTATATACCTTACGAACTTCTGGAAACTGTGCCAAATTTTAATTTGTGAAAACGGAAAGAAATTGACTATTTAATGTACTGCACATTTCTAAATAAGTTTCTGTCATTTCTCCTATCGAAGTTTTTAGGGGACCAATTACATCTCTAACCTTGGATTTATATAGTTGGTAAAAAGCTTTAGGATTATTTTTTGAGTCATTGGCAACCTTAATTTCATAATTTCTTTTTTCTTTCCTAATATCCTTTTTTACCTGTCTTGATAGATTCTGATAGTAAGCAAGTAGGTGAATTTCGCCTTTCTTAATTTTTCTATATATTACTCTCTTTTTTCCTAGAAGATCTAATAGTCTATTATTCATCCATTTGGGTTGGTTCTGTGTTGATCTAAATTTTCTTTTGGGGATATATTTATTTTGAGCATTGAATACTGACTTCTTGATAAAATTATCGTATGTATCTACCAAGTTTGACGTCTCTTCCTGACTTAAGATGACAAATGCCTGAGGAGGGATACACTCATTTGGACACCTGGATCGACTTAATTTGTTGACCATAGGGTTTGCTAATAGGGATCTTCTTAATCCACCATAATTGGCTTTTCTGAAGTCAGGTATTAATGTTGTATTCTCTCTGGTATTACCTTTCCTTTGTATATTAAAATACACAGAAGTGTGGTCACTATTTCCTAGGTGGTCCCCTATCTCTACATTATTTACCATATGTTCATTGTTACTGAAAACTAAATCGAGAATATTATTACCTCTAGTCGGCGTATCTATGAATTGACAAGCAAAACTATCTTGTACTACCTCAATAAACTCCTCAGAATCAGAGTCTCCTATTTGATGCTGCCAATCTATATTCGGAAAATAAAAATCCCCCATAATGCACACATTGCTAAACCTTGATGCCATTTTAATTTCCTCCCTTAATGACGTTCCGTCATTTCTACTCATATTTGGCGGTCTATACATAACCCCAATAACTATGTTCTCACTACCTTCGTTTACCTCTACCCAAACACTTTCATTATCGTTATTTACACTAATACCTAATTTAATACAGCTTTTTAATGTACTCCTGACAAACACTGCTATACCGCCACCTTGTTCGGTCATATTTAAACAAACTATATCCTGGTATATCAAATTCTGCTAAAAAATGCCTGGTTTCTGTATTAATCCACGTTTCAGTTAGCGCTATTATGTCTATATTTTCTTTGATAACAAGGGCTCTAAGTTCGTTCATTTTGTTACATAGACTCCTACAGTTTGTGTAATATACTCTCAATTTATTTCTTTTATTTATACCTAATTTACCTTTATTTCTAACTACATTTCCATCTTCCGTTGCACCATCACTACTATCATTAGCAATATTGTCATATATTTTAGCATGAGACTGAATATCCTTATCGCTTTCGCCTGACGCTAAAAAAAATCCATTTAACCTCTCTTTTACACTCTCAATAGTTTTGTTCAAAACCCCACAACCACCCTGTCTAAAGAGCTAGCTAATGTGGAAACCCCTAACCGTGAAAGATGAACCCCATCCCTTGCGTACATCCCATCTCTACCATAGAAAGTATCCAAGTTATCAATGAATGGTATTGCTTTTTCTTTGCAATATTTCTCCAACCGGCAATTGATACCAATCGCCCTGGATGTCCATTCCTTGGGAACTCCTCTTCTGGGTAGGATACAATGTACTACAGGGATCCCTCCCTTCATCCTAACCTTATCTAACACATCCCGATACTGCTGCAGCAGTTCCTCACTTCTACCCTTACCAACATCGTTACTCCCGGCACTGAGACAGATAATGGGGTTATCTCCACTATCTTCCAAGACGTGGTCCATCTTCTCTAAAACCCTCCCAACTCCATGGCCAGGCAGACACACAAGCTTCCTAAGTTTAGTGCGGGTAGCCCTAACTAAATGTCTTACCATGGAGTTGCCCACAATCGACACAGACTTACCTTCTCGGGACACAGACTTACCTTTCCCTCGGGAGGATCCAGCAGCTGCAAGTGGAGAACCCCTGGTGGTGGCAGAAGCTCCCTTGGTGGTGGGCGTGGTGGTGGTGGTAGTAGCACAGCGTCAGCGGTAGGAGCTGAGTCGGCGGCAGGCACTTCGTCTAACCCTCCCTTATCCTGACTATCTTTTCCCTCACATTCGTCTCGCAAAGGAGGGAATGTATTTGTTACACTCATACCTATTCTACTATCCTGCTTCTTGAGTGTGACTTTCCCACCCGTATTTTGAACAACCTGCCATGAATACAATTTGTCATCAACTTCCTCCCTTTTCCCTCCCTTTGTAAACAAACGCTCTCTTATTACTATTTTATATAAAATCGTAGCCCCTAATTTTACCCATTACCTACTGTAGTAAGCATCTCTTTAACTGCCTTGTATGGAAGTAAAGCTTTGCATATTATTATTATTAAAACAGGGATTCGCACCAAGCCTAAAAAGACTATGTGGCACCAAAAGAAACTTTGTGGAAAAAAAAAACATCGGAGGTGTTGTGGGGCTGGGCGCAATACGGAGTAGAGGAGAAGAAGACTAGGAAACACTAATTAAAGAAGCTGAAGGAGATGGGTATGGAGGAGAAACCGCATAAGATGTGGGAGGGAGAAAGTGGGGGGACTCTCCAAGCATATCGGCTAAGACAAGGGGGCGATTAAGGGAGGATATGAAGGGGAATGCCTGCCGACGGGCATTGGAGAAACGTGGACAGTCGATCAGGAGATGCTGGACAGACACTGGAATATGGCAGCAAGGACAGAGCATGGGGACATCACAGGACATCAAATGACCATGCGTGAGCCTGGTGTGGCCGAGCCGAAGACGGGCTAGAGTGGTCTCCCATCGACGATTGCGATGAGAGGAAGACTTCCAAGGTAGGACGGAAGGTTTGACAGAACGCAGTTTGACATCAGACACCCTCATGGAGGTCCATTCGTCCTGCCAGCGCTGACGTAGTAATTGAGTAACACGCGGGAAGTAATCAGATGCAGGAATACGTCGTGGCACGAGTCGGTGAGAGGTAATAGCAGAGCGGGCGAAAAAATCAACCCGCTCATTGCCAGGTACTCCAACATGACTCGGGACCCAATAGAAAGACAGGGACTTCAATTTAGTAGCGATGCGGAACAACCATTCTTGAATCTCCAGCACTAAGGGGTTAACAGCGGGAAGAGACTGAATACTCTGAAGAGCACTAAGGGAGTCACTAAAAATTACAAAGGTATGCAGGTGTGAACAAAAAATAGTACGTAGGGCAAATAAAATAGCAAATAACTCAGCCGTAAAGACACTAGCACATGATTGGATGTGACGTTGGAAGGTCCGGTCCTGGAACACAACCGCAAACCCTGTGCTGGCGGAGGTCTTGGAACCATCAGTGTACACTGGAACGGCTGAAGAGTGGCGTAGCATATGTTCCGCAAACTGAGCATAAAGCAACTGTGGGGTTGAAGAGGCCTTAGAGGGGGGGAGGGCAGCTGTACAAACGGTAGGGCGAGGGAGTAGCCATGGGGGGAACTCTGACTGTCGGAGGGGTAGCACCGATGGAATGGGAAAAGAGAAGGAGGCTAGTAAAGCAGAGACCCGACCGGGGAACGAAGTAGCAGACACTGATGGGGCTAAGCCGGCCGTGGGAGGAAAACCAGCCGAACTGTGTTGCAGAAGGCGAATATGACATCGAAGGGTCAGTTTATCCCGCCTGGATGATAGCGGTGGGACACCTGATTCAGCATAAAGGCTAATAACCGGAGTAGAGCGAAAAGCCCCTAGCGACAAGCGCAGACCGTGATGGTGAAGGGAGTCTAGGCGCTTAAGGTTTGTACGCGCAGCGAGGCATATACCTGGCAGCCATAATCGATCTTGGAGAGAATAAGCGTTGTATGGAGGCGCAGAAGAGTCGTCCGGTCCGCACCCCAAGACAAGTGGCTAAGGGTTTGTAAGAGTTGAAGCCGTCGGGTGGTGGAGGTCAGTAACGAAGTAATGTGCGGGTACCATGTCAACCGAGTATCGAAAATGAGACCTAAGAATGGAGCTGAGGACCTGTAAGGCAGAGGGCGGTTATACAACGTAAGAACAGGATGCGGGACTGTATGGCGTTTTGTGAAGATGACGGCACAAGATTTCGAGGGCGAAAACCGAAAACCATGGGCCGTAGCCCACTGCGCAGCTGCATCAATGGCCTTCTGCATGAGATTTTGTAGGGCAGCGATATCCAAACCCACAGCGTAAATAGCGAAGTCGTCCACATACAAAGAAGCACGGACACCAAGAGGGAGAGAAGAAATAATACCATTAATAGCTAGGATAAAAAGGATGGTACTAAGAACACAACCCTGTGGGACACCGTCGTGTTGGGGGTATGTTCGTGAGAATGTATTCCAAAGCTTGACTCGGAAAGTACGATCACGGAGAAAGTTCTTCAAGAATACCGCCATGTTGCCAGACACACCAGAACGTAAAAGGGTATGAAGGATGTTGTATTTCCAGGCAGTATCATACGCTTTTTCAAGATCGAAGAATACAGCTAAAACCGACTTAGTGTCCGAAAAGGCATCGCGGATAGAAGTCGCCAATCTCAACAATGGGTCCAAAGTACTACGGCCCTTGCGAAAGCCATATTGAAAAGGTGACAGGATGCCTCTTGATTCCAGGAGCCACATTAAGCGTGAGTAAACCATGCGTTCTAATAATTTGCCTACACAACTGACCAGGGCAATGGGACGGTAATCTGCTGGTACATGGCCCGACTTACCCGGCTTAAGGAATGGGAGAAGGATGGCATGTCTCCACTCAGCCGGAAAAAAGCCTGTGGACCACATAAGAGAAAGCCAAGCGCAGGTGGAGATAAGTGCTTCAGCATCAAGTAATGGACACTGTCAGGGCCTTCACATGTATCCTTACAGGCTCCCAGGCTAGACTCAAGCTCAGCCCGGCAGAAGGGGGCATTGAAAAACAAAGCTTTGCATATTAATTTGCTAATAAACACTATTGTTTACTAACTAACTTGCCTACAGGGACTAACGCCGATGCCATTTTGTAAACAAACCTTTTTTTGAGGGATTATACATATTATATTCCAGCCAATTTTGTACCAAATTTAAGTGCATTCATTTATCTTTTCCCCCTAGATATATTCTTGACTTTTTCTCCTCAGACTGATTTTACTTTAAGCTAAGGGTGGTATTTGTACAAACTAACCTACCCTAACCGAACCTGTCAAGCTTTTAACCTAACCCAAACCTAGCCTATAGCCAGCCAATCTGTTTTTATTATTAACTCTTGTAGATATTGTATTTAGTATCCTACTGTAGCTATATATATCTGTAATTTTAGTTGTTGCTTGCACGATCTTGTAGTAACCTTTGACTGATACACTTGTCTTTGTTTGTTTTTTCTAAAAAGAGTAGGCTACTGCTTTAATAGGCTATAGCGACACCAGGGCCCTCTGTTGACACATTATATTAATCCCTTGTGTGCAGTCACACTTTATTTTTATTTAATCTCTATTTGGTGAATTGTATATTTAGTTAAATATTCTGTTATGCATATATTTGTTTAAGGTTAGGTTATCACACCTGGTAGCCTATTTCTGCATATTTCAATTGAATTTTTTCCGGTTAGGCTATTCAACGCTGGTAGCCTATTATTGCGTATTTCAATTTAAAAAAAAAAAATTTGGTTAGGCTATCGCCCCTGGAAGCCTAATTCTGCGTATCTCAACATTTTTGTTTTCGGTTAGGCTATCACCCCTGATAATCTATTTCTGCGTATTTCAACATATTTGTTTTCGGTTGAAGTGATTGCGGTGTTTTTAACCCTCCTGGCCCGGGCTGTCTCTCCAAAGGACGGAGCTCGTATCCGTGCGATCTGGCTGAATATCAACAAAAGTAAACTAAGGCTAATCTCGCTTAATATATTACCTACATTAATCAAACATATATAGAAATGGGCGCCTTACCTTGCCGCGTAGAATGGCGTTGAGTAGAGCTCTCTAGCTCAACTGGTTCCGGAGTGATGGTGATGGAAGTGGAGGTAACTTTTTCCCGTATTTACCTCGGCGCGTCCGAACACTCAACCGCGGCCCCGGCTACAACGCCCAGTTGCACTCATCGCTCCACCCGCAATTATGTCGGGAAGCGATTTGATAGTGTTTTATAGTTTATTATGTCATTTATTATAGTTATTATGTTGTTTTCACTCAATAAAGTTATTTACATAAAGTTATTTGTGTCTCTGTCACTTATTACTTAGTTTTATTATTATTATTATGATTATTAGTGTCACTTTCACTGGACTTTGATCATTGATAGTGTCATTTGCACTGTTATGTATTGTTAGGTAAGCTAATAACATATATAGTGTCACTGTCACTTGTTCATATTGTTATGAAGGCACTTATTATTACTTGTGTGTGTCTCTTTCACTTATACATAGTTTTATTATTATTATACTGTCACTTTTACTTGTTCATATTGTTATGAAGGCACTTATTATTACTTGTGTGGGTCTCTTTCACTTATACATACTCTTATTATTATTATACTGTCACTTTTACTTGTTCATATTGTTATTGAAGGCACTTATTATTACTTATGTGTCCTTTTCACTTATACTTAGTTATATTATTATTATTAGCCTGATAGTTGAGTGTCACTTTCACTGGTGTCACTTCCACTTCAAAAGTTTGTTAGGGTGTGGAAGTCATTGAAGCAGGTGCCAGCACACAGTCCAACTTGACACTCGAGGCATTCCCAAGTGGTTTTTGTGGCTTTGCGGGGTCTGCGAGTTGTGTGGCTGCACACATGGCACCTCTTCTGCACTCTTGACTTAGTATGAGGACCCTGGAAAGGAAGGGCGTTGAGCTGGTGCTTCCTGAAAAAGTCAGCACACCCCGTTCTGTCAAGCTGGCCTGGTCCTTGTAGTGGCCTCCCTGGTGTACCCGCATGTTTAGCCAGGAGCTCAAGTAGCACCTGCTTGTGGAACTTCTGCAGGGACTTGTACTTCTTGGCTCCTGGAGTCCTCAGACGGTAGATGTTGTAGGTATTGAGGACCGACATATCTACCGTATGCAGGATAAACTTCTTGTACCACCTGCAAGATGTTCGCAGGCAGTCGATGAAGCCCATCTGCATGTCGGACTTGTCGACGAGGCGCATATTGATGTTGTAGTCCAGGACAGCAGCTGGTTTCTGGACGGGGTTCTTGGTTCTTCGGTCCACCTTCCCTGTGGCGACCATCTCGGCCTTGTGGCATGTGCTGAGGAGGTTGACCTTGCGCTGGTCATGCCAGTGGATGGAGAGGATGGGGCCACTCTTCTTGTGGAAGATGTCGGCCTTCTTCGTCTTGGTTGGGTAGCCTGGCATGCCCTTCCTCTTGGCCTTGACTGTGCCGACAGTTCCGGTCTTACGGTCATGGAGGTACTTGGTCAGGAGAGGCGACGTGTAGTAATTATCGGTGTAGAGGATGTGGTTTTTATTGAAGTGCCTCTCCATCTTCTTCACTACAGCGCCACCAAAACCAATGAGGAAGTCAGTCACAATTTCTCCACCCTTGCCGCTGTAGACCACAAAGTCCAGCACATACCCCGTCAAACAGTCGCAGAGGACGAAGAGCTTGATGCCGAAGCGGTGTCTCTTGGACGGGCTATACTGTCGGAAGTGCAGCCTACCACGGAACAGAACCAGAGACTCGTCGAGGCACATCTTCTGGAAAGGAATCAGGTAGGTGGTGAATCGATGACGTATCATGTCATACAGCTTCCTGATCTTCCATAATGAGTCGGGAAGGTGGACTGCCATGTTGTTTGTCAGGTGGAGATAGGAGAGGATGTCGAAGTACCTGTCCCTGGACATGTACTTGCCAAATGCTGGAGTCGTTATGATGTCGCCAGTGATCCAGTAGTCTGCGAGAGCGTGCTTCCTGATATGTGTCATCAGCATTGTGAGTGCCAAGAACACATATAGTTCTGCCACAGTGACAGCTCTCCATGCCACCATCTTGGCACTGGTCTTCCTGCCAAGAAAGTTGGCACAGATCTCATGATGGTTGTTGGTCTCCTCGACGAGGTATTCCATGACTTCATCGTCATAGAAGCCACAGAAAATTTCACTGGGGGTAGCATCTGGGCCACAGGGAAATGTTGGTGACACCCCAGACCCCATCTGTACCTCGTCAAAGGCAGGACAATCTGGCTCAAAATCAGCCCCATCTGTCCACACAAACAGGTCTGATGCTGATCCTCGTGCATGTGCAGCAGGCACATGCCCTGGATTCCCTGGCACACGCCCTTGGCCACGCGGACGCCCACGCCCACGCACAGGGGCAGCGGTGTCAGCAGCCTGACCACATCCACGACCTCGCCCTCTCACTTGTCTTGCCGGGACTTCCTCTTGTTCCTGTTCCTGTTCCTGTTCCTCTTCCTCCTCAGGCGACGTCAGGTCATCTGGGGCAATGTTGGGGTCATCAGCATCCTCTTCAGGAGACAATTCTGGTTCCGAAGTGACCGGGCGTCGGCGGCGGGAGGCTGCAGGAGCTTCAACACTGGGAGCCTCGGCCTCGGGAGTTGGGCTCCTTTTGCGGCGAGCTGAGGGCTTCTCCGCAACAAATAATGCTCTGCGGTGTGTTGAGGGCTGTGGCACATCAGCAATACCACTTAAAGAGGCCCTTTGGTCCTCCTGAAGGAGAGATGAAGCCGAGGGCTGTGGGTGACCCACGCGGCGTCCTGGGTCAAGGTGTCGTGACAATGGAATGCGGGTGGTTGCTAGTCCAGGGTCGGCGTCACTATCACTCTGTTGAGCTTCCCTAGCCTTTTCTGAGGCTGCCCTATGCGCTTTTTTAGCTGAACTTTTCACCGAGCGACTGTTTATAAAAATATTTGCCCACTTTCAAGGGCGTACGGGCAGGCAAAGGGGAAGGTCCAGGGGTAGGGCTATGGCTAGGCCTAGGCCTAGCCCTAGGCTGACCTACGAAAGATGGCGAGGGGGTAGGTCTAGGTTCTAGGACACTTGCAAGTTCAATAGCACCTTCCTGAAACACTTCCACATCAGGGTCATCACTACTGTCTCCCCCCTCAAACAAATCCACATTATCGTAGTCTCCAAAGCCAACGAAATCGTCTTCTTCGCTTGCACTGATAAATGTTTCTTTGTCCACCAAGCTTTCGCCACTGCTCTCTTCAATATCAAAGAGTGCTCGCTGTATGGCGCTATCACTCAACAAACGCTTCACTTTCTGTTGTTGTGGTATCTTCTCTGTTGCTACAGGCGTCGAAGTTGCTAGTGGGGTAGCAGTGGGGCGCGCGTGAGGTTGCACCGAATCGGACGTGTCGGAATCCATTTTTCCTGTATTACTCGGTATGGCGGCCACGTACGAACTGATAACGGTAGTAGTTGAGGCTTGGTGGCGCTGCGATCGCCCCTGCAAAACAAAATTTGGCCGCGCGAATTTTGAAGCACGCATTCAAGTATACACCTTTTAACAGGACACCCGGGCACCTGCCCTTCTTTCGAGGTGTCCTTCTGAAAGGACACCCGGGCTGGAAGGGTTAAAGTGAGTGAAGTGTTTTAAAGTGAGTGAAGTGTTTTAAACTGAGTGAAGTGTTTTTTAAGTGAGTGAAGAAAGTGACTGTCACCATGCCTCGTGCTTGTACGAACTGCGCCGGTAGGTTTGGTGAGTCCATGTTTACTACTGTCGATCTTCAAGTCTGCCGGCTCTGCCAGCAATGAGAGAATTTTACAGTGAAATTAGATGAAGCCTACAACAAGATCAAAGTCCTCACCATGAAGCTGGAATCACTCCAAGAGTTTGTAACGCTCAACGTTGGAGTACCACAAACTTCAATTGTCATCGCAACTCCAGCAGCCACCAACGCCCCAACGTCAACTGCCAACAATTCAACACCTGCAGTAGCCACTTCAGCTGATGGTTCCGATACTCAAGATACAAATAGTGACTATCTTCCCCCTCAAGACAACTTTCGTGTCGAGAGGAACAACGTTTGTCCCAAGACCAGGAAACCCATACCGATTACCGAGTGTCAAAACTGTTTCCAGATACTCACAGACTCAGATGACGAAGAGGAAATAGAAGAAGTCCGGCTCGTGGGAGACTCGATGATACGTGGTCAGCTCACAGAATTTTGCGCCAGGGCACCTAAGACCAGGAAGCGTTTTTGTATCCCTGGTGGTGGTGTGGACGACTTAGTTGCTGCAGTTTACAAAGTATCAAAGCTGGCCCCTGCTAATACAATGTACCTCATCCACGTTGGATCCAACGATGTACAGCGAACCCGGTCGGAAGATTTGCTTTTAAAGTACCAGCAGCTGATCAAGTCGTTTAAGGAGAAGTCATCAAGGATCATCGTCTCAGGAATCATCCCCCGGCTCGGTGTAGAGAGCCGATTTTACAACATAGCCACCATCACAAATCGTTGTCTAGCAAACCTCTGCAGGAAGG
Source organism: Paralithodes platypus (assembly GCA_032716605.1). Lineage (NCBI taxonomy): Eukaryota > Metazoa > Arthropoda > Malacostraca > Decapoda > Lithodidae > Paralithodes > Paralithodes platypus. Next base: position 6,340,152 of record CM064561.1, read on the forward strand.
AGAACGTGGGATTCGTCGACACCTGGGACAATTTCTACTACGATGACTATTTGTTTTTGGATGATGGAGTTCATCTGAAGCAGGTGGGAGCAGCACGTTTTGGGCGTCTTCTCAACGATGCGGTGAAGGATTTTCGGAGAAGAAATTGACTCGGCACAGGACAACCAGGAAGGAGGACCGAAGACAGCGAGGACAGCAACCTGCAAAGGAATTAAATACTAATCCGTCAAGAACTGCGAATTTGAATAAAGCTCCACCAACACAACCCAAATTCAAAACCGCCAGGGATAACGACCGAGGACCGAGGACAGCCATGAATGTAAACGTAGATCCGACCAGAACCAAAAATGTGATTAAAGAACGTTCTGTGAGTTCTTAAACCGCAACTTTAAAGGTTTTCTATGCAAACGCTCGTAGCATACGCAATGAATTTTCAGATTTAGAGTAACTAGTGTTTACAGAAAATGTTGATGTGATTGGCATAACAGAATCTTGGCTCAATACAGAAGATAGACTTTTTAGCAGAGTATTCACTTCCCGGTTATGTAATGTTTGAGAACATCCGAATAAATAAAAATGGAGGTGGCGTTTTATTTTATGTCAAAGAAAGTCTTAACCTGACCCTCTTGTCAAAACCTCAAATTGTGAACGTCGACACATCTTTTGTGCTAATAAAGAATAATAAAGGTACAAAAATAATACTTGCATTAATATACAGACCTCCAGCTCAATCAGTGCAAACTGACCGAGAAATTTACGAACAAATTGCAGATGTAAGTAACTCACAAGATACCATATTTTTTGGCGACTTTAATTTACCTGTGACCAAGTGGGGCGATACTCTTACTTCACACTCAGGACATGGCTTGTATGTGAACTTGCAAGAGAGTTCACTCTATCAATTTGTTCGATCGCTGACCCGTGGTAATAACGTTCTTGACCTTGTACTTGCAACAAAAGAATTAATAAAGAATTTGAATGTTGGTGATGAATTCAGTAACAACGATCATCATCGTACAATAACTTTCACTTTAAAGTTTACTAGTAACGAACCAAATAGCAGCATCGAAAAAGTCCCTAATTTCAAGAAAGCAAACTTTCATAAACTTAGAGCTATGTTTAAAGAAACTGACTGGAGCTTTTAAATAAACAATAATGACATAAATACATCTTGGAATTATTCGAAACTACTTACCTAAAAGCAGTGCAGGACTGCATACCATCGAAAATACGGCGTACAGGCCATAATAATAAGCCCAAATGGTGGAAAAAAGATATTTCAAACTGTCTGCTTGCTAAAAAGTTTGCTAACGATAGATTAAAATCCTTACAAAACGACGAAGAATGGGTGAAATTTGTAGAGCTACGACGCAAAGCCAAAAAGTTAATTAAGCAAAGTAAAAAGACCCTGGAGCTACATGTTGCGAATCAAAGTAAAACAAACCCGAAAGAATTCTATAGTTATATCAGAAAGAAAAAAGTAGTTACTTCAACTGTTGGACCGTTAGTCAATGAAAATGGAGAATACACCAAAGATGAAGTACAAATGAGTAATGCCCTCAATACCTTCTTTGCATCAGTTTTTACAACGGAAGACCTCAGTGATATCCCTACACCATCGCCGATTCAGATTGATAATTCAGATGTTCTAAGCAATATCACCGTTACAGAGAGAGAAGCATTGAATTGTTTAGATAAACTCAAGGTAAATAAAACGCCTGGACCTGATACAATCTCAGCTAGAGTCCTAAAGGAAGCTAAGGATGAGCTCTCTAAACCACTGACATTGCTACTCAATAAATCCTTGCAGTCTGGAACTATGCCTGATCAGTGGAAGCTCGCCAACGAAACACCGATATTAAAAAAAGGCAGCAAATTCCTACCCAGTAACTATCGTCCAATTAGCTTAACCTCGGTTGTATGTAAAATGCTAGAAACACTCATAAGAGACAGACTCGTAAATCACTTAGAGGAGAATAACATACTTAAAGATACTCAACACGGCTTTCGTAAAAAACGTTCCTGTTTAACAAACCTCTTAGACTTCTTCCACGATATCCTTAACCTCTACGATGAGAGTAAAACTCTAGATATTATATACCTTGATTTTCAAAAGGCCTTTGACAAAGTTCCCCACAAACATTTACTGTTAAAACTAAAAGCTCATGGAATACAAGACGGTGTGTTGAAATGATAGAAAATTGGCTCAGCCACAGAAAGCAAAGAGTAGTAGGACCAATTCTCTTTCTAATTTACATCAACGACATAGATGAGGGTCTCACCTGTACAATCTCAAAATTTGCTGATGAAACAAAAATTGCAAATAGCGTACTCTCAAAAGAACAAGTTGAAGATATGCAACACAATCTAGATAAGTTGTCATGTTGGGCCCAATTTTGGCAAATGAGTTTCAATGCGGATCAATGTAAAGTACTACATATCGGATACCAAAATGAGAAAGCAAACTATTCGATGAATGGCACTCAGCTTAAGAATGTAAACAGAGAAACTGATCTGGGAGTAACAATATCGAGTAACCTAAAACCGAGTCAACAATGTTCAGAAGTTGTTAAGAAGGCAAACAAAATAATTGGCTTTATAGGCAGGTCATTTGAGCATAAATCCAAAGAAGTTATCCTAACCCTTTGCAATTCCTTAGTCCGCCCTCTTCTGGAATACTGCGTTCAATCCTGGTGCCCTTATTACCAAAAAGATATAAACAAGCTAGAACGAGTTCAACGTAGAGTTACCAAAATGATACCTAGCCTAAAGAACAAACCAAACGAAGAGCGAGCGTCTTAGACAATTAAATCTATTTCCTTTAACCCAGCGCAGATTAAGAGGCGACTTAATTCAAGTGTTCAAAATTATCAAAGGATCGACAATATGAACTGTAGTAAGTACTTCACTATCGACCAATCTAATTACACGCTGGGAAATGGGTGCAAAATTATTGGTAAATCTTTTAACTCCCACGAAGCTAAAAATTTCTTCTTCAATCGAGTTGTCAACTTATGGAATGGGCTTCCTCGAGATGTTATAGACTGCAGCACCGTTGATTTATTTAAACTTCGCCTAGACAAATATATCGCATCAAGCTCGCGACTGACTGCGTTTGTAAATGAATAACTTTATTTTATCCTCCCCTCAGTTATTAACCCATCTGTCCCCTATTAACTTCCCAATCCTGCCACGGACATTAGTTCCAGGGCAGTAGTTCCCTTTCCAATGTTCCCTTACCCACTCTAAACTACTGTTTGGACACTTAATCCGCAGTGTTTTGAAGGACAAGCAGCCTAGAAGGGTCACTATATCTGTTGTTGCTTGATTTCCTTTGTACTCCTTTGTATTCCAGATATTAAATACATTTACTTCTTTGTAGCTAAGCTTGATGATCCAAAACCTTATAACATGGTTCCTGTGGGCTATCTTTGGAGTCTTTGACAAACATCTAGTAACACCAACGAGCGAGACCCCTCCCGTTGTTGGTATTGATTTGGTGCAGCAGAATATTCAAAGGGGCGGAACGTTCCTCTGCGAAGATGGGCTCTTCAGACGCACCTTTCGAATTTTGACATTGACGGCTCTCTAGAAGCTGTCGAAAGACACACTCTTTACTGACCGTTAAGAGTTGGAGAGACTTATTCATAAACATAGGATACATTTTGTTTGAAGGGGACCTTCACATGAAACGTATCAGTCTGCATTCCTTTGTCTGATCCGTTTGATTGATGTCTACATATGGGCCATAGCCGGCAATACAAAAATCCTTCCGGAGCTGATCAATATCACTTATAGTCCTTACTCTGTTGATCTTGGATGGTGTTGTTAAACTATTTTATGCTAGTGAATCAATTCAACAAGCTTCTGTGCATAATTTGGTGTCACTATCACATGACTGCAACACACAATCTTCAGCTCTGCAGACGCCTATTTAAGGATCATTGCTAATCCTATACTTTGTTCTTGATATTTGCACGTTGGGTACTAGTTATATTTGTACACGTATAACATATCCTTTTTCGTTATCGCATGGTTTACCATCACGTGTGTTTAACTTAATGTGTATAAAATATATATCAAGTAACCTTCAGTCTTCCAAAATTCCCTCTTAATCTGAATAAAATAGTCTAATAAAGGCCAGAATAAAAAGTAGAAACCCGTCCTCGGGTTAATGTCAAGGTTACCAGGAACTATCATTTTCAGTTCAGACCACCAACCCCAGGTTCAGCAGTTTATTTCACACAATGATAACCTTTGGTTTGGGTTGTTGTGTCTGTCACGATCACCACAACCATGACCTGTCGTGACCTTATGGAACATTAACGGGTCAATAAATATATCCGTGTGGATTATACTGTATAATGTATATCACGATTTGTGTGACTTAAACAGATTATGAAAACAGCTTTACTGAAAATAGTGTTCAGATCATTTAACATTATAAACTAATAATAATGTCATGCGTGGACATTACAGAAAGGTGGTTGACACTTTCTTGGCCTTTATGGGGGTTCACCGGCTTTTTTCATCTTTCTCTCCTTTTCTCGCTTTCCCTGGCTTGTATCCATTTGGCCTCATTCAGCCAACTGTTTTAAGACGTTTACCCCCATCCAGGTGTCGATTTGTCCTGGCGAGCGATAGCGAGCCAGCATTGTATGGAGGAATCCGGCTTAGCCGGAGAAATGTTTCTATCGAAAAATGTACAAATTTACCTTGCTGTCAAAACAAAAATATATATATATGCTGGCTCGCTCCCGCTCGCCAGGAAAACATTGACACCTGGATGGGGGCAAACGTCTTCAAACAATAGGGTGAATGGGGCCGAATGGATACAAGCCAAAGAGAGAGGGAAAAAAGGCGAGGCGAGTCCCCCTTAATAGATGATGTGGACTAAGCTAATTGGTTCTGGTTATCGTGCTGCTGTGATTGTAAAGCACCCAGCCCTAAATAGTTCAGTATATCCAGGCATTATTGTAAGTGTGAAGCGAGGTCAGTAAAGCTCATAATGTCAGCCGAAGTCTAGTTTAACCCCTTCTGTACCGGCGACGTCTTTTTAACTGTATTTTGGCTACTATTAGACGATGTTATTCTGTTTAAAAATGGGCCTCCAGCAATTAACAGACATCGAATTTTCTCACTTAACCCTTTTACTACCACAGATTCTTGTTAAGCGACACAACATCGTCTAAATATAGCTAAGAAAACATTGAAAAGACGTCGCCGGTACAGAAGGGATTACAACTCAAAACCTATATTTCCACATTGATATCCACCCCAGCACTAAATAGTTCAGTATATCCAGGCATCATTGTTTGTGTGCAGCGATGTGGGTGGAATATACCGAGGTCAATAAAGCCTATACCTCAATCCTAATACAGTTTATGGGGGTACTACTCGCTTTTTCTGGACCCCCTTCTGCCTCATGTTAAGCATATTAGCTTTGAGATTGTAAAACGTTCTTTCCATTAGTTTTGGCTATTTTGAGACCTTTCGCCCCATTTCTTTGTCAATATTAAGCCCTTTCGTGCCATTTAGGTGTATTTTTTTTCCTGGCGAGCGAAAGCGAGCCTGTAATTTTATGTGGAACCGGCCTTCGGGCGGTACATTTTGCTACCGACAAATTTACAAATTTATCTTGAAAGGGGGTCTAGGTGGTATTCTCTAAAGCTTGACGGAGGTCTAGCGAGGAAACTAAAAAAAATATATAAATATGTAGATCACAAAACAAGCACTACCCCCTTAAGGGAAGGCTGAACCTTTTTCTGAGCCCAGAGATCAAAATTTCTAACCCGAGATGTCCATTTCTAACCCGAGATGTCCATTTCTAACCCGAGATGTCCATTTCTAACCCGAGATGTCCATTTCTAACCCGAGATGTCCATTTCTAACCCGAGATGTCCATTTCTAACCCGAGATGTCCTTTCACCCTTTTCTGGCTACTATTATTCTATTTTATTCAGTTTAAGAAAGGCCTCCAACAATTGACTCGCTTCGAACTATCTCACTTAACCCTTTTTACCCCCTTAGATCCTTTTTAAACTACACAAACTTGTCTAAATATAGTTAGATTTACAAATAAAAGACGTCGCCGGTACAGAAGGCGTTAATACTCGCCTGACTTCCCTACTAACTTGACATCCGTCTATTATTAATAACAGTCATCAGAATAAATAAGGGTCATATATATACTGTATATGACGTCACTAGTGCACAGGTCACCAATTTCAAGATTTCTTTAAAATTAATAACCATCTTACAAAAACATACAATGATATACATAATATCATCAAGATGTTCATCGGTCTTTCTAAATATGAAAGCACTAGTATGGTGTGCACACTGTTGGATGTGCAGTGCTGCCGGGCTGTCATCAGGAGACTGGTGTACAGTTTTTTGCAGCGGCTGCAATCCTCCAGTAACACGCTGATTATAGCATTATGGTCTAGTTATCTCATATATGAATCCCGGATCATATCCCACTGGCAGAAGCTGCTGCACACATAGGCTAGTACTGTGTCGTCTAGATTTAAAATTGAACTTTGAGCAATTATATGTGCAATAGGTGTAAACCAACACTGAGCAATACTCAGTGACGTTCTGTGATTTGTATCTTAACATATTAGGCTAAGCAACTGTGCTGTGTTCTGTGCCAAATTGCAAATTGAACATTATTATTCTATGCTGTAAATACTGTATTTTCTTTACTGTCTCTGTATTAATTTATTTTGGGTCTTGTCTGTGTAATTAATGTTTGAATATGATATGGACCATCAGGGTGTTCTGTATGCCCCATACTGTATACATCTTTGTGTGTCTGGAATAAAGAATTATTATATTATATTATTATATTTCTGACAGTAAGACAATTGTTACTAGGGTTGCATTCTATTGGTAAGTATCCGTGATAATATAACAAGGAAATTAGTTTAAGTAAATAATTGTATGCACATTTAATGATTGGCATGCATTAAAAGTATACAAAAATCACTAATAAATAAATGTTTATTCTAAAAATAAACTATTAATTTCAATCAAATATTTTACAAGTAATTCTGCATTCAATATATACTTGAAATAAAGTCAGATAAAATTGAGTAAAATTTATATATACTGACTTTTAAATATATCTACACACATCACAGCCTGGATTGGAAGGCACTGTGTTTGTGTGGAGGATCAATATTCAGTGTGTTTTCCAATTGGCTATATATCCCTTGATCCTGGTCTCTCCTAACAGAGAGAGAGAGAGCGAGAGAGTTTTTTTTCCTGGTGAGAGAGAGCAAGCCTGTAATTCTAATGCCCCTTTCCCATTGGTGAGACAAGTCACGATTTTCGTCGCCGATGCCTTCATTTTGTCAAATTCGCAAGAATGCGTGCGACCTTCACGATTTCGACCGTTCCAAACAGATGACAAATTATACTGGGCGAAGATGTCGCCGATGTCGGCGACGCAATCGCCGACATCGGCGATGTTATCGGGGAAGTGAGCGATGTTTCGCCGATGAACCTCTGCGAGGCAGGTCACATTTTCAAAAATCTCTTGCGAGATCATGCGAGGAGGAAAGAATACTCGCCGCCGTATGTTCTGCGATGTCTTCGGCAATCCAAGCGATGGTTCGGCGTTTACTTCGGCGAAGTGATAAGAGTATTTTTTTAAGGCACAAATTCTTATGATTCATCGTCGGACATCGGCGTTGGCATCGCACATACGTCGGCGAGATCGGCGAGATGTGCACAGCTGAGCGAATGTAACTGAATGTGCTAATTGCACAGTGGAATTAGCATATCACGCCAAACTAATGGGCCGAACGTCATAAAATATGAAAACTAATGGGGTTAACCATGAGGAAGAAAGGGGACCAGAAAAACGACCCATCTCCCCTTAATTCGGAGGTTGGCAATGCTTCGCCGGAGATATTTTTCTATCAAATAATGTAAAAATTTAGCTTGCTCTCAAAACAAAAAATATATATGTTGGCTCGCTACCGATCACCAGGAAAATATTGAAACCTGGATGGGGGTAAAAGTCTTAAAACAGTAGGCTGAACGGGGCCGAACGGATACAAGGCAAAGAGAGAGGGAGAGAAATAGAAAAAAAAAAAAAACGAGGAGAGAGAGAAAGAGTAAACTAAAAAAAGCGAGGTGGGCTCAATTGTTAAGCCGTAACTAACGCAAACATTGAGCCCACCTGCTGTTTGTTGTTTTCTCTTTCTCTCCCTCTCGTTTTTTTATTTTTGTTTCGATTTCTCTCCCTCTCTCTTTGCCTTATATCCGTTCGGCCCCGTTCAGCCTACTGTTTTAAGACGTTTATCCCCATCCAGGTGTCGATTTCTTCCTGGCGAGCGATAGGGAGCCAGCATTGTATGGAGAAATCCAGCTTCGCCGGAGACATTTTTCTATCGAAAAATTTACAAATTTAGCTTACTCTCAAAACAAATATATATATATATATATATGTCCGTTGAACATATGGCGGTGTTTAGATTATTCTATCATCATTATTGGATTTTATGGAAATAAATCTATAATATAGTTTTTCGCTCTTATAGAATCCATTCCGCAGCAAAATATTAACTGTCTGTTTTCACCAATAATAAGTGCTTTTTATATATATTTTGTTTTCATGAACGGCAAGAGGAAAGGTTATTCTATAAGATTTCATCAACAACAACAACAAATATAACAATATGTGAAATTTCACCTAGGTGAAAGATATCTCACTATAGACCTAATAATTTTTTTACCCACCTCTCCGAAGTTGCTCTTTGGCCTCGGCAGGTGTGTCTTGAGCATTCCGCGGCGACGTCGCAAGGCCCTTCGCATGCCTCGTGCGGAGCATACCCCTGGCGGGTATACTCTCGGCGAGTATTCGTGCGCACGTCGACGACTAATCGACGAGGAAATCGCCGAGGAAATCGCCGATGTTCTCGGAACATCCGAGAGCATCGGCGATCCGTCGTGCGACGTTTTGGAACATTTCAACTATTTTCTTTGTGTGACAAACTCCGCGATGTCTCGCCCATGATGTCGCAGATGATCGCAGAAACCCTTCGGCGATGCTCGACGATGCTTGCAAGAGTAACCAATCATCGTGAGTCCTCGTTCAAAATTTTGAACTGTGCGAACATTATGCGACGACCCGCGAGGGCCCTTGCGAGGCCTGAGAGGCCTTGAGAGTCAAACGATTTTTCATGAGAAGTGTTGAGACATGTCACGAATGTGCCAATTTATTGGTTTCGGCGACGAATATCGTGACTTGTCTCACCAGTGGGAAAGGGGCATAAGAGGAACTGGCCTTTGGCCGGGACCTTTTTCTACCGAAAGATGTACAAATTTATCTTGAAAGAGGGGGGAGGTGGGTCTACGGGTTTTTGTTTTGTTTTCAAGCTTGATAGAGAGGTCTAGCTAGGAAACTATAAAATATAAAAATATATAATTATGCAAGACCAAAAATACACACTACCCCCTTATACTGAAGCAGTGATCTATTATCCACACACAAGTTGTGTATTGTAGTTGTACAGTCGGCCTTATAAGTCATGTTTCGGCAGCAAGTATATTTTGATCGATAAATGGTATCAACAATATCTAAACATGAGACCTTTATTTCAAGTGAGATATACAAACATGTTCCTACACTTACCCACCATATCCAACATCTGACAGACATTAATACAGCACAGAGAGAGCCAAACGTAATGACAGCTGATAAATGACTTATTAGCGCTACTATACATAACTTGGCTCACACGGGTGCAACCAGCATGTACAGTCACAGATACTAGTTTGGCATCCTCTATCCAACCTTAGCTGTTTATGACTGTCTATATGTGAAGAATATACAAGATTAAAACCGCTTGGCATAAGACTTTATTAACTTAACGAAAAATCGAAAAATAATTTAGAAACTGACACCCTTCTTAGTCTTGTTCATATTTGATTACGATAATTGGTGAATCTGGTGACATCTGGCAAGCTTCTCTACAGGTTGAATGCTATTGGCTCATCATATTCTTAATCAATTATATCAAACAAATATAAGTAAAAATTAGATGCAAGTTTATTTAGAAAAGTTGAGGTGCAGTCATTACCAGAGGTTTATTTCAGCAAAAAGATCATTAATGAGTCGAGGGCTTCCAATTTATCCAACCGGTACACAGAAATGGAAACCCCCATTAGTGGAGAGTTGTTGACGATTATCGGAGTGTCCTTTGTTATAGTTGACGATCATATAATTAATGTTGGTAAACAGGTCATCACGGCTGAGGGCAGAACAATAGTACCCCTCACAATAACCGCAGTCGCTGATAAAAGAGAGTCATTAATACAAAGGAATACAAGCAACAATCAGACCTAATGATCCTTACTAGGCTACTTGTTGATGACAAGAAGAAATAATGATTGCCACATTAATCAACTGGAGGGCTTCAGATCCAGCAAACAAAACTGTAGCACAATGAACGATGTTGATACGGTGGCATTATTCGGGCATAAACACAGTCAGTCGGGGATTCATGCCAGGATATTTATCCTTGCGATATTTAAATGCCTCGACTGTATGGCACTACAACATTTCTAGTCAATTTGTTCAGAACCTTTGATTTTTAGAAGAGCTAAAATTGAGGGATACTCAAAATAGTTAAGTCATGTTTCCTTATGAACACCGTAGGTTGACGTTGGAGATTGTTATTCTCGAACCAACAATACTCCACAAATATTATTATTTATATTTGTATTATTATTTAATATTATTATTATTTATATTAAATTATGATTATGTGAGCTACCAAACCATCCTAGCAGGTTACACATATAACACAAATTAAATCCACACAAGATACCCGGAAGTACTGCAGAGAAGTAACACCAACTAAGACAAAGGTAAAGAGGCTAGTTAGAGAGCCCACAAGGAGAACATCAGATATTCAATTATAATACTCCTTAAGGGGAGATGGGCCGTTTTTTTGGTCTAATACATTATTTATTCATGTATTGCTTAGTTTCCTCGCTAGAACTCCAACAAGCTTATACAAACACCCCCTAGACCCCCACTTTAAGATAAATGTATACATTTTTCGGTAGAAAAATTTCCCGGCCAAAGGCCAGTTCCTCATAAAATTGCAGGCTCGCTATTGCTTGCCAGGAAAAAAATCAACACCCAAATGGTACGAAAGGTCTTAACATTGACATGGAAAAGAGGCGAAAGGTGTTAAAATCGCCAAACTAATGGACCGAACGTCTTATAATCTCAAACTAATGGGGCTAAACACGATGGAGAAAGGGACCAGAAAAACGACCCATCTCCCTTTAAGAAACTATTCAACGAAATAATAATTAACATTATTATTGCTGAAACTATGACTAACTAAACTTAAAACTAGAGATAATTGCCGATTATACAGAATTCTGTACTGATAATTCTAACTTACGATAGCCTACGGGTAAGTTACGATGATATAAGTAATAATTTATATAAGCAGTTATTTAGCTGGTATCCTACGGGTAAGTTACGATGATATAAGTAATATATAAGCAGTTATTTAGCTGGTATCCTGCGGGTAAGTTACGATGATATAAGTAATATATAAGCAGTTATTTAGTTACGATGATATAAGTAATATATAAGCAGTTATTTAGTTACGATGATATAAGTAATATATAAGCAGTTATTTAGTTACGATGATATAAGTAATATATAAGCAGTTATTTAGTTACGATGATATAAGTAATATATAAGCAGTTATTTAGTTACGATGATATAAGTAATATATAAGCAGTTATTTAGTTACGATGATATAAGTAATATATAAGCAGTTATTTAGTTACGATGATATAAGTAATATATAAGCAGTTATTTAGTTACGATGATATAAGTAATATATAAGCAGTTATTTAGCTGGTATCACATAAGCGAAGTTTGCCTCAACATTGGTCTGGCAGCTTAAGAGGTCAACACACATTTCTGTCCCCTAAATTCATCTAACATTAGTCTAGTTTCCGACACCGGTGCAAAGTATTCCAGAAATGTTGCCAGAAAAATGTTGATTATCGAATGTTGACCATAACATCTCGAGTGATACCGACTTAAGGGGAGGTATTTAGTTTGTTCCCTAGACCTCCATCAACCTTAAAATTACACCCCCTTGAGTCCCTTTCAAGATAAATTTGTACATTTTTTGGTAAAAAAATGTCCCGGCCAAAGGCCGGTTCCTCTTAAATTACAGGCTCGCTATCGCTCGCCAGGATAAAATCGACACCTAAATGGCACGAAAGGTCTTAATAGGGGGTGAAAGTTCTTAAAATCGCTAAACTAATGGGGCAAACATTTTATAATATCAAAAGCAATGGGGCTAAACATGAGGGAGAATGGGGTCAAGAAAAAAATCCCTCAAGTAGATATCTCCCCTTAAAGGGAAATGGGTTTATTTATTTGCTTAGTGTTTGGATTTTTTATTTTTTGTTGTAATTAGTTTCCTCCCTAGACCTTCATCTAGCTTAGACGAAGACCCCCTAGATCAATTTGTACATTTTTCGGTAGAAAAATGTCCCGGCTGAAAGCCTGTTCCTATTACAATTACAGGCTCGGTATCGCTCGCCAGGACAAAATCGACACCAAAATAGCACGAAAGGTCTAAGAATTGACAACGAAATGGGGTGAAAAATCTTAAAATCACCAAACTAATACAACGAACGTCTTATAATCTCAAAACTAATATGCTAAACATGAGGGACAAAGTGACCACATCCCCCTTAATTAAGTTAAGAATACGCAGTAATAAGTCTCACTCTTTACCCGGGCCCGGTTAGGTTTATAGATTATCCTTTCAATACACCGAGAGCTTTCTTTTAACTTTTCTGTACCGGCGACGTAGGTTTTCAGTAAATTAAGAAACTATTACACTTTTATTCAGCTTAGGAAAAACGTTTGTCAATGAAAAGGCTACAGACTATCTCCATTCATCCTCTTAGCTACCATTTATCCGACCTAAGCTTCATAAAAGGCTGCAGACTATCGCCATTCATCCTCTTAGCTACCATATATCCGACCTAAGCTTCATAAAAGGCTGCATACTATCTCCATTCATCCTCTTAGCTAACATATATCCGACCTAAGCTTCATAAAAGGCTGCAGACTATCTCCATTCATCCTCTTAGCTACCATATATCCGACCTAAGCTTAATAAAAGGCTGCAGACTATCTCCATTCATCCTCTTAGCTACCATATATCCAACCTAAGCTTCATAAAAGGCTGCAGACTATCTCCATTCATCCTCTTAGCTACCATATATCCAACCTAAGCTTCATAAAAGGCTGCAGACTATCTCCATTCATCCTCTTAGCTACCATTTATCCGACCTAAGCTTCATAAAAGGCTGCAGACTATCTCCATTCATCCTCTTAGCTACCATATATCCGACCTAAGCTTCATAAAAGGCTGCATACTATCTCCATTCATCCTCTTAGCTAACATATATCCACCTAAGCTTCATAAAAGGCTGCAGCCTATCTCCATTCATCCTCTTAGCTACCATATATCCGACCTAAGCTTCATAAAAGGCTGCAGACTATCTCCATTCATCCTCTTAGCTACCATATATCCGACCTAAGCTTAATAAAAGGCTGCAGACTATCTCCATTCATCCTCTTAGCTACCATATATCCAACCTAAGCTTCATAAAAGGCTGCAGACTATCTCCATTCATCCTCTTAGCTACCATATATCCAACCTAAGCTTCATAAAAGGCTGCAGACTATCTCCATTCATCCTCTTAGCTACCATATATCCGACCTAAGCTTCATAAAAGGCTGCAGCCTATCTCCATTCATCCTCTTAGCTACCATATATCCAACCTAACCTTCATAAAAGGCTACAGACTATCTCCATTCATCATCTTAGCTACCATATATCCAACCTAAGCTTCATAAAAGGCTGCAGACTATCTCCATTCATCCTCTTAGCTACCATATATCCGACCTAAGCTTCATAAAATCGTCTAATAGTAGCCAGATTATAATTAAAAGAACGGCACCGGTACAGAAGTGGTTAACCCCTTCTGTACCGACGACCTTCTTTAATAGTATGTTAGCTACATTTAGACGATTTTGTGCAGTGACTTATCATATTCTGGCAACGAAGATTATTTTATTCAGCTTAGGAAGGACCTCTCGCAATGACAATCCTTTAATCTACCACGGATCCTTCCTAAGCTGAATATAATCTAATAGTGGCCATATTGTGCTGTAAATGACGTCACCGTTTCTGAAGTAGTTTAAGGGGGAGGTGGTTGTTTTTTCTCCCTCATGTTTAGTCCCATTAGCATTGAGATTTTAAGACGTCCGTTCCATTAGTTTTGCGATATTAAGACTTTTGGCCCCATTCCTTTGTCAATATAAAGACCTTTCGTGCCATTTAAGTTTCATGTTTTTCTTGGCGAGCGATAGCGAGCCTGTAATTCTAGGAGGAACCACTACCGAAAAATGTACACATTTATCAGCAAGGGCGTGGGGGTCAAGGGAGTAGTTTTATTTTTAAGATTAGAAGTCTAGGAAGGTTATACAATAGGCCTAACTACTAGCACCTTTTAAAAATTGTGCTCCACTGGGACTGCCAAACTCTGGAAGGGTTCTGAAGGCTGATCCTATTAATTACCTTCAAATGAGTTCCGTTTGTGAAGCTTTCTATTAACCCCTTCTGTACCATGGCATAGATTAACAGTAACCTCTAGTACCAAACTTAAGGAGAGACATGGCGCTTTCTAGACCACCTTCTCCCTCATCTTTAGACCCATTAGTTTGGCGGTTGTATGACCTTTTGCCCCATTTCTGTCAAATTAAGACCTTTCCAGCCAATTAGGTCTCGATATTTTCCTGGCGAGCGATAGCGAGCCAGTAATTTAAGAGGAATCGGCCTTCGGCCAGGAAATGTTTCTACCGAAAAATGTACATATTTATCTTGAAAGGGGGTCTAGTGGGCTTAATTTTAAGCTTGGAGGTCTAGCGAGGAAACTAGAAAAATAATAAATAAATAAAATAAAATTACCAAAAAGTGAAGGATCTGTCCTTAAGGGGTTCACGAGGGGGGAATTTCTGGACCCGATTCTCCCTCATGTTTATCCCCATTAGGGTCAACATTGGAAATCCTGCTCACAGTTTGGCGATATAAAGACCTTTCCTGCCGTTTAGGCGTTTTAATTTCCTGACTACCGATTGAGCTTACGATTTAGGAGGGGGCACTTTTCAACCAAAAAATGCACTTGCCAATTCGTATGAACTTTTAAATAAGTAAAATAATCATAATTATTTTATAAAATAATTTATGATATTGCGTGAATAGTTCCGATTCAACTAGGGTGTATACTTGTTGGTAATTACAGTAGGGATCAAACAATGGGCAGCCATACATAGGAAGTGGTCATTATAATGTTACTAAAATACAATACACTCCCGGAACCCTGCATGTGTGGGAGGTCACCAAATGTACAGTTAAGAGTCGAAATATACTTTGGATTTTACCGATAAATAATTATTCCCGATTTGATGTTGCTAGAAATATTCCAGTTTATGTTCTATGTAAGATTTGCTAAGTCCCTTGTCATTAGATTTCTGAAACCGTTGCACCTTATAAAGCAAGGGAAACTAGTGTAGTTTTGTTATAATTCTTGTATAACTAAATCTAAAAACTGAAGTCATTTAAATGTTCCCGTAAAGCTTATTAGCAACTCAAAGATGGCCTACATTCTACAAGGATAGTGAAGGAGGTAAACGAGAAGGCCATAGCATTATAGAAAAGCTTTCCGATCATGTCAAAATTACTTCTTAACCCATACTGTACCGGTTACGTCCTTTTCAATATATTCTGGCAACTATTAGAAGATTAGTTAAGTTTAGGAAGGACCTAACCATTAAACGGCTACTAACTCCAATCCTTTTAGCTACCACAGAGCCTTCCAAAGCCGAGAAAAAGCGTCTAATAATTGCCAGAATATGACTAAAAGGACGTCATCGGTATTGAGTGGGTTAGCAGATTGTTCAAGTTAGGTTTCATTACTTTACTTTTTTCTATGTGTATGAAGAAGACAATAGACAAGTTGTCTGTAACCAGTGTCTTCAATTATTCTATGTGTATGAAGAAGACAATAGGCAAGTTGTCTGTAACCAGTGTCTCCAATTATTCTATGTGTATGAAGAAGACAATAGGCAAGTTGTCTGTAACCAGTGTCTTCAATTATGCTGTGTATGAAGAAGACAATAGGCAAGTTGTCTGTAACCAGTGTCTTCAATTATTCTATGTGTATGAAGAAGACAATAGGCAACTTGTCTGTAACCAGTGTCTTCAATTATTCTATGTGTATGAAGAAGACAATAGGCAACTTGTCTGTAACCAGTGTCTTCAATTATTCTATGTGTATGAAGAAGACAATAGGCAACTTGTCTGTAACCAGTGTCTTCAATTATGCTATGTGTATGAAGAAGACAATAGGCAAGTTGTCTGTAACCAGTGTCTTCAATTATGCTATGTGTATGAAGAAGACAATAGGCAAGTTGTCTGTAACCAGTGTCTTCAATTATCTGTGTATGAAGAAGACAATAGGCAAGTTGTCTGTAACCAGTGTCTCCAATTATTCTATGTGTATGAAGAAGACAATAGGCAAGTTGTCTGTAACCAGTGTCTTCAATTATTCTATGTGTATGAAGAAGACAATAGGCAAGTTGTCTGTAACCAGTGTCTTCAATTATTCTTAAATTCTGTCTAGTCTTCATAATAGACGAATAAGCTGCTCTGGGATATAGCAAATTACTTTACGCAGTAATTCCCTAGAAGAGGTGGCCATGAAGATTAGGAGTTTGTCAGGAATTGCTAGGTCAAGTTGCCCGGGCTTGACATCTACCAATACAATTTTGACAAAGGATTCGATCCGCCGACCCTTTGATCAGCAGCCGAAGCTCTACTGACTATGCCACCTAAACAAATTATGGAATCAAGATCGTGGTCCTGATAAAACTAGTTTGTATAATTTGTGACCTCTTGGTTTAAATTAAATAGATCGCAGCTGCAGTACTTTTATTATTTTAAGAGACATACTACGTAAAAATCCCATGGAAACTAAGATATTTGAACCACATGCATCCGGTTTTTTTTTTTTTTTTAAATCTACATAATTTCTAAAAAATCAATTACCGGAAAAGGCAACAAACTACACTATCAACCTGGGAAAACAATTATAGAAGACACAGGAATATTTCCTTGTACCCATTAGGATAGTTAATTTTAATACATTAAGACAGGTGAATAATTTCACTCCAAGGCATCTGAAATTTCAGTATTAATGACCACACCTAAACGATCGTATTTTCCTTTGCTTTCAATATTTCAGTTTCTTTACAACAAATTAACGTGGAGCTACTGTGCTAAGCTAGCTTTAGTTCAATAAATATACTTTAAGTATATGTCAGTACCGGTATATTATGGAATATTGCCTTTCCAATACACATTACTTATGTCTAAAATGTAGTTTTACTAGAAGAAAAGGAAATTTATAAACGGTACACAATATTTACAGATATTTATTGGAGCCTTTTGTTTCACACCTACTTATCGCTATAGAAGTTACACTTTCATTGTAGGAATTTAAGGCAAGCATATTCCTCGACCATCTGTATCTACACTAAGACCCAATTAAATAATAGACCTACAGTGTGATTTCAAAATGATTACTGACCAACCAAAAACAACAAAACTTTAAAAGTCCAGTCCATAAACAATTCACACGTCTGCATTTCCCTACAATATACAGGTATTAGCAAAATAATTAAACTAAACCATTAACTTTTAAACATTCTGTACACAAATCTAGGGTATGCTTTGTATAACCCCTACCTCCAATACTAGTCACATAGCTCATACTACTATCTACAAATCTAGGGTATGCTTTGTATAACCCCTACCTCCAATACTAGTCACATAGCTCATACTACTATCTACAAATTACAAAGCTATAAAATAATTCCCTATGCAAATTTCAAATACAAACTAAATTTACTGAAAGACTGCACACACTACTCCATCAATTGGAAGAGTGATGAATCTGGAAAGGCGAAATGAGGAATGGGTGTCCTGGTATCCAAGGAGTGGCAGAAGTGGAATGGTGGGATTGTAATGGAGGTTAATGGAATATGGACTACTGAAATTGAAAGTTGGTGAAAGATTTATGAAGGTGATATCGGCATATGGCCCACAGGTCGGCTTAATCAGAGTGCGTCTCCACAGGCATAAGCTTTCCTGGTAGTGGAATGAAGAGGTTGAAAATACAGTAAAGGAAAAGCTTAATGGAATCTTTAAAATAGCTAGGCGAATTCAGGACGACAGTATAGTGATGTTGTAGAAGAACAGTGTGTCAGGAATGATAAGCAGACAATTGTTTATGCTAACAAAGAAATCGGATTCTTGGAAGGTACACTACAAACGATTCCCATCATCTCCAGATGTCACCTCCTGCTCCCCAGAAGTCGCCCCCACAACATCCTGGAGGGTGGACAAAGCCTTGGGCTCTGACCACCTCCCGATAATTATCACCACCTAAACCAGACTCACCCCAGCTGGCCACAGATATACATACACTAACTATATAAGAGCCAACTGGGAAGCTTTCACAAATGAGACAGAACAACACTGAAACCCTAAACAACACACCCATCACTAACATCAATGCTGTTCACACATTCAACATTATCCAAAACACATTCCAAGGAGGAACAGGAAAAGACAACCCCAACTTCATACCAGCAATTCAAAAGCTCATCAGACAACGTGACACGCTGAAACACTCCCTATCACCCCACACACAGGGCATCGCACAACAAATCCAAGCACTCAAAACACAGATAATATACAAGAACAAATGCTGGTGATGGGCTGGTCTATCAGAGTGAGAACTAAGCGATCTCTGCCATACCCATAGCTTAGTCTGACTGTTCCTTTTACTTATATATTTTCCTGATCTCAAGTGATGGTGTCTCTTCCGTGGATTGACCTCCCAATCAACCAAGATTGGAAGCCAAAGCGTCACATTTTTCCTTTGCCCCTCAACTTTCTCTTCATAATTGCTGAGGGGCACAAGGGCCCTGGGTGGGTCTTTGGTTTCCCGGGCATTTCCGCACCCTCCTCAGCTCCCCGCCATGGAGTGGCTTCGGTCACCCAGGCTTTATTGTGGTCGGCAGGGAGGGTTCTGTGGGGGCGCTCGGTTATGGCCTTGGCCTTGCTCGGGGCCTTGGGGCTGTTCGGCCAGGCAGCTTGGGGAACAACAACAAATGTGTGTGTTGTGTTTTTTTTTTTTTAAACACTAAACATTGCACTTTCCAACAGCAAGAAAACACAATCACAACAACAGACTATACCTTCATACAAAACAAGCAAATGCTCGTTAATCACTTCTCTCATGTCAGCCACCTAAACCCCCATCATGACTACCGACATAAGACAATTCTCCACAGACCCTGACTATGCACCCTTCACCAACAACTAAACGAAGCACATCAACAATCTCCAGCACTCGCCTGTCTGTGCTCCAGACAACATAAGTAACACACCTCAGACACCTAGGACCACAAGGCATACAAACACTCACCAACATATCAAACTACAGCTAATCACACAATTGGGCGGGTGCCCAACCCTGAAAGAGGTTGAAATAGGGGAGCTATCCCCCCGCCAAAGGTGGTTTTCTAGGGCCTTTCCTAGCTGATGCTAAGAGGATTGGGTTCTAGTCATGTGGTGATGGGCTGGTCTATCAGAGTGAGAACTGAGCGATCTCTGCCATACCCATAGCTTACTCTGACTGTTCCTTTTACCTATATATTTTCTAGATCTCAAGTGACTGCGTCTTTTCCGTGGATTGATCTCCCAATCTACCAAGATTGGAAGCCAAAGCGTCACATTTTTCCTTTGCCCCTCAACTTTCTTTTCATAATTGCTGAGGGGCACAGGGCCATGGGCTGTGCTTTGGTTTCCCGGGCGTTTCCTCACCCTCCTCAGCTCCCCGCCATGGAGTGGCTTCTGTCACCCAGGCTTTATTGTGGTCGGCAGGGAGGGTTCTGTGGGGGCGCTCGGTTATGGCCTTGGCCTTGCTTGGGGCCTTGGGGCTGTTCGGCCAGGCAGCTTGGGGAACAGCAACAACACAATACCAGACATCTGGAAGCATTGTCTCTTCATTACATTCCCCAAACCCAACCTACACCACCAACCTCACACTGCCCAATCACACTGCTTTGCACCCCCTCCAAAGTCTCAGAACGCCTAGTACTACAACTGACCCCAAGCTCCAACACAACATGGCTTCAGGCCACTACACTCCACAGACTCTTCTTACAAACCTTGCACAAAGAGCTTTAGACGGCATCAACTCCGCTAAACCACCACAGAAAACTACTTGCCACACTCGACATTAGTAAAGACTTTGATGCCATTCCCCGCAACTACCTACCAAATCTACAACACAAACATGCACAATACAAAAATGTGGCTGGTCAACTACCTAGCAGGCAGATATGCACAGGAATAATTTGCCAGTCAGTCATCTAACATCAGAAACTTCACAAACTGAGTCCCGCAAGGATCCGTCTTGTCGCCCTCACTCTTCAATCTATACATGCATGATCTACCCACACCCCACGCACCTCAATTAAATATAGCTTCCTACGCAGAAACATAACACTTGCATGTACACTCGCTCCAAGAAGTATCTGCACCCCTATGCTGATCATTTGGTGTGTACAGCTCGGTAGGGTTGGCACCTCTGCCTGCAACTATATCCATGTGTCAGAGACTATCGTCTCTGACACATTGATATAGTTGCAGGCAGAGGTGCCAAACCTATCAAGCTGTACACACCAGATGATCAGCGTAGGGGTGCAGATGCTTCTTGGACCGAGTGTACATACCGAGACTCAGACACAGCAACAAGTCTCCTTCAACCCTACCCCAACACACTACATGACTGGTGCACTATAGATTCAAATTAGCCCCAGCCAAATCCACAGCAACCCTCCTCACAAGCAGCACTTCTGAATACAGAAATGCCCTTCTCCTCACCATAAACAATACCCCCTTAACACACACACACACAAAATCCTAGGTGCAACATAGGATGCTTTAATGACATTCAAACAACATCACAAACATAAAAAACAAACGGACACCCAGACTTAACGACCTCAGGTCACTTGCCCACACAAAATTTGGACAACAAAGAAACTACCACCACAGTATACAAACTGTCAGTGATGGAACGTGCAAGCCCTGCCGGGGATTCTAACCTAGCTGAAACAAATCTCAAAACCTTACAGACCATTCAAAAGAAATTTCTAAAATAATCACAGGCTGCACAGAAACTACACCTACAGATCACCTACATCAAGAAACCAAAGTCAAAGACCACGTAGAGTTGAGAGGCACTCCATTCCTGGCTGCAGCCTCCCAAAAACAACACCATCCGCTACACTACATGGCAGCACACAGACAGAAAGGAACATCAAAACACCCAGCACACGATATCACACACAAATACAGTCATCTCTCCCTCACTGCCCACCTCATTGTCTCTTAAAAAAAAAAAAAAAAAAAAAAAAAAAAAAAAAAAAAAAAAAAAAAGCTTCCAGAAGCACATCCATACTCCTATCCATCGCCGTTCCATTAAATCACTCAAAGACAACACGCAGTGGCATGCAAGAAATCCCGAAATCCATCCTTCCAAGTCCTCCATTCCTCGCGAGGACAGAGTCCACCTGGCCAGACTAAGATGTGGGCACCTTCCAGCACTTCAGAACTATCAGAAGAGACTGGATGACGCCGTCGGTGAATACTGTCCAGGAAGTAACAGCACCACATACTATTAAACATCATAGAAGACGGCATTCCACACAATCACTTACGCCAACAAAATCTAAACTCTTTGGGAGTCTTGTGGGAATGTCCAATCTTGGCCAAGGCCTTCCTTAGGGACTAGGAGTTATTCGGCCAGGCAGCCTAGGGAATGACAACAACTCAACGTAGAGTTTGAGTGGAATATAGAGCTGCTCGCTAACTAAAATCCATAACTTCAGCGAGGGCAAAAGGTGTACCAAGCGAGGAGTTCAAAGTTTTGGGTTCAAATCCACCAGGGCTCTGTGGGCTCCCCTCTAGGTTATGGTTCTGGAGGCACTATCTATAGATTTCAGAGATGTCCCCCTGGGAACAGCTATACATACACTGCTTATTGCAGATAGTGTGCAGGATGCCGAGGCCAGGTTCAACAGGTGGGAGGGCATGGCAAGTCTAGGAGTAAGAGTTAATATATGTATATAACCCAGGTTATACTCGGTAGATTAGGCATTGGAAGGGTAGAACAAGTGGTGTATACCCATGCGCATTATGCCGAAAAACGGTGGGTGCCAACTCAATACAGTGTAGCATCTCCCGCTGCTGGGTTCACCAAGGAAAAAAGTGCTGCACTACAATATAGGGACTTCTACCGAGGATGAAGTCCAAAGTGGAGACATATTTATGAATAGTATGCAAAGGTGAGCTTGTGTTCAATGACCGGCTCGGGAGTGTCAACTTTAGCAATGAGGCACTGGAGATTGAAAAGTTTTGCTACTTTGGTAATACCATCTTCACCGATGGTGAGGCCGTCACTATCGCCAGAATTAAATGCAGCTTGGGAAAGTTCAGATAACTGTTGCCACTACTTACTATTGAAGGGAAAGGTGTACGGTTCATGTGTTAAAACCACAATGATATATGCTTCAGAAACGTGCCCTGTCATAGAGTATGATAAAACAGAAGGGAACATATTGAGAGGAGAATGGAGAGATGGATGTGTGGCAAGAGGAGGGTGGAATGGTGAAGAGGGTGGAGAGGTTCCAGGAGGAGGAAGTCAGGGAGGAGTACAGGAGAGCAGTGGAAAGACGACTAGGTGGGTTCGACCTGGAAGTTATGGAGGAAGTGGAGGAGATGAGCAAGGTGTTTAACCCCTAAAAGTCGGCGCGCAACTTAAGTCGAGTTAAATAAAGCTGGACTATGTGGCGGCGCTCGACATAACTCGAGTGGCAATTTCAGCACGTAATGTTGCTGAGAGAGAGAGACAAGTGGTGGCAGGAGAGTAGCGAGTGTATGACAGCTCCAGACCACCGCGGCGAACCTACTGACACGAATCTCACCTCCCTCCTACCTCTCTCACTCGCTATATACGGAATTGTATCGGGAAAAGGGGCTATTTACATGCTTTTTGCACTCGCGTTGCACGGTTTATTGCAAGAAAACTAGCCATCATAAAAGGATCGTTATGGTGTCATTCGAAAGCTCTGTTTATGCCCTTTCAGGGATAGATACTCGTTTTACGTTCTGGGTCTTATTTAGGCATGAAAATGATCACGTAAACAGCCCTATTTTGGCTAAAAACACCCCTCTGGGCGGTACATATAAATAAACCGCATAGGCCGCTCGTAAAGGGTTAAGGATGAGATCTGTGCAGCATGTGAGGAGGTGTGTGGAGTGAGGAGAAGAGGGAGGGGAGTGAAAGGTACAGCATGGTGGACAGAAGAGGTAAGAATAGCTGTGGAAGAAAAGAAGAAAGCATATAGAGAGTGGTTGGGTAGTAGAGGGAATGAAGATTTCGAGAGACAGAAACGAGCGAGGTACGTGGAGAGTAAGAGGGTGGTGAAGAGAGTAGTGAAGGAAAGTAAGAGAAGAGTAGATGAGGAATTTGGAAGGAATCTGAGTGTAAAATGGAGGGAGAGTAAGAAACTGTTCTGGAAAGAAGTCAAGAAAGTTAGGGAAGGTAGCAAGGGAAACAGTAAGGGTGTGAAAGATAAGAATGGGAGAATGCTAGCCGAGAAGCAAGAGAGAGTCGAAAGATGGAGGGAGTACTTCAATGAGTTGCTAAATGTAAGGAATGAAGAGCCAGCAAATATAGCTGGATATGGTATGGGAGGGAGAAGAACAGAAGTAGCGGAGGAGGAGGTGGGAATTAGAAGGTCAGAAGTGTGGGAAGCCATGAAAAGAGTGAAGTTGGGGAAAGCACCAGGAACAGATGGAGTGTGTGGGGAAATGTTGAGGTATGGTGGTGAGATAGTGCTTGAATGGGAATGGAAAATGTGCAAACTAGCATGGGAGAAGGGGAGTGCACCGGAAGACTGGCATAATAGTCCCCCTATATAAGGGCAAAGGGGAAAGAGGAGTGTGTGGTAACCACTGAGGAATATGTCTTCTAAGCATAGTAGGGAAGGTATACAGTAGGGTAGTGATTGAGAGAGTGAGAGTGAGAACGGAGAAATGGATAGGCGACGAGCAGGGAGGTTTTAGGAAGGGAAGAGGATGTGTAGATCAGATTTTTACCCTGAATTGTGTTTTGGAGAAATATCTGGGGAACAAACAAAAGGTGTATGTTGCCTTTATGGACTTGGAGAAGGCCTATGATAGAGTGGATAGAGAAGGTGTGTGGAAAGTACTTAGAATATACGGAGTAGATGGCAAGTTGATGAAAGCAGTGAAGAGCATGTATGAGGGTGCAAAGGTGGCAATACATGTGGAGAGTGAGCAGAGCGAGTTCTTTGACCTGAATGTTGGTTTGAAACAGGGATGTGTGATGTCCCCGTGGTTGTTTACTGTATATATGGATGGAGTCATGAAAGAAATACTATCAAGAGCAGTGGATGTTGGTGTATCGCTGAAAAGCGAGGGAATTGAGTGGAAGCTACCTATACTGCTGTTTGCGGATGATACAGTTCTGATGAGTGATAATGAATGGGAGTTGCAGGGTCTGGTAAATGAGTTTGGAACAGTGTGCGAAAAACGGAATATGAATGTAAATGCGGGGAAAAGCAAGGTTATGGTCTTCGAAAGGGGTGAAGTCACAGAGTGTGAGGTGAAGCTGAACGGTCAGTCTATGCAGATCGTCAACTCTTAAGTATCTGGGCAGTGTGTTGAGTAAAGATGGGACTATGGATGATGAAGTGCGGGAGAGGGTACACCAGGGGAAGAGGGTTATAGGAATGCTAAAAGCAGTAACAAGAAATAGGGTGGTCAGTATTGAAGTGAAGAAATCCTTGCACGACAGTGTGGTAATCCCAACACTGACTTACGGAAGCGAAGCATGGACGTTGGTTGAGAGACTGAGACCAAGAGTGAGCAGTGTAAATGAATTACATAAGAAGTGCATGCGGAGTTACATGGAGGGATAGACAGACTAATGAGGAAGTAAGAAGGAGGTGTGGTGTAGAGGTAGATGTGCTGGAAAGTAACAACTTGAGATGGTTCGGCCATATGGAACGTATGGAAAGCGAGAGAATGACTAAGAAGGTGTACGAGAGCGAGGTGGAGGGACAGAGAGGGACAGGTAGACAGAATGAGAGGTGGAAGGATGGAGTGAGGAAGTACATGAACGAAGGCGGTGCTGGTTGGGGGGAGGGGCGTCGACTGACTGGGGACAGAGGTGCATGGGGCGGTTCGTTCGTGGCCACCCCTTCGGGGATCACGGCGTCAGGCAATAGATAGATAGATAGATTCAGAACCCTTGTATTTTCATGTGGGTTATAGGGGGGCAGAGCCCCTCTCATCCCATTCTGTATTCTGCAGCAATCTTAACCCACTGAGCCCCAGCTAGTTATAAATAAATGTACAGTAGAACCTCGCTCTTTCGGACTAATTGGGAGAGACCCCTGTCTGAAAGCGTCAAAAGTCCTAAAAGGCCGAGTCCAAACTCACACTTCAGCCTTTCAGACAAATCCGAAAGGCTGAAATAATGTCCGAAGTTTATAAGTCCGAAACTCGGCTCTTCGGTCCGAATGCGAAATAATTTTTCTCAGCCTTTCAGACAAATCCGAAAGGCTGAAGCATGAGTCCGAAGTTTAGAAGTCCGAATACACATTCACCTAACCAGACAAGTCAGAAACTCGGCTCTTTGGTCCGAATGCGATTTAATTTTTCTCAGCCTTTCAGACAAATCCGAAAGGCTGAAGCATGAATCCGAAGTTAAATTTAGTCCAAAAAGTGTAGTCCGAAATTATGGAGGTATTTTCTCAGCCTTTCAGACAAATTCGAAAGGCTGAACCATGAGTCCGAATTGAAATGCTAGTCCGAAAGTCAGAATTCCAAAAGATTGAAGTCCGAAAGAGCGAGGTTCTACTGTACCACCAAAAAACCGGCAGGATTTGAATTTTTTGTTTCCAGAAACAATAGCGAATGGGTTAGGAATGAGGGAAAAACCACAAAAAACAATCAAAAAGGTAAAAAATTGGTCCTACGGAGCCCCGAAAACGGAGAATAGAAGAGTAAAAAATTGAAGGCAAAAACACCCAAAAACCATGTTTTTGCTCGCTCACGCGCACGCGGTTGGACTTTGAGTGTTCAACCATCGCCAAGGTTGCGTGACTTACACAGTTCCCATACAAATCTGAGCCCTCTAGGTGCCATAGGACCGGAGTAATTGGGACCGGAGTACCTGTGACGACACGTTGTCGTCACTGGGGTTTAGCGTTACATATATTGGTGACGACACGTTGCCGTCGCTGGAGTTCAGTGGGTTAATTAGATCTCTCCCCACTAGTGAGGGAGTGTGCTTTAAAATTGCTGGATAATCGGTACAAACTAGCATGCGACCTCCCTTAGTGTATAAAACCATGGGATTTAAAAAAAAAATAAAACAAAAATTTATAAATTATAAACTAATAGGGTGCATCAGAATATTTGCTAGTTTTTCTTGCTATCCAAGATTATATACAGATTCGGGAAGTCTTGGATACGGGATAGCTTAGTTAGTAAAAATCTATCAATTATTATCCCTAAGACACCCACACACCCTTTTGCTTCTAAAATGGTCTTGTCTATCTATTGCCTGACGCCGTGATCCCCGAAGGGGTGGCCACGAACGAACCGCCCCCATGCACCTCTGTCCCCAGTCAGTCGACGCCCCTCCCCCCAACCAGCACCACCTTCGTTCATGTACTTCCTCACTCCATCCTTCCACCTCTCCCCCTCTGTCCCTCCACCTCGCTCTCATACACCCTTAGTCATTCTCTCGCTTTCCATACGTTCCATATGGCCGAACCATCTCAAGTTGTTCCTTTTCACACTTTCCAGCACATCTACCTCCACACCACACCTCCTTCTTACTTCCTCATTAGTCTGTCTATCCCTCCATGTAACTCCGCACGCACTCCTTAAGTAATTCATTTCCACTGCTCTCACTCTTGGTCTGAGTCTCTCAACCAACTTCCATGCTTCGCTTCCGTAAGTCAGTGTCGGGATTACCACACTGTCATGCAAGGACTTCTTCACTTCCATACTGACCACCCTATTTCTTGTTACTGCTTTTAGCGTTTCCTACAACCCTCTTTCCCTGTTGTACCCTCCTCCCCACCTCTTCATCCATAGTCCCATCTTTACTCAACACACTGCCCAGATACTTAAAAGAGTTGACGATCTCCATAGCCTGACCGTTCAGCTTCACCTCACACTCTGGTGACTTCACCCCTTTCGAAGACCATAACCTTGCTCTTCCCCGTATTTACCTTCAAATTCCGTTTTTCGCACACTGTTCCAACTCATTTACCAACCCTGCAACTCCCATTCATTATCACTCATCAGAACTGTATCATCCGCAAACAGCAGTATAGGTAGCTTCCACTCAATTCCCTCCCTTTTCAGCGATACACCAACATCCACTGCTCTTGATAGTATTTCTTTCATAACTCCATCCATATATACAGTAAACAACCACGGGGACATCACACACCCCTGTTTCAAACCAACATTCAGGTCAAAGAACTCGCTCTGCTCACTCTCCACACGTACTGCCGCCTTTGCACCCTCATACATGCTCTTCACTGCTTTCAGCAACTTGCCCTCTACTTATCATAGCCAGAATAAAACAAATACCACATCCCAACATACTAATTCTTAAAAAATCTGTGGATTAAAGTTTACTTTGCAAGTGACCAGACTTTATGAAAGATCTTATGGCAACTGGTTAGTCATGTCAAACTGGATAATGTATACTGTACTTCCCATAAAAGTAAGTTTGTATTTAGAGTGACCGAGGGTGGAGGATGGGTGTGGGGGGGAGGAAGGTGTCATTCCCTATACTTCACTAAAAATGTACATATATTAACAGTAGAATATAACTTGTTACTAATATGCACAAAGTTAAAATAGCTAGGATAGGCGCAAAACTGAGTAACAAGAAGTCGACACCACCAACCGCAACACTCTTCTGACCTTGAACGTCGCCATCTCCAAAATCACTACCAGCGTGACTAATACCACCAACGACCTAGAAAGACTTCACAGCAAACTAGCCCTTTAAATCCTCAACCCAAACCCAGGGAAAGCATCAAAAATAGACCCTTCCCAAACCACCCACACCAAGGCATCCAAACACCGAGAAATCTTATATTTGGTCGACATAGGCTTTACATTACTACTGTATAGGTAGGCTAGACTATCCCAAACCACCGGCTAGGCTTGAGGCTAGTGGAAGTAGGCTTATCGCTAACATCCGAGAAGAAGCGGTTCAAGACCCTTCCAGCAACAGCTTAACCCTTACTGTGACGGCCAATTGCCGTCAGTAATAAAGTCACTCGTCAGTACCAGCGACTGAAGATCGCCGCCAGTACTATGCGGTAGTTGTAACTGCACGTATTGAGCGGTACCAGGTACCATAAGTTGTACGCACTGTTTTGAGACCTTGGCAACACTTCTCTGCTTATATTCAAGGTCTCACAGCCTAGCTGGCTCAGTATTTCTCCAACTTTTGAGGTGGAAGGGTATTCTTTCTAGACTCAGAAGCCATTTTGGCCTCATTGCCTGGTACTGGAGGGTACATTTATGGTAATACCCTCTGGTACAGTAGGGGCTAAGAGTATAGACCCTACACGACACCAGCCAAAACAAAGACCCCGATCTGTGACCGACTAAAAACACTGGAGAAAAAAAGAAAAAAAATCAGCAAGAAAAACTATTCTTCCTCCCACGACCCCTAGAAAATCACTATTTATAGCGAACTTAATTTATGTCTCACATTTTGAGAGTCCCTTCTTGCCACACTTCAAATTTCCACTTGGGAAAACAATACACTATTCCTATCCTTGTGTTCTTACATTAAATCTGAACCGTAATGTTCTACCTTTTCTAATATAGAGAGATATGATACCAGAAGTTATTCCCACACCACAACACCCATACATAAAATACTAGTCATGCTAAGTATTTTCATGGCAATGTTTTCCATACTCGGGCATTGTAGAAAACTAGCACCTCCATTCTGTCTTACCGTATCTGAACTCTCGGGAACACTAAAGTTATTATTTATGCTATTCAATCTCAAAGGAATATTTAATCTTTAGATAATTTCCATATACTGTATAATTATCTGTATTGATTAGAATATATATTTCCACTATATGTACCTTAGGAGTTAAGTATTGTGCAAGTAAGTAGTCATAAATCCAGACTTCCGTGAAAGTTATTTTTCACAATCGGAGGGTAAAGTATTTGAACAAAAAAATCCAAGGAATACCTTTATACAGTTCTCTATATGAATAAAATCAGTGTTCTGTCTCCGAGTATTACCTTGTGTGTTACGTGAATGTATAATGAAGATCTTCTCCCAGTTTTGTGAATCCACACCATTTGTCTTGTTTAGCATAACAATAGTGACTAGCGTTGTTCTAAACACGTAGACACAGAATCCTATATACTGTTATACCAGAGCAAATATTCAAGAAGGCAAAGTTTGCACATCCCCATTCCAAAGTATGACCCACAAATATGTTGCCACATACAGTAGCCTATATGGAAATGGTCAAACCGGCACTCAATCCAGTTTCCCAAGACGATATTTAGAAAATAGCAATACAGTAGTGTTAATTCCTCTAGGCAAAGTGGGGACTCTTGTAGCTGGCAGAGTGCAACCTGGCCACACATGGGCTGAATTAAAGTAAATGGTCAGAGGCTCTACAACCATCCCTTGGTACAGTCTTTTCAATAACCCAATTGCACAACAAAGTGCAAGGGAAACTTTGGAGGACACTTTCGTGCAGTTCAGAAAACTTAATGCGACTTGTTCCCCCAGGCCTCGCAAGATTTTAATAACAATCCTCTTTTTACAGGACTGCCGCGAGTCTTCCACGATACAGTTCAAGAGCACTTCACCATCCAGGATCCAGTATGGACTGACCAGGACATCACAAGGATCCAAAGGCTGTTGGCAACCAAGACCAGCAAGAGTTAACAAAATTATACTGTCAGGAGGATCCCCACAAGTTTAGGTGGAGAGCCCCAGGCCATTCTCCAAGACCAAATGGAGAAGGATAGAGGAACATTTCACTCCCCAGATTTAGTCCTGCAAGAACAAGCAACAAACCTAACCTTGTCCTGGTTAACCCGTGGGAATGGAGAACCTGCAATTCCTAGTGTGCCACCTTCAAGACGAAGTGTTAACAAAAACAGCAATTGAAGACAGCAGCAAAAAGTTCCGTATACAAGGCCACAGCTCAACCCTTCACCTATCACCTATAGCAAATATGCTGTATACAAAGGAAAAGGGTGTGCACTAGATAGAGGTAATTATAGGGGCCTGAAAATGAAGATCTATAAGTCTTTAAGGGTTTGATCAGACAAAGCATCTCCATTGATGATATGCAGTTTGGTTTTATGCCAGGACGTGGTACACCCGATGCTATCTTCATAGTCAGGCAGATACAGGAAAGATACTTACTAAAAGGCAGGGATCTTTACTTTGTTTTTGTAGACATGGAGAAGGATTTTGACAGGGTGCCTAGAGATGTTGTGCAGTGGGCTGTGAGGAAACTTGGTGTGGAAGAGTGGCTGGTGCGTGTGATAATGAAGATGCAAGAAGATTCACGAACTCTGGTGAGGGTGAAAGGTGTACTGAGTGAGGAGTTCACAGTCTGTGTTGGAGTACATCAGGGCTTATGATCCTGGAGGCACTGTCTAACTAATTTAGATCCGGACTCCCGTAGGAACTGCTTTATGCAGACGATCTAGTCCAAATAGCTGACAATGTGCAAGATGCGGAGGCCACAGCGAGCAAGGGTTTAAGAGTCAAAATTAACAAAACCAAGGTTATGCATTGTAGATTGAGGCGAGGCAATGTGGAAAAAGAGCGGTGCATACATAGGCCTACATACATAAAATGTTAAGATCGAGTGCTCCACACATACGTGTAGTTTCAGTCTCTTGTCATAAAAGCAGCATTCGCTTCACTTGTCTAGTTTTTGGATTAGAGATCGGCACGTATAGTCCGATCCCAGGTTTTTCTCGGTCCACCCCTTGGTGCAGCTCCCTCCACAATCACAGACCTGCATCTTTTCACCCAATTTTCTTAATCCATTCTCTCCACATGCCCATACCATCCCAGTCTACTTTTACGTATCGCCTCGCTAATACTTTTTATGCCTAAGCGTCTCCTCAGCTCATCATTTGTTATTCTATCCTACAGTTTGGCCCCACACATCCATCTCACTATTCTCATCTCATTACGTTCCATTCTGTTGACATCCTCTCCTTTAACGGCCCATGTTTCTGAGGCATAAGTCATTGCACTTCTAACACATGAGGCATACACCTTTCCCTTCAGGGAAATGTGGCATTCTTTTCATGGTCAGAATTGGCAGCAGTTCTGAAATTCCCCCAGCCACCTCTAATTCTAGCAACAGTGGCAGCCTCAGCCCCACCACTGGCAGAGATGGTATCTCCTAGGTAACAAAACTTGTCACCAGCTCCAATGACTCCTTTCCAAAATTCACAGCCACAGGATCATCATTTAACACAAGCTCGCTCTTGCAAACTACACACTCAAATGTCTTGATTTCTGACTTATCCTTCGGTAGCACAGCATGTTCTACCTCATCATTCCACCACCAGGAGGTCTTATTCCTGGGATGACTCTTTGTTTTCCCACATACTTTGTCAGGAAACATTCTGGAAGAGGCATGGGGTACAGTGGATTGTCAGAAGAAAGAAAAGATATAGGATCTACTGGATGGGGGTGGAGACTGATAAAGCGAAAGGAGGAGTGGGTGTTTTGGTGGCTGAAGAGCTGGCGGAAAGTGTGCTTCAGATTACGAGTTAGTAAAAGGCTGATTGTTTTGAAGTTGAAAGTTGGTGAAAGAATTCTGAATATGATATCTGCATATGCCCCACAGGCTGGTCTACAGAAAGAGATAAAAGAAGACTTCTGGAATGACACCATCAGCATCATTTCAGGCCTCTCTGAGATTGAAATAACAATCATGGGAGGGGGGGGACCTGAATGGTCACGTGGGAGTATCTGCAGATAGATACAAGGGGGTACATGGAGGAAATGGTTACGGAAGGAGGAATCTGAAAGGTGAATATATACTGGAGTCCTGAGTTACCCTCAACATGGTTGTGTGTAACACTAAATTCAAGAAAAGACAGAGCCATCTGATCACATATAACTCTGAGGTCTCCAGTAGCCAGATAGATTACTTCTTGGTTAACAGGAAAGACTTGAAACTGATTCGAGATGTAAAGGTAATCCCGAGCGAAGAATGTATCCCCCAGCATAAGCTACTTGTGTGCGATATGAGCTTATACAGAGATCCTAAGTTCAAGAAGGTATACATACCCAACAGGAAAGTGTGGCTGCTGAAGAACAAGGAAGTTAGGGATAGGTTTCATAGTGAACTGGAGGAAATTAAGAAGCTAGGCCTAACGATGTAAATAGTCAATGGAACTTTCTTAAGCATAGCCTTATCGCTGCCACTGACAAAGTCTGTGGGAAAACAAAGGGTCACCCCAGGAATAAGACCTCCTGGTGGTGGAACGATGAGGTAGAACATGCTGTGAAAGAGAAAAGGAGATGCTTCAAAGCATGGAAGAAGGGAGGCAGCAAGGAGGAATACCAGGCAGCTAAACGAACTGCAAGAGAGTTATTTACAATGCTAAAAAAGGCATTAAGGACCTGGTCCTCGAACAAGTGTAACACTGACAATCCCAATGGGATCTTCAACCTAGCTTGGCGAGTTAAAAATGACAGTAGGGATATTATAGGTGAACAGTGTGTTAGAAACGATAATGGGAAGATTGTGTATGCAGAAAATGAAATCAGAGAAGCATGGAAGGCACACTATGAACGATTGCTAAATGTAGAGTTTGAATGGGATAAGGAACAGCTTAGTATCGAAAAACCAATATCTGAACCCCCTCCTTTGATAGCACCAGCTGTAGTGAGCGACGCAATCAATAAAATGAAGGACGGCAAAGCTCCAGGGTGCTCTGACATTGTCGCTGAGATGATAAAGGCCTCAGGGGAGACTGGTGTCAACTTAGTCACAGAGTTGATAAACACCATTATTGAAGATGAGAAGATACCGGAGGATTGGCTCAAAAGTGTAATAGTAAATATATACAAAGGAAAAGGGGATGCGCTAGATAGAGGAAATTATAGGAGCCTGAAAATGCTTGACCAAATCATGAAGGTCTGTGAGAGTCTTTGAGGGTTTGATCAGGCAAAGCATCTCCATTGATGATATGCAGTTTAGTTTTATGCCAGGACGGGGTACAACCGATGCTATCTTCATAGTCAGGCAGATACAGGAAAGATACTAAAAGGCAGGGATCTTTACTTTGTGTTTGTAAACCTGGAGAAGGCCTTTGATAGGGTGCCTAGAAATGTTGTGCAGTGGGCTATGAGGAAACTCAGTGGAAGAGTGGCTGGTGCGTGTGATAATGAAGATTTATGAGGATTCGCGAAGTGAGGTGATAGTGAAGGGTGTACCGAGTGATAAGTTTGTAGTCCATGTTAGAGTCCATCAGGGTTCAGTGTTAAGCCCCATCCTCTTCATTATGGTCTTGGAGGCACTGTCTAGAGCTTTTAGAGGCGGACTCCCATTGGCATTGTTTTATGCAGACTATTTAGTCCTAATAGCTGACAGTATGAAAGATGCCGATGCCAAATTCAGAGAATGGAGAGAGGCCATGGCGAGCAAGGGTTTAAGAGTCAATATTAACAAAACCAACGTAATGCATTGTAGAATGAGACCAGGTAATGTGGAAAAGAGCGGTGCATACCCATGTGCAGTGTGTGGAAAGGGTGTAGGCGTTAACGCGATTCAATGTAGCATCTGTCGACGCTGGGTGCACCATAGGAAAAAGCGCTGTAGTAGAATAAAGGGACCCCTGCCAAAGGATAAGTCAGAAATAGAGACATTTCGAGTGCATAGTGTGCAAAGGTAAGCTTGTGTTAAGTGATGACCCTGTGGCTGTGAATTTTGGAAAGGAGTCATTGGAGCTGGTGAACAAGTTTCGTTACCTAGGAGATACCATCTCTGCCGGTGGTGGGGCCGAGGCTGCCACTGTTGCTAGAATTAGATGTGGCTGGAGGAAGTTCAGAGAACTGCTGCCAATCCTGACCATGAAAAGAATGCCTCTCCCCCTGAAGGGAAAGGTGTATGCCTCATGTGTTAGAAGTGCAATGACTTATGTCTCAGAAACATGGGCCGTTAAAGTAGAGGATGTCAACAGAATGGAACGTAATGAGATTAGAATGGCGAGATGGATGTGTGGGGCCAGGCTACAGGATAGAATAACAAATGTTGAGCTGAGGAGACTTTTAGGTATAAAGAGTATTAGCGAGGTGATGCGTACAAGTAGACTGGGATGGTATGGACATGTGGAGAGAATGGATGAACAAAATTGTGTGAAAAAATGCAGGTCTGTGATTGTGGAGGGAGCTGCACCAAGGGGTGGACCGAGGAAGACCTGGGATTGGACTATACGTGCCGATCTCAAATCCAAGAACTTGACAAGTGAAGCAGCCCTTAACAGGGTTGCCTGGAACACCGCCATTACGACAAGACACTGAAACTGCACATATGTGTGGAACACTGTCTTAAAATGTTATGTATGTAGTGGCAACGAGAAGGCTATGCTTGAGGAAATTCCATTGACTATTTACATCGCTTGGCCTATCTTCCTTATTTCTATTAATTTTCTCCAGTTCGCTATGAAACCTATCCCCAACTTCCTCGTTCTTCAGCAGCCACACTCTTTTTGGGCATGTATACCTTCTTGCACTCAGGATCTCTGTATAAGCTCATGTCGCACACAAGTAGCTTATGCTGGGAGATACATTCTTCGCTCGGGATGACCTTTACATACCGAAAGAGTTTCCTGTTAACCAAGAAGTAATCTATCTGGTATACCCATGTGCAGTGTGTGGAAAGGGTGTGGGCGCTAACTCGCTTCGGTGTAGCGTCTGTCGATATTGGGTGCACCATGGGAGTAAGTGCTGGGTCGGTGAGCTTGCGACCCCCCACCCGTGAAAAATACTTAAAATACTTACTGCAACGAAGAACAAACTAACAGCTTCGGATGTGGATGGACCTAATGTTGATGAACCCCGACAGACTATGGACAATCTTAGAATAACGACTTGGAATGTGAGAGGCGTGAATGATGACACAAATGAGAGGTCCTGGAAGTGTTAGTGAATGCCATGCTGGATGTATGTGGCATAACAGACCAAATGGAGGGGTACAGATGTGAGAGAGTGAGAGTGTGGAATGGGTGTGTGTGCTGGAGTGAGTGAGTGAGGGAGTAGCGAGAGAAGGTGCGTGTTTGTTTGTAAGTAACAAATGGAAGGAACATGTAAGAGACTATGGGTCTGTGGGTTCAAGGAATGTGTGAGTGAGAATGAAAGTAGGAATAGAAACGTGGGTGATCGTGTGTGTCTATGCTCCGACAGAGGATAAACCAGTAAGAAAGTGAGAGGAGTTCTGGGTAAAGGGGAGGTGTGGTGGAGTGGTCATGCCACTGGATTGGTAATCCAATGGACCCGGGTTCAAATCCAGATATGTCAATGGGAAGATATTATTGGGATTGAATTTGTGCTGTACCTAGTATCAGTGCATTACCACAAAGCCCACCGAAATGCCAAAAAAATACCCTCATTGTTCCCTGATTAAATAACACTGTATGAATATTCCCATTCTGACATACGGAGCCCTGTATGTTAATTTAAGAGTTAGAATTAGAGTTGAAGGAGTTTCAAACTACCCCAAGCGGCGAAGCAGACCAGCGAGCGAACTAGCGAGTGGGAAACCAGCTCGTCCGCATACCAGCAAACAAGCCTTCACACCTGCGTGCGTCATAGGGAACCCTGCAAACTACTTCGATGACCCGACGCTATGACGTATGATCGACGCCAGGAGACTCCATTGGACCACGCAACTCGAGGAGCTGTGATTGGAGCGGGCACTACTCCCCGCCTCCTGATTCGTTCCTACACAATCATTGTTCAGTATATAAGACCCGAGTTGTGGGCATTCAAATCAGTCTCATTTGGAGAAGGTGAACTTGCAGCTGGAGGAAGACGGGGTGAAGTATTATAATGGGTTTGTAACTGTCAGTCAGATTATATAAGTGTGTGTTAAGTGTGTTCGGTGTAAACACTTACGTTATGTTGGTTAGTGAGATATGTGATTGGGAATTAACGTTAACGCTATTATTATGTACTTAACTATTTTAATTGACTAACTTGTGGACTAAAGCAACTCTTTAACCCTTTACGAGCGGCCTATGCGGTTTATTTATATGTACCGCCCAGCGGGGTGTTTTTAGCCAAAATAGGGCTGTTTACATGATCATTTTCATGCCTAAATAAGACCCAGAACGTAAAACAAGTATCTATCCCTGAAAGGGCATAAACAGAGCTTTCGAATGACACCATAACGATCCTTGTATGACCGCTAGTTTTCTTGCAATAACCGTGCAACGCGAGTGCAAAAAGCATGTAATTCGGTACTTTCCCCATACAATTCAGTATGTAGCGAGTGAGAGAGGGAGGAGGGAGCTGAGATTCGTGTCAGTAGGTTCGCCGCGGTGGTCTGGAGCAGTCATACACTCGCTAGTCTCCTGCCACCACTTGTCTCTCTCTCTCAGCAACATTACGTGCTGAAATTGCCACTCGACCTATGTCGAGCGCCGCCACATAGTCCAGCTTTATTAAATACGACTTAAGTTGCGCGCCGACTTTTAGGGGTTAAGTAATTGGGTTATGATGAAAGTAATACTATTGTTTTATATTACTACTTACAAGTTCTTTCATTTTCTTTTAATTAAGCTTACATTGCTTAACGGTGCTTAGTACGGTGATGCTATTGTCTCATATTAGTAATATCGCCTTAGACTAACATGGCGTGTTAATATTACTTCTAGTGATTTCCTAAGCTGAAGAAAATTCTTTTAGCTTCAAAATATTATTTTGCTTTTCATAGTATTTGAGTGAGACCTGAATCGAATCTATGAAGCGATCCTGTAACTTTATTTACTCATAATCAAACCTCAATGTTACGTGGTTAAGAAATATATTTAACTAATTATTAAATATATATCTAACTTTTTATGTGACTTTGATATAAATCCTGATGATAATAATAATATAATACTGTTAACGTAAGACAAGAACCAAGAATAATTACATTAAATATAAATAAAAGGACATAAGAAAACTATCTATTCATTCTAAAAAGGGCAAGAGACAGAAATATTCTTACTTTAATATTTATCTTTCAAGACTTTTTATAGAATTAATAGTCCTTCTTTAGATATAACTTCTTCGGTTCATAACCATAGCCTACTAAGCTTCGGTTAAATAATAATTTTTTATAAATACTACATGACTTTAATTAGTTTCAGTATTTTTCATAATTAAAGAGTATCAGTCAATAAAGGATACTCCGTCCTAAGATCCAAAAGGAAAGGAAGCAACAACAGGAAATAATTGTATTAGATTTTACTTTTGTTTTGCCTTCAGCTGACTGATTCCTTAATATATATCTCTGTGCTATCTAGATTCATCAAGTTAACCACTTGAGGATCAAGATACGTAAGAGAAGAGTGGCGACCTCGCCAGGATTCGTTTCATACAGTTTCACTCAGTTTCATTACCGTTTCACTACTTAAAAATCAAATATTAATCATGCTTCATCTAATTAATGATGAAGATGCTCGAGTTTTCATAGAATCAGAACCCACAGCCCCTGATATTGACTGTCTGTCAAAATCCGAACTGGAAGTGCTTGCCTCACATCTCCAGTTAACTGTCTCAAACATGTCTAAAGTAGAGGTGGCTCAGACCATAAAAACTCACCTGTTCCCTGTAGAAGGCGGGGAGGGTGACGGAGCTGTTGGTGGGATCCCGAGTAAACCTAGCCAACTTGATGAACAATTGCCACCTGGTTTGACCGGTGATCAAGTACTGGAACTAGCCAGAATAAATGCCGAAGCAAAGACCGAACAAGCCAGAATAAATGCCGAACTAGCCAGAGCAAATATCGAAGAAGCCAGAATAAAGACCGAACATTATGAATATCAAAATCGTATAGCTCAACTAAATGTCAATACAAATGCACCCTTAATTGCTCCCCCTCTGGGATTGACTATGACTAGTGTCATTCCACCTTTCACTGAGGATAATGTGCAGGATTTCTTTGTTTTGTTTGACGAAGTTGCTGGAGGTATGAAGTGGACAAGAGATCAATGGCCTTTTATGTTACAAACTGTTTTGACAGGGCAGGCTCGAGCCACGTATTTGTCA
This sequence comes from Paralithodes platypus, assembly GCA_032716605.1. Classification (NCBI taxonomy): domain Eukaryota; kingdom Metazoa; phylum Arthropoda; class Malacostraca; order Decapoda; family Lithodidae; genus Paralithodes; species Paralithodes platypus. The sequence goes on from CM064561.1 coordinate 6,378,774, forward strand.
GAAGTAGCAGAAGTTAGGCAAGATTATGACAATCTCAAAGAAGCTATCCTAAAAACCTATCAATTGCAGCCTGAGGCTTACAGGCAATCTTTCCGTAAAAACCAGAAGAAAGTAGAAGAAACCCATAAGGTATTTGCCAGGACCATGACTAATACTTTCAATCATTGGGTCAAGAGTAAGAAAGTCACAAGCTACAACGATCTGAAGGAGTTGGTCCTGTTAGAAAATTTCCTATGGAAAATTGATTCTTCTGTATCCTATCATTTAATATTAAAGGGGAAAAAGGTAGATTGTCTTGCCGACGCCGCTGACATGGCTGACACATACGTGCTCAACAAATTTCGTGGAAGGAAGCCCTACGATAATTCTAGTTCTAATTTTAAGTATCCCAATCACAAATCTGACAGACCCATTCACAAGCCTATAACGTCTTCCCCAGCTAGCCAAAATAGAATTGTTCCCCAACTAAAAATGCGACTCAGGGCAATGGTAACAGAGGTGGGCCCCAAAGTAATAGTAATGCTCAAAGAGGGAACGTTCCTGTATCCCCTAAAGTATGTACTTTTTGTGGCAAGAGAGGCCACCTAGCTTATCAGTGCTGGGCCAAGGAGAGAACAGAGAGATCAGGGCAGACAGTTGCCGCCGTATCTCAAACTCCATATGTGCCTGTAATGCAGGACTCCCGACAGAAGGAGTACCTAGCACCAAAAGTTCCTTTAATACAGGACTCCCGACAGAAGGAGTACCTAGCAGCTAACGTAAATCATCTAGACAGGGGTGTAGTAGCATGTGTGGTGCAACCCACTAGGGTTAAGCCAATAATAATTTCACCATCAGTGCAGGACAGTTACCGTCCCTTTATTTCATCTGGCAACGTGAGATTAAATGGTTGTATGCACGAGGTAAAAATTCTGAGAGACACAGGTTCTACTAGCACCCTCATGGTGAATCCTTACACTGAGTGCCCACCTGGCGAACCAGTTGTAATGAGAGGTGCTGGAGGCCAATTTTATGCACACTTGGTAAAAGGCGAAATTGAATGCGAGTTACTACAGGGTGAGGCCACCATAGCTTTGTGTAGGTCCCAAGATATCCCTGTGCCTGGGGTAACACTCCTTTTGGGGAATGATGTAGCAGGTGAGAAGGTCCGACCAGACCCCATTTTGTCACTTTCCCCTGTTAACGAGCCACTAACCGGTGAGCTCGAAAAGGAGATGCCAACAGTTTTCCCTGTGTGTGCTGTCACACGTTCAATGTCTCAAGTAGCAGTTCCCTCAGACAGAAATGTACTGAATGTAAGAGTTGATGAAAGGGATGATGAGAGTGTGAATGACGCTCCAACTGTGCCTGATGATGTGACTGAGGTGGATTTATCTGACACCTTTATGGCTCATCTTGACCCTAACGATGACCATGAAACCCCTCCAAATTGTCCTAGTGGCCTGGTAGAGCTACAGAGAGATGATAGTGAATGCAAGGAGTTAGCTGCCAGGTCCGTGAGTGAAGAGGAATGTGAGAAGGAGGGTGGTGAATGTTTCTACCTCAAAGGAGGAGTATTGTGGCGTAGATGGAGACAGCCACACAGACCAATCGATGATGGGGCTTGGGACGTCCATCAAGTAGTAGTCCCCAAACCTTGTCGTAGAGATATCATGGAAATGGCACATTGTATACCATTGGCAGGACACCTAGGTGTGAGAAAAACTCTAGACAGAATCAGAGCCCACTTTTACTGGCCAGAAATGCGTGCAGATGTAGTGGAGTTTTGTAGAGTGTGTCACACTTGCCAGATGACAGGAAAACCCAATCAGAAGGTGCCTGTACATCCTCTGGTGCCCTTGCCCGTTTTCGAGAATTCTTTTACTCGGGTGGTAGTGGACATTGTAGGCCCATTGCCTAAGACTTCCCAAGGTAACATTTATTTATTAACTATCATGGACATGGCAACTCACTACCCAGAGGCTATACCCTTAAGGACTACCTCTGCTCCAACTGTCATCAAGGAACTGCTCAAATTCTTCACCAGAATGGGTTTCCCCCATGAGGTGCAAAGTGATCAAGGAACTAATTTTACCTCTAACATTTTTCAGCAGTCCCTGAAGGAGTTGGGTATCGAGCATGTTAAGTCTAGCACCTACCACCCATAGAGTCAAGGGGTTCTCGAACGATATCATCAGACATTAAAGGGAATGTTACGTAAGTATTGTACAGAGACCGGAGTTGAGTGGGATAAGGGGGTACCTTTTCTTTTATTTGCTACTCGTGAGGTTCCAACTGAATCCCTGGGTTTTTCCCCTAATGAGCTAGTTTTCGGTCACCAGGTAAGAGGTCCTTTGCATCTATTGCAGGATAGCCTAGTTGGCCAGGAGGGGAACCAAAACCTCCTCAAGTATGTTTCAGATTTCAAAACCCGGCTAAGATCCTTATGTGAGTTTGCCGCTCAAAACTTGACAGTGGCTAAAAGCTCCATGAAGAAATGGTATGACCGAAAAGCCCGTGAGAGGGCGTTTCAGCCCGGTGATGAGGTTTTGGTCCTGCTCCCCCTTTTTGGCCAACCTTTATCTGCCAAGTTCAGGGGCCCATATAAGATCATTCAGAGGGTGAGCATTACCGATTATCTAGCAACATTTGGTGGGGAGATTGTAGGCACCAATCGATCAGGGCTAGACCCAGGTGAGGTTATAGGCATGTGATAAAGAGTCGCTGGAACTCCTGTTTCATTTGCTTGGCCTCTCTTACTGATTTTCTTTGTGCCTCATTTATACTGACAGCAATCCAGCTAGCTCTCACAAACACCTCCTCCTCCTATCCACTTCACTACACTAAACATGCACACCACACTTCATTCCTCCACACCAAAATTAAAAAAACACAAAATGATGAATTTTAGCCCAGCCTCGGAGTCCCCAGGGGGGGGGGGGGGGGACCATAAATGCCCCCTCACCCGACCGACCATCCCCTGACGACCCCACACAATTACCTGGACCTCGGCCTGTTACTCTTTCTATTAATTTCTGCAACATTCGCAGACTTTCCTCTAACTTTCACTCTGTTGAGCACCATCTCTCCTCCTACAAACCTGATCTTCTCTTCCTCACCGAAACCCAGGTGTCTGTAGCAACATCCAGCAACCCCTTCTCTGTATCCTCCTACTTTCTCTATCCTAGTTTCAAAGCCAAAGGCGGATGTTGTGCATATGTGCACAACAAACTCACTTGCTCTCGTGTTCCCGATTTCGACTCCTCTGAATTCTCAACTTTATGGCTCAAACTTTCCTGTCATTCTCTTACTAAATATTTCTGTGCTGTCTATCTTTCCCCTAACTCTACCAACTTTCCTAAATTCTTTGACTATCTAAACTCTACAGTGGAACACATTCTATCCATTTCTCCTTTCTCAGAAATCTCCATCTTAGGAGATTTCAACGTTCACCACCGCCAATGGCTCTCCTCTCACACTACTGATCCACCTGGTGAACAAGCCTACGTCTTTTCTATCCTAAATGACCTAGAGCAGTTAGTTAAGCAACCCACCCGTATCCCGGATCGCATCGGAGATCGGCCCAACATTCTTGACCGGTTTCTAACTTCTAACCCTTCTTCTTATACGGTCGATCTTTTCTCTCCTTTGGGCTCCTCCGACCATAAACTTATCTCTGTCACCTGTCCTATCTCTCCAGTACAGCCACCCGATCCTCCTAGCCGGCGGCGCTTGTGGCACTTTGGCGTTGCCGACTGGGAGGCTCTTCGGCAGTACTTCTTTGATTTCCCATGGAATGATTTCTGCTTCCATGGCCGAGGACCCTCGGAGAGTGCTGAACGCATTACCGAGGTAATCCTATCGGGCATGGAAGCATACATTCCATTCTCTTTCTCTCAGACTAATGCTAAAAAATCTTGGTTTACTCACGCCTCTTCTACTGCTGTCCGCAATAAGGAGGAAGCATTCAAACGGTACCGACGCCTTAAAACTCAAGACTCTCATTCTTCATATGTTTCTGCCCGGAATCAAGCCAAATCTGTTTTTCGACTTGCCAAACACTCTTTCATCAATAATAAATGCACTGAACTATCCAACTCTAGCTCTTCCCAAGCTTTCTGGCATCTAGCCAAAAACCTCTCCAACAATTTATCTTCCTCGTCTTTCCCTCCCCTTTCCCACTCTGATGGCACAACCATCACTTCTTCCTCTGACAAAGCTAAACTCTTCGCTCAAACTTTTGCTAGAAACTCCACCTTGGATGATTCCGGTGCTATTCCTCCCTCTCCGCCCTCCTCTCTCTTACTTATGCCTAATATCCTAATCTCTTCTAAAGATATACTTTCTACCCTTTCTGGGCTTAACACTAATAAGGCGTACGGTCCGGACGGTGTTCCTCCTGTTGTTCTCAAAAACTGTGCTTCCGTGCTGACTCCCTGCCTAGGCAAACTCTTTCGTCTCTGTCTATCCTCTAACGTCTTCCCTTCATGCTTCCCTTCATGCTCCCAAAGAAGGGTGACCGCTCTCAACCCTCCAACTATCGTCCAATTGCTCTTATCTCTTGTCTTTCTAAAGTTTTTGAAACTATTCTTGCTTCCAAATTTCTTAAGCATTTCTCTTCTCATAATCTGCTCTCAGATCGCCAGTATGGCTTCCTTAAGGGTCGCTCTACTGGTGATATTCTTTCATATCTTACTAACTCTTGGTCATCCTCCTTTCGGGACTTCGGCGAGACTTTTTCTATTGCACTAGACATATCGAAAGCCTTCGATAGAGTCTGGCATAAATCTTTAATTTCTAAACTACCCTCCTTCGGTTTCTATCCCTCCATCTGTGCCTTTGTCTCTAATTTCCTTTCCGGCCGTTCCATAGCTGCGGTTGTGGACGGCCATTGTTCACTTCCTCACCCTATAAACTCCGGTGTTCCTCAGGGCTCTGTCCTATCTCCTATTCTCTTTCTAATTTTAATAAATGATCTCCTTAACTGTACCTTAATTCCCATCCATTCATACGCAGACGACTCAACCTTACACTACTCCATTAGTTTTTCAGAACGCCCCAGCCAGCAATCCCTCAACGACAAACGTAATGAAGCCATAGAACTCTTAAATTCAGATCTAAATACTATTTCCAATTGGGGCAGAGAAAACCTTGTTAACTTTAATGCTTCCAAAACCCAATTTCTCCATCTATCTACCCGTCAGGATCTCCCAGCGGACTATCCCTTATTCTTCAACAATACAAAAATCAACCCTTCATCTTCTCTCAATATTCTTGGTGTCTCTTTTTCTTCTGCTCTGTTTTTCTCTTTGCTCTTCTTTCTGTTTGGAAGGACCATATTACCAGTCTTGCTAAGGCAGCCTCCCAGATGCTGGGTGTGCTCAACCGTCTTAGGGGGTTCTTTTCCCCTGCACAGCTTCTTGCTCTGTACAGGGGCATAGTGCGCCCTTGTATTGAGTATTGTTCACATGTGTGGGGTTCCTCTCACACCACTCTCCTAGACAAAGTTGAAAGGAAGGCCTTTCGTATCATTAACTCCCGTCCACTCACCAACTCTCTCAATCTCTCTCTCTCCGCCGCAATGTTGCATCTCTCTCGCTATTCTATCGCTACTATAATAATCAGTGTTCCTCAGAGCTATCCCAGTGCATACCACCTCCTTTACGTAGGGCACGTGGTACCCGTCTTGCAACTCAATCCCACCCCTACTCTGTGCAACTCTCCAACCCAAGAGTGAAACGTTACTCTCAAACTTTCTTCTACTCAACATCTGAGCTCTGGAACTCTCTCCCAGAATCAGTCTTTCCCTCTTCCTATGACTTATATTGCTTCAAACTCTGTGTGTCCAGGCATTTTGGCTCGAACGTCCCTTGATTTTGGCCCTGTCACTCTTTCAACTATGGGGGAGGCACTCGCTATAGGCAGTTATGCCTTTTGCCTCCCTCAATCACATAGAAAAAAAAAAAAAAAAAAAAAAAAAAAAAAAAAAAAAAAAAAAAAACTACCCCAGACAGGAGAAAGCCCACGCAAGTATTCCATATAAATATGTTGAAACCCTACCATATGTCCCCTGATTCCTCTCCTCCAGATTCTCCCACTGTGGCAGTGAATGTCAGGACCTGTGGGCAGCCTGGTGCGGACAAAGTCTTCAGTTCTCTTACTGACCCGCAACAGACTGTTCCAGAGCCTGAAGGTATCCATGCAGACTTTGACTTGTCATGTAGCCTATCCAACTTTCAGTATAATTCAGTGGCTTGGGGGGAATTACCATCTAAACTATGTCATCTTCCCTCTGATCAAGCGAACCAACTAATCTCTGTTTTATCTCAGTCTCCAAGTGTGTTCCGTGATACTCCAGGGCTCACTTCTTTGGCCGTGCACGACATCGACGTAGGGGATGCAACTCCCATTAAACTATCCCCCTACCGTGTCTCACCACAACGCAGGAGTATACTGCAGGTCGAGCTTGACTTCAGGTTTTCAAACCAGCTGATCACAAGGGCCTTAAGCCAGTGGAGTAGTCCGGTCATACTTGTGCCAAAGCCAGACAGGAGCCATAGGTTGTGTATGGACTATAGGCAAGTTAATGTTGTCACAAAGAACGATACCTACCCACTGCCACGGATCAAAGATTGCATTTACCAGGTTGGCCTCATACAGCAGTAAGTTTAACTTAATGAGAGGATTTTGGCAATTAGCTCTCCCTTGTAGCGAGGTAAATATCATGCTTTAGTAGTGCGCTTTCAAGCCTTCAGCTGTGAGATACCTTGCAGTTCGAATAGCGCTCCAGCTACGTTCCGGCTATGTTCTGATGTGGTACCTGGAGACGTTGCCTACTTTGGGTGTTATCCTTATTATATCCTCATTATGATCTTGCTGTTGCCAATCTAGTGGTGAATCTATTTCTGTATTATGTTTCATATTATGTACTATCCTCCTTAAACTCTTTTCTAGGGGGGAGGTCTGACATACGGAGCCCTGTATGTTAATTTAAGAGTTAGAATTAGAGTTGAAGGAGTGTCAAACTACCCAAGCGGCGAAGCAGACCAGCGAGCGAACTAGCGAGTGGGAAACCAGCTCGTCTGCATACCAGCAAACAAGCCTTCACACCTGCGTGCGTCATAGGGGACCCTGCAAACTATTTCAATGACCCGACGCTATGACGTATGATCGACGCCAGGAGACTCCATTGGACCACGCAACTCGAGGAGCTGTGATTGGAGCGGGCACTACCCCCCGCCTCCTGATTCGTTCCTACACAATCATTGTTCAGTATATAAGATCCGAGTTGTGGGCATTCAAATCAGTCTCATTTGGAGTTGGGGAAGGTGAACTTGCAGCTGGAGGAAGACGGGGTGAAGTATTATAATGGGTTTGTGACTGTCAGTCAGATTATATAAGTGTGTGTTAAGTGTGTTCGGTGTAAACACTTACGTTATGTTGGTTAGTGAGATATGTGATTGGGAATTAACGTTAACGCTATTATTATGTACTTAACTATTTTAATTGACTAACTTGTGGACTAAAGCAACTCTTTAAGTAATTGGGTTATGATGAAAGTAATACTATGGTTTTATATTAACACTTACGAGTTCTTTCATTTTCTTTTAATTAAGCTTACATTGCTTAACGGTGCTTAGTACGGTGATGCTATTGTCTCATATTAGTAATATCGCCTTAGACTAACATGGCTGTGTTAATATTACTTCTAGTGATTTCCTAAGCTGAAGAAAATTCTTTTAGCTTCAAAATATTATTTTGCTTTTCATATTATTTGAGTGAGACCTGAATCGAATCTATGAAGCGATCCTGTAACTTTATTTACTCATAATCAAACCTCAATGTTACGTGGTTAAGAAATACATTTAACTAATTATTAAATATATATCTAACTTTTTATGTGACTTTGATATAAATCCTGATGATAATAATATAATACTGTTAACGTAAGACAAGAACCAAGAATAATTACATTAAATATAAATAAAAGGACATATAAGAAAACTATCTATTCATTCCAAAAAGGGTAAAAGACAGAAATATTCTTACTTTAATGTTTATCTTTCAAGACTTTTTATAGAATTAATAGTCCTTCTTTAGATATAACTTCTTCGGTTCATAACCATAGCCTACTAAGCTTCGGTTAAATAATAATTCTTTATAAATACTACATGACTTTAATGAAATCAACAAATACATGTGGCAGTCCAGGGATTCGAACCTAGGATGGTCACACCGAAATTCAGTGCATTTATCCATTGCGCTACGAAGAATGCAGTCTTCTATGATGCGCTTAATAGTATGGGGTGCTGTGTTACAACCTGGGCAGGAGTCGACGACGACGCTCAGTGATTAAATGTGCTAGCCCTGCTTGGGCTTCAAACCTCACTGAAACATCACAACACCCTAAAGACACACAGAACAAAGCCCTCAAAATAATCACTGGCTGCACAGCTACCACACCTACAGACCACCTACACCAGGAAACTAAAGTCCTCAAAATCAAATTGTGTGCATGTATATTGTGTGCATGTATATTGTGTGCATGTATATTGTGTGCATGTATATTGTGTGCATGTATATTGTGTGCATGTATATTGTGTGCATGTATATTGTGTGCATGTATATTGTGTGCATGTATATTGTGTGCATGTATATGTGTGCATGTATATTGTGTGCATGTATATTGTGTGCATGTATATTGTGTGCATGTATATTGTGTGCATGTATATTGTGTGCATGTATATTGTGTGCATTTATATTGAATATCGTGTTTTCACCGTTTGGCAAATCCACTCAACTTGGTGTAGCATAACAGTTACAAAACAAATTAAAACTCTTCATATGGATTTTTGCAATCATCATTTTCAGACAAAATAACCTACTATTGACAGTTTCTTAATGTTATGTGACTATTGGCATTAATACTGCCTGTGCAGTGACTAAATTTTTTTGTAAACTGTGCCATTTAAGTTTTCCATTCTCAGTAGCAAAGAAAACACGAATTGGTATGGAACTTCTATCATATTAACTTTCAATGAATGGTTACAGCATAGTTTGTTTACCCAACTAGTCTATTTCTGTTACCCGGAAAAGTAGGTGCAATATTGAACAACCACAAACTCCTACCAAGAAGTATGTGAAGGACTGCTGCCATGACCACCAAAACTCCATACAGCAGTCCAGTCTCCTTGCCACCTTCACTTCTTATATCTCCTACCACAATCTGCGAAATAAGAGTAAATTCATTTTCCAAAATTACATGAACCAAGCTTACAATTAAATCCTTTCGAATATTAATTAATATAATGTTAAACTTTTCTTCCATTATAGGGACACTAACCGAAATCTGGGTAGGAAAATAGTTCAAATTGAAATATGTAATCATGGTTATCGTTCTTATTATGCGACTACAAACTTTACATTTTAGTGAGCTTTGAACATAACACTGATTTTAGTGTTTTTAAGAGCATAGCAAAGTGTCAAAAATTAAGAGTCTCTTAAATGTGCAATGCAGCGAGTAGTCAGAGAGTTTGGTATGGTACTGAATGCGGGAGGAGGAAGCGGAGGGTGAACGTCAATAAAAGTAAAGTGATGGTGTGTAATAAAGATGCTCGTAGGGTGATTCTAGATGTAAAGCTAGATGGGGAAATACTGGAACAAGTAGAGTGTTTTAAATATCTAGGAGGAGTGATAAGCAGGGACGCAGGTATAGAAATAGAGGCAAAACAGAGGTGAAAGAAAGAAAGTTTTCGGAGCTATGGGAATTCTGTGGAAGGTGAGAAATCTCTGAACGAAAGCTAAAAGTGCAATGTCTCATATAGCTGTACCAACAGTGATGTATGGGGCTGAGACGGGCTCTGAAGGCAACAGAGAAGAAAGCTGGATGTGATGGAGATGGAGCTGCTTGAGGAGTATATGTAGAGTGATTCGTAGAGACAGATTGAGGAATGAAGAGGTACGCAGGAGAGTGGGACAGCATGAACAATTTTCGGCCAGAGTGGACAGAAGGGTACTGTGCTTGTATAGACATGTCGAGTGAATGGGAGAGGAAACGCCTACAAAGAGAGTATAAGAGTCCGACACAAGGGGAGGTAGAGGGATAGGAAGACCTCCATTGAGATGGAGATTGTGTAGTACAAGTGTTGGAAGATAAACAATTAATTAAACAGGCAAGAAAAGTGATAATAAATAGCAATGAATGGAGAATGTTTGAGAAAAGATGAGTGATAACGCGGTCGTTGGGAGAGGGGGTCGGTCACCAATTGGACTAGATAATAGCCCATCAAGCGCCTGGCCCAGGGAGCCGGTATATATGAAAGGTCATGCCCAGACCTCTCCGGGAGGTCTGGAGCCGGGGGAGTGCTGGAGGCCCTTGGTGATCCATGGTCTCTGGTCTTCTCCTGGGCGACCTAGATGGGTGCGAATATATATTTTGTGTTTTATGTAGCATTGTGTTGTCCCTGTTCGGGCTCTGTCTCTAGTCTGCCATCCCCAGCTATGGGCGATGTGCCCGAGTATATGCATATATACAAAATTGCATAGGATTTTCTATTATATTCTTAGATCAGCTTTGGGCTTTGTTCTACTCAAAAGTATTGCACTTTTCAACCTCTAAAGTCTAAAATTAAAATTTGATTAACAGATAAGCCATCACTATTTAATTTACCACCACTATTCACTTTCCCTATCAGTATCACCCCCACTCTTACCCCTTCCCTCACCAGAACCACCTGACCTCTTAACCACACCTGCCCTTCTCCACCCCCATCACCACGCTTGGCCTTCCCAACAGAACCACCTGATCTCTAACCACACCCTGCCTCCCTTCCCCCTTCACCACCACCACCACCACCTGCTCCTTTAACCATTTCACTCCAACCACAGCTTCTATGTTCACTACCACCATAAATTCGATCACTCTATTCCATTCATTATAGTTAGGCCAAAACTCTTGACCATTAACCTCTATAACTCAAGAACGACTTTTGACGGCATCAACTCTGCCAGACCACCAAACAGATCACAACTTGCCACACTCTACATTAGTAAATCCTCTGATGCCATCCCCCGCCATAACCTAGCAAACAAAATCTATAACAATCATGCATAACAATACCAAATGGTGGCTGGCCAACTACCTAGCAGGCAGATGTGCACACTTATCATTTGCCGGTCAGTCATCTAACATCAGAAACTTCACAAACTGAGTCCCGCAAGGATCCGTCCTGTCGCCAGCACTCTTCAATCTATACATGCAAGATATACCCACACCCCATGCACCCCAAATAAATATAGCTTCCTACGCAGACCACATAACACTCGCATGCACACGCCAAGACCCAGACAGAGCAACACTTCTTCAACCCTATCTTAACACACTACATGACTGGTGTACTACAAACACTCAAATTAGCCCCTGCCAAATCCACTGCAACCCTCCCCACAAGCTGGACAGCCGAATACAACAACACCCACCTAAAACACACCCAAAATCCTATGAGTAACATATGATACTCTAATGACATTCAAACAACATATCACTAACAAAAAATAAACAGACACCCAGACTTAAAGCCCTCGGGTCACTTGCCCACACAAAATATAGACACAAAGAAACTACCACCACAGTATACAAGCAATATAAAAGATCAGTGATGGAATATGCAAGCCCTGCCTGGGCTTCTAACCTAGCTGAAACACATCACAAGACCTTGCAGACTATTCAAAACAAAGCCCTAAAAATAATCAGTCTGCACAGCTACTACACCTACATCAAAAAAACAAAGTCCTCAAAATCAAAGACCACCTGGACATGAGAGGCACTCAATTCCTGGCTGCAGCCTCCACAAACCAACACCACCCACTACACTACATGGCAGCATACCCACAGACACCAAGGAATATCAATACAATTAACACCCAGCACAAGGTATCACACACAAATACGGTAATCTTTTCCTCCCTGTCCACCCCAAACCAGCTTCCAGAAGCACATCCACACTCTTATCTCTCGCCTTTCCATCCAATCACACTCATAGACAACACTCAGCTGCAGGCACGACTTCCTGAACTCCATCCTTCTGAATCCTCTCTTCCTCGCGAGGACAGTCCACCTGGTCAGGCTGAGATGTGGGCACCATACAGCTTTTATGAGCTATCGGAAGAGACAGGATATCTCCGTCGTCGACACATGCCCAGGATGCCACACAGAACCCCATACTCTTAAACACCTAGAAGATTACATTCTACAATCACTTACGCCAACAACATAATCTACACTCCTTGAGAGCCCTGTCGGAACGCCCGATTGTGGCCATGGCCTTCCTTAGGGACTCTGCCAGGCAGCTTAGGGAACAACAACTCAAGAACGACTGGAGTAATCAAGCTAATCTGTCTACCATTTGGGAAGCATCAGCCAGGGAAGAGGTGGAAATTACAGCCCTTTTGTTCTAGCCACTTTTGAGTTGCAGAGGTTAGGGATGAGCTGAGCAGACGTTTAGGTATAAAGAGTATTAGTAAGGAGAAGCATACAAGTAGACTGGGATCGTACGGGCATGTGGAGAGAATGGATGAACAAAATTGGGTGAAAAGATGCAAGTCTGTGTTTGTGGAGGGAGCTGCACCAAGGGGTGGACCGAGGAAGACCAGGGGCGGGATTCACTAACGATCGTAGCGTGCGATGTCGTACAGAAATGTACGATCACCACACCACGGAAGGTGTATTCATGAACGCATCATTGGGCTCCCTTTCGGCTCCCTTACGCTAAGGCGCCTCTTGACCTATCAGGCGCTTGGCCACTCACGGAGCTTAAGTCATTTTGTAAATAAACAATACTCACCCACATGACCGAAGCGCCAAGAAGAACCTAATATATTTTAATTTATGAGCCTTTTATTGTTTAGCTTGGCTAATTCGATCCACCACAGCCAACAGGAAGATAAATAGAGTGTCTTGTGAATTGATAAGAAATTAGCCTAGCTAGGCTACAGGGAAGCCTGTTAGTGGCCCAAGTTAAAGGATTTCTTGACGGATTGATCATTGATAATCATCTGTTAGGCTAGTTGGGAAATTAGTGTATTATTTATACCTTAACCACAGTATATTGTTCTACTTTACCATGTCTACACCTAGACAGGGCTAGCCAAACCATGCCAGACTTAACTATGTCTAGGCCTATGCCTACACAGGCAGTTCTAGCTAGTGACCCTTTAGATATTAATAGTTGGCCAGTCTCTTCTCACTATAGGATCTCTAGTTCAAGCCAAGCCAAAATTGCACACTTAGCCTAGGCCTAATTTTCAAAATAGGCCTAGGGTAATATTTTTGTAATCACAATACCTCAAGGCCTAGCCTACCTACATTTTCAAAATTTAGGCCTAGGCCTAGGCTATATATATTTTATTTTTTGGCTATAGCCTAGGCTAGTCTAGGGTAATTATTTTTGTATTCATAACACCTCTATTTTTGTTGAGGGGGCAAAGCCCCCCTCAACCCATTATTATATCCCACGGTTGGTATTAACAACATTTACCCAACATTTGGCCATGGGATACAATAATGGGATGAGGGGGGCTTAGACCCCCCCTACCCCTCACAACATTGTCATTATCATATATTTTACCAGCAGGGGCAAATAACAGCAGTCAAATTAGATGCGAATAAAACAGTGTGCGACTATGTAAACAAAGCGGACGGCACACCCGCTAACACAACTCTTACCTTTGTAAGGGTGGTGTTAGCGGGCGTACTGTCCTCCTTGTTTAGATGAAGTTGCAGGCTCGGTTATGTCCGCGTCTAAGTGACTGCATTTAATTACAAAATTATCCCACGGCTAGCTGTTATTTGTCCCCCTGCTGGAAATATATATGGTGATGACAATAAGTCATGGGTGTTTGGGGGGGGGGGGGGGGGGGGGGGGGGGGGCAGGGAAAGCCCCCCTCAACCTATTACCCAATAGTTGGCCATGGGATATAATGATAGGTTGAGAGGGGCTTTGTCCCCCTCACCTCCCTTGACTTATTGCCATCATCTAATATATTACCAGCATGGGACTAAAAACAGCTAGTTAACAATGAGGACGGTACGCCTGCAAACACCATCTTTAATTCTAGGCTTCTACTTTACCATGCTTAGGCTACACCAAGCTAGGCAATGCTAGCCTAACCAAAATACCATACGTAGGCCTAACTTTTCTAGCCTAAATAGCCCTAACTTTTTCAAAATAAACCTAGGTTATAGCCTAGGCTAAACAAAAATATTCACACCATATAGGCTAGCCTATTTGTATTTATTTTTTAGGCTAGGCCTAGAGAAATTCTTTTCATAATTTTTTTCCTGTGATACTTTCAATTTTGTTGAGGAAATAGGCTACCCTAATCTAACCCAGCTAGGCATTGCTAGCCTAACCAAAATGCCATACATAGGCCTAACATTTCTAGCCTAAATAGCCCTAACTTTTTCAAAATAAACCTAGGTTATAGCCTAGGGCCCTAGGCCTAGGCTAAACAAAATTATTCACACCATTTATTATTTATTTATATTTTAGGCTAGGCCTAGGGTAATTCTTTTGATCATTTTGTTCCTGTGATACTTTCAAATGTGTTGAGGAATAGGCTACCCTAATCTAACTCAGAGGTGGTGGGGAGTTGGAATAAAACATTTCCGCAATAAATGAGGGTTAAAATCTACTAATGGTAGGCTACGTGTTGTCGCAGCACATGAATTTGTGCATCAATTAACCTTGATTAGGCCTAGGCTGGCATATATAGGCTATTCATAGCTTAATTCGGCCTGTCAGAAGACATTAAGGATACAAATATATTCATACTTTGTATTAAATGCCTTAATGGTGTTGTGTGGAGAGGTGTGGTGGAGTGGTCTTGCCACTGGCCTGATAATCCAAAGGTCCCGGGTTCAAATGCCGATGTATCAATGGGAAGATATTATTGGGATGGAATTTGTGCTGTACCTAGTATCAGTGCATTACCACAAGCCCACCGAAACGTCAATAAAATACCCTCATTGTTCCCTGATTAAATAGCACTGTATGAATATTCCCATATTCAAAATATGCTATAGGGGTGCAATGCCTGGTGAGTTATCTGCTCAACAGGTGGCGTTGTGTGTGTGTAAGTGTGAGAGTCCGAGTGTAGGGGGTGAGACAGTGAAGCACGGGAACGAGGTGGCTTCAGAGATGGGGTCGTTTCGGGCCATGAGTGAGCACCGTGCCTCATGTGAAGGCAAGATGGCAGGTGCTCGTTGTACTCTACGTGCTTCACAAGTCTCACTCCCTAGACTGGAACAAGACCTCACGAGCTTCACTGTTCATTGTAAAGCGGTGAATGTTAAGGCTCTCAGCCTATGCCCGACAGGAAGTAAGTTTGGGGGGGGGTGGGGGGGAAAAAAAAAAAAAAAAAAAAAAAAAAAAAAAAAAAAAAAAAGAAAAAAAAAAAAAAAAAAAAACACACAAGTTAACAATCATATTGCGCTATTATTGCCTCAATAATGACTTAGTGTGTCATAAAGAGCTATACTGCTGACAAATTTGTTATGGTCGCGGGTTGTGTTATCGATATTTGTGTACCTATATCCGGGTCAAATTCATGTAAGGGTGGTCCGGACCACGCTTTGCGAAAGGGGCTTCCTACGATCAAAGATGGCCGCTGCGAAGCTTCGTGAATACCAGCGTTGAGCCGTAAGGGAACGGTAAGGGAGTTTTCGGATCGTACGACCGTTAGTGAATCCACCTCCTGCGATCTTATCTGACTATACGTGCCGATCTCAAATCCAAAACTTGTCAAAGTGAAGCAGCCCTTAACAGGGTTGACTGGAACGCCTCCAGTAGGACAAGAGACAAACTGCACGTATGTTATGTATGCATGTATTTCTGGCCTATCTATAATGAATGGACTATAGCACTTAGCTCTCCACCATCAACTAAATTAGCTCCTGACCATATAATTTTTCCCATCACCACGCAATTCCACTACCACCGTCACTCAATTTTCTTCGACACCACCACCACCACCAAATTGTCTACCACCACCCAATTCTCTCCACCACAACCACCCAATTCTCTCCAACACCAGAATTCCCTCCACCAATTCCCACCACCACCCATTCTCACCACCATCAACCAATTCATTCACAACCACCAATGTCTTCAACCACCCCCAACTTAAAGGAGAGGTTGTTGTTTTTTCCTGACACCCTTCTCCCTCAGGTTTAGCCCCATTAGTTTGGAGATTTTAAGAATGTTTGTGCCCTTTAGGAGTATTTTTACCTGGCGAGCGATAGCGAGACATTTTTCTACTGAAAAAGAAGATTTATCAAGAAGATTTATCTTGGGGGGTATTTTTAAGATTGATTGAGGTCTTGGAAGGAAACTAATAATGGATGGATGAACAAATAAATTAAGTACAAAATAAATGAACAAATACAACTTCCCCTTTAAAGTCTCCAAACAGCAATAGCACAATACAGTACCGGTATACTAACCTCCATCTGTACAGGCGCCCATCAGTATGTCTGTCCCTCCTGGTCTCTTTACACCTTTCTTACATCGCCGGGATACCTGAAGTAAGGAAGGGGAATTAGTGGTGTAATTATAGTCAGTTTCATTTCAACTGAAGGTACATAGCAAAGTTCCCATCAAGATTGTAGATGGAGACGAGGCAATGTGGAAAAGAGCGGTGCATACCCATGTGCAGTGGGTGGAAAGGGAGTGGGCGTTAACTCAATTCAATGTAGCATCTGTCTATGTTGGGTACACCATGGGAGTAAGCGCTGTAGTAGAATAAAGGGACCCCTGCCGAAGGATAAGTCAGAAATAGAGACATTTGAGTGCGTAGTGTGCAAAGGCGAGCTTGTGTTAAATGATGATCCTGTGGCTGTGAATTTTGGAAAAGAGTCCTTGGAGATGGTGAACAAATTGTGTTACCTAGGAGATACCATCTCTGCCGGTGGTGGGGCCGAGGCTGCCACAGTTGCTAGAATTTGGTTTGGCTGGGGGAAGTTCAGAGAACTGCTGCCAATCCTGACCATGAAAAGAGTATTAGCAAGGAGAAGCGTACAAGTAGACTGGGATGGTATGGACATGTGGAGAGAATGGATGAACAAAATTGGGTAAAAGAATGCAGGTCTGTGATTGTGGAGGGAGCTGCACCAAGGGGTGGACCGAGGAAGACCTGGCATCGGACTATACGTGCCGATCTCAAATCCAATAACTTGACAAGTGAAGCAGGCCTTAACAGGGTTGCCTGGAACGCCGCCATTAGGACAAGACACTGAAACTGCACGTATGTGTGGAACACTCAGTCTTAAAATTTTATGTATGTATGTATGTATGTATTTCAGTTATTTTGAAAATTGTGTAGTGGAATATGGTGCGATTTGTATAAACTTGGTCTTGATATGATTCAGAGACAGTGAAGAAATTAGCTGCTAAGGGATTCAATTGACCGTCAGATGAAATGAAGCCCTATAGTGGGGGTAATTCTGTAAGTTCCACTTTACAGTCAGATGAAATGAAGCCCTATAGTGGGGGTAATTCTGTAAGTTCCACTTTACAGTCAGATGAAATGAAGCCCTATAGTGGGGGTAATTCTGTAGGTTCCACTTTGACCGTCAGATGAAATGAAGCCCTATAGTGGGGGTAATTCTGTAAGTTCCACTTTTCCCATTATATTACCAATTATTGCATAGAACCCAAATTTACAAACAAATTATTCATCACCATATCCCATTCAGTACCAGTGACGTCCTTTTCATTATATACTGGCAAACAGAGTATTTGTCAGCTTAGGAAGGACCTGTGGTAGCTAAAATGATTAATTAAGATAGTCTGTAGCTTATAAATTGTTTGAGGTCCTTCCTAACCTTAATAAAATAATCTAAAAATTGCTAGAATATAAGTAAATGGACGTCACGGGTACTGGAAGGGATATACACTAAGACGCCCACTAGTATACCCTGTTCATTATAGGTAGGCCAGAATACCCTACATCAACCTCTCAGAACTAAAAACCGACTACAGTAATCCCGCTAATATTTCTACCATTTAGGAAGCATTGGCCAGGGGATAGGTGTGAAGATTTACAGCTCATTTGCTCTAGTCCATTTTGAGTTATAGAGGTTAGGATTTCTAGCCCACCTATAACGAACGGACTATACCATCATCACTTCTACCTCACCACCACTATATATGCAACCACCACCAATTTAGTCACTCCAATACCAATATTAACTAAAGGTAGCGCCAGTGAACTTTACAATAATCTTGACCCATTAACTTCTTATAACTCGAAATGAATGAAAGAAATCGGGCTGACGTTTCTATCATTTGGGAAGAGTCCACCAGAAAATAGGTGTGGATATTTACAGCCAGTTTGCTGTAGGCCCTTGTGAGTTACGGAGAGGTCAGGGATCAAGATTATTGTCAAGTTTGTTGGCGCTACCTGTACTATATTCACACCAATATATTTCCATCACTATCACTACATACTTTCACTATACATGTCCATTACTATCACCACATACATATATACATATATGTATGTGGTGATAGTAATGGACATGTATAGTGAAAGTGATGGTATGTATATTATACATACCATCACTTTTTATTTTCACACCACTACCATAACTATCTTTCCCTATATTACCGCCACTATTAACTATGGTGATGGGCTGGTCTATCAGAGTGAGAACTGAGAGCGATCTCTGCCATACCCATAGCTTACTCTGACTGTTCCTTTTACTTATACATTTTCTAGATCTCAAGTGACTGCATCTCTTCCGTGGATTGACCTACCAATCTGCCAACCTAGAAATTGGCAGATGGAAGCCATAGCTTAATTTGTTTGTCTTTTTCCTTTGCCCCTCAACTTTCTCTTCATAATTGCCGAGGGGCACAGGGCCCTAGGTAGGGCTTTGGTTTCCCGGGCGTTTCCGCACCCTCCTCAGCTCCCCTCTATGGAGTGGCTTCGGTCACCCAGGCTTTGTGGTAGGCAGGGAGGGTTCTGTGGGGGCGCTCAGTTATGGCCTTGGCCTTGCTTGGGGCTGTTCGGCCAGGCAGCCTGGAGAACAGCAACAATAACTAAAATCTCCACCACCACCACCACTATTCGCTCCAATGCTCTCAATTCTTTCCTTCACCTCCAAAAATCTCTCCACCACAACTTCTTCAAACACCACAGAACTTTCTCCCAAACACTATTTTTTACTCTCAACGACCCACAGCGCAATTAGTTATAAACTATCTTCGTGAGGCCAAAGCACGCCTATCTTCCGATCTAGTAACTATTTCAGATTGGGGCAGAGAATATTTTTTTACTGTCAATGTTTCCAAACCTCAATTTCTCCATCTATATACCTGCCGCAATCTTCCACAGGACTATCCCTTACTCTTCAATAACACACACATCATCTCTTCATCTGATATTACCACAATTGCTAAACCAGCTTCCCAGAAGTTAGGTCTCCGTGGGTTCTTCACCCCCGCTCAGCTTCTTGCTTTGTACAGAGGCACAGTGCGTCCATGTATTGTTCGCATGTGTGGAGTTTCCACCCATACCACACTTCTCGAAGGGTCGAGCCAAAAGCATTTAATCATCCACTCACTTCCTCTTACTAATTCCCTACCATCACTCAACACACCGCAAGGTTGCAGGTCACTCTTCTACCGCTATTACAATAATCAATGTTCTTCAGAGCTTTGTTACTGCATTCCCTTACGGAGAGCAGGGGCACACGTCTTTCAACACAATCCCATTCTGTCCAACTCTAACCTACGAGAACTTTCATAATTATCCAACAAGGCAAAGCAAACCGTTACAAGTAGAGAGCATCACTTAGTCAAAGATCTTATAGATTTAAAGGAGTGTTGTGGAATTATTAGACAATTAACAAGCGAGCTCAATTTCAGAATTTAAGAGCACATGGATAGATTATGTTGGGAAATCAATTGCTGGATGAACTGTTCGGGACGTGGTATTGTATGTGCACACTCATACAGGAGTTTTGCTCTTCTCGGGAACCGTGTGAGTGGAGGCATGAGCGGTAAATTAGATTAACAATAATTAACTGCAAATTAGATCAACTGCACAGTTTTCCTTTTAATTTAATCATTATGCTCTATCGAAGTTTTATTTTCAATTAAATAATTGTGCTTTATGAGTGTTTTCCCTCGCAGGGTTTTTGTGGGAAACTAAATATAACAGGCTACTAATGAGATTGATTTTATGTCATGCTTACAATGGCCATTTTCTTTGAAGGCGTGTTCTATTTAATGTTCTTTTTTACTATCACTTATATTGGAATCCCTCAATCTGTCTTTCCCTCATCCTATAACTCTTACCTGCTTCAAGCTCAGTGTCCAGACATTTCGAATCCTAGCGTACAGTTCCGAGCAGGTGAAGTAGCAAGGGCTAGCTATAATGTACTTTAGGTAACGCCAACGAACTTTACAATAATCTTGATCTCTGACCTCTGTAACTCAAAAGGGCCTAGAGCAAACTGACTAAATATCCACACCTATTTCCTGGTGGACTCTTCCCAAATGATAGACACGTCAGCCAGATTGCTTTCATTCTGTTCTAGTTATAAGAAGCTAAGGGGTCAAGATTGTTGTCAAGTTAGTTGGCGCTACCTATACCACCAGGGAATATTATAGTAATATGGCTATAATGAATGATGGCACTCACTGCTAACAACATTACTGCTAATAGGAAAACTCTTGCATCCACCTTAAAACTACCGGTATTAATATTATAGTAATATGGCTATAATGAATGATGGCACTCACTGCTAACAACATTACTGCTAATAGGAAAACTCTTGCATCCACCTTAAAACTACCGGTATTAATATTATAGTAATATGGCTATAATGAATGATGGCACTCACTGCTAACAACATTACTGCTAATAGGAAAACTCTTGCATCCACCTTAAAACTACCGGTATTAATATTATAGTAATATGGCTATAATGAATGATGGCACTCACTGCTAACAACATTACTGCTAATAGGAAAACTCTTGCATCCACCTTAAAACTACCGGTATTAATATTATAGTAATATGGCTATAATGAATGATGGCACTCACTGCTAACAACATTACTGCTAATAGGAAAACTCTTGCATCCACCTTAAAACTACCGGTATTAATATTATAGTAATATGGCTATAATGAATGATGGCACTCACTGCTAACAACATTACTGCTAATAGGAAAACTCTTGCATCCACCTTAAAACTACCGGTATTAATATTATAGTAATATGGCTATAATGAATGATGGCACTCACTGCTAACAACATTACTGCTAATAGGAAAACTCTTGCATCCACCTTAAAACTACGGTATTAATATTATAGTAATATGGCTATAATGAATGATGGCACTCACTGCTAACAACATTACTGCTAATAGGAAAACTCTTGCATCCACCTTAAAACTACCGGTATTAATATTATAGTAATATGGCTATAATGAATGATGGCACTCACTGCTAACAACATTACTGCTAATAGGAAAACTCTTGCATCCACCTTAAAACTAATTAATATTCCTTAAGAGTTTTATTAGCCAAACCTCCACAACTGTATCTGCTTCATCTGCTCGCAACTCTACCTTGAATTTGACATTCTCAACTTCGGGTGTGAAATTTGTTAACCCTTAATTAGCGGGGCCCGACTCAAGTCCGTATAGAGAACACCAGCCCAATGAGCGGGGCCCGACTTTAGTAAGTGTGCAATTTTGGAGCAATATTGCCTCTGAGAGAGAGAGACGAGCGGGTGGAGGAGCGTAGGTCGGCTCATGACTGCTCGGCACGGGTCCCGCGCGACTGCTGACGTTTACTCCACACACATCCTCCCTCCCTCCCTTGCTACACAGGGTATGTAAGGAAATTACCTTATTTTAGCCATTTTTCCTTCGTGTTGTACGATCGTTGCAAGAGAACCAGTGGTCGTAGAAGGATGGTTCTGGTGTCATTGGAAAGCTCAATTTACGCCTTTTCAGTGATACATAATTGTATTACGCTCTGGCTCTTGTTTATGCATGAAAATGAGCACGGAAACGAGGCCATTTAGGGAAAAACCACCCACTTGGCGGGTAGTAGAAATTCCTTATGGGCCCGCTCGTAAGGCGTTAAAGGCAGCTTTGCCTTTTTGTCTCCATAAAATAAACAGCCCACAAGCTCTTCAACTTATAGCCCTAAAGCTTTATAGAAACTCTAGTTCTAATTTCCCTCTAGCCTATAATATATACTCCACTATACTCTCTCCACCAGGCTAAACTCTCCACCACTAATTTCCCTCTAGCCTATAATATATACTCCACTATACTCTCTCCACCAGGCTAAACTCCACTATACTCTCTCCACCAGGCTAAACTCTCCACCATTAATTTCCCTCTTTACAAAACCCTCTATTTTCACTATTTTCTCCACCACAACTAAATTCAATCTACTATAACCACAGCATCACTACAGTACACAACTACCATATTCAATCTTAATTGTTAATCCTCCACCACCATTATGAACTTTAAACTACCCGGTATTATTATGCCATCGTGTTCACACTACCTTCAGCACCACCACCCAATACCACAACCCCTAAACAAATATAGTACACTATTTAGTATTATCTCACCTTCATCTGTGTTGCGGTTATATCCTACATGGACCAGTCTTACCACAGTACGTCCTTTTATCAGTACTGCAGGAGAGTCTTTCCATCGGTCGGTTTAGTCTGTAGTACGTCTGATGATTAACGAGTTTTCACCCATCTACTCGTCCATACATCCTGCAGTGCAGCATTTGCAATCGGCAGGTAGTCCGTGTGTGTCTGTAGACCAAATCGCTACGCTACCTGTAATACGGACAATTGTCATATAATGCTGAATATTATATGGGTATATTTTTCCATTAGTGTATACAACTATAACCTTTAAAATTATGTATACACTTTTTTTTTCAGATAAACATTCCTCAACTTGGCGAGGAATAGTCTTACTGCTACTATTTATTGCAATTTGTTTAGATATAATTAATCATTAAAGATTAAAATACAATAAGGAACCAAGATAAGAGCATGTAATGGTTGAAATTCCTTGCCAGGTTAAGAATAATGAACTATAAAATAGGGATACTTACGGAGGTTTACCGTAGTCAGTGTGTTGATTATGCTTACCAGTCACCATCACCAGTACCACTACCCACCCTTCTAGATCACCACGCTCACCAGACCCTTAAACCCCCATTACAATATTCAAACCCAGAGCTCACCCCCACCAACCCCCGCCCCCCCCCTCCCCCCCCAAGCTCAATCACCGCACCCATAGAACTCACTACCACCACGAGTCCAGAACACCATTATCCTATCAAATCTCACCATCACCACATCCCTAACTCTTCACCACCACATCTCCAAAACACCACCATTATAATGAAATCTCATCCCTGGACCACTATCACCCCACATCCCAAACTTTCCGCATCCACCACCACATCCCAAGAACACCACCACTACCATCACTCATATCTCACCACCACATAATTATTAACTCTTCACATCCTCACCACATCTCTAGAACTCTCCCCCACCCACCAAACCCCCGAGAGCGCCCCATACCCCTAGCTCATCACCATACCCTTCTAAATACCTAACCTCCCATTGACCTTTCTCTCCTAGTCTTCCCCATTTACCCCCCCCCCCCCCCCCCAACCATCTCCTCTGTAAAGTGAAGTACAAAATATCCGGAACACGCAGTCATCAACCAAGCTCTTATACCTGGAAAAAAATTAAGACCAAGCATTAGTCACCATTCGGACAAATATTTACATCCCTAGCTAACAATGGACAGAACAGGGGTAGAAAGAGACAGGCAATTCAATAAGTGGGAAAGAAGGGGTGTGTGCGAAGGAGAGAAAGATGGGGGAAAGGTTTAACTCACGATTGAAGCGAGTAGGTTTTTTGCAGTTTTTGAAGGTGATGAACAGCTGGGGTGGATCTTTTTCCTCGGCGCGCGCAGGTCCCACGGCGAGAAGTGGCTGAGGCTTCACAAGACATACCGCCACGTATTAAGACTATTTTTCTCAAAATAGTTTACTCTCCCAATGAACATTTACAGGCAAGAACAGTCAAATGATGCGTACATTATTGGACTGCTCTTAATACAGGTATAATACAAAACCTCTCTCAAACCCTTCGCATTTCGATGCCCCCGACAATCGTTATCGCAATACCAACACCAAAACAATGCAACCCAATAATATATAATCTTAAATGTACAGGGTATGCCCACTGGGAGAATACTGTTAATTATTTACGTTAAAGTTTTCATGTTCACATCCGAACAATTTACCGAACACGAGAAAAATCCCTTAGTCGTGGCACGGTCTTTGCCCCCCTACCTGCAAGGAAGAGATAATCAAGGTTAGTAAATAATTAGTGCACACAATAGAAGTTTCAGTGCAATAATAATTTTGTAAAGTTTGAGCTTCCTTTGATTTCAAAAGGTTTTACAAAAGCCGAATAAAAGCAGTACCGGTATATTTGTACGAATATTTTAAAATATTTTGTCTTTATTTCGTAATTATCTTTATCAAACTTCTAAAAAAATAAGCTATTTCGGTAATCTTACGAATGCAAGATGTATTTTGTTTTATATATGATTGCTAGGTTTACACACTAGCCTATAGACTGGTCCATAGATTATGAGCGGCTGTTCCCTCAAAAATATACGTAAGGTAATGTGCAAATACGTAGCCTAGTAGTACTCTGAATACCCTGCAGGACTAGTTCGGTACGATAATGTATTAAAGCAGTTTCAATTGCCAAGGAAATTTAATTTGGCAAATATTGACATCACACTGCCTCAAATGCAGTCTTATTCCTAGCATGGATATTTTATTGGCAGTCTTTATTCGAAGCATATTTATTGTATCCGTCCTGTTAGTAATTGGCAATTAATTCTAGATCAAGCGAATTTGTTGCCCGGAATACAATGCATCCCTATAGCCTTTTTTTTTTTTTTTCCCCACCCAACTACTCCCTTTCGGGCATAGGCTGATAGCCTTTACACTCTACCGCTGAACACTGTAGGCCCGTGAGGTCTTGCTCCACTCTAGGGAGTGAGACCTGCGAAGCTTCATGGCTCGAAGCAACTACATCTCTGAAGCCGCCCTGCCTCTGCACTTCACAGACTCTGACCCTCACTCTCGGAACGCCACCTATTGAGCAATTAACTCACTAGGCATTTCCCCCTGTAGCATATTTTTGAATATGGGAATATTCATACAATGCTATTCTCCATCAGGGAACAATGAGGGTATTTTTTTTGGCATTTCGGTGTGCTGTGGTAATTCACTGATACCTAGGTACAGCACAAATTCCATCCCAATAATATCTTCCCATTGACATATTGAGATTCGAACCCGGGTCCATTGGATTACCAGTCCAGTGGCAAAGCAACACCAAACAATAAGACTGTCGAAGGTGAAGAAGTAATAACCAAAATTAAGGTATTGTACAGTTTTAACTTCCATTATGAATATAAAACAACCTCAAGGGTTTAGACCGCGAATATTTAGCCAATCAACCAACCATAATTATTCTGGCGACCAGTAGAACGATTTTCGGCTAATGTTTTGTTAGGGGTCTTGTCTTTATATACATTACGCTCGCAGTTTATGTTCGCATATAACCGGACATTGTTCGCATATAACCGGACATTGTTCGCATATAACCGGACATTGTTCGCATATAACCGGACATTGTTCGCATATAACCGAACATTGTTCGCATATAACCGGACGTTGTTCGCATATAACCGGACATTGTTCGCATATAACCGGACATTGTTCGCATATAACCGGACATTGTTCGCATATAACCGGACATTGTATCGAAATCCCGGCATAAATCTAAATTAATATCATTAACATAACCCAACGTAGCCTAACCTATACTCAGTTTATTTTCAGCTGATGGTAATTTGAATCCCTTGGCAGCTAATGTATCGGTACTTGATTGGAGAATATGAAACTACTATGTCTGCATCATCCTTCGACCAAGTTTATATAATCATCACCATATTTCAATAAAAAATCTTCAAAATAACCGAGCAATCTTGATTGGAACTTTATAATTTACCATCAGTTGAAATGAAACAGTCTAGTACAGTACTCTTAAGGACAGCTGCCGTCCCCACATCCCATAATTAGTTGGGGTGTGGGAGCAGTAGCCCCCACTAATAATTAGGATGAAGATATGTTGATGCTCATGCCAAATAATTAGCCTATTCTGAAAACAATACTCTAGTAGTCTCTAGCATAAGTGACGATGCGCCCGCTAACAAATCCTAACTAATTATTCTCACGATGTTTGGAGATAAAGGTTGAAGCTTAATCCATTCTCACAGGGCCTTACAAAAAAGCAAATAAATAACTAAATACAAATATATATATAAAAAAAATCACTGCAAGGGTTCAGAGGGCTAGTGAACTAGCGTTTCCCAATTTATAGCATTACACTTAACCCATACAGTACCGGTGACTTCCTTAACCCATACAGTACCGGTGACTTCCTTAACCCATACAGTACCGGTGACTTCCTTAACCCATACAGTACGACTTCCTTAACCCATACAGTACCGGTGACTTCCTTAACCCATACAGTATCGGTGATTTCCTTAACCCATACAGTACCGGTGACTTCCTTAACCCATACAGTACCGGTGACTTCCTTAACCCATACAGTACCGGTGACTTCCTTAACCCATACAGTACCGGTGACTTCCTTAACCCATACAGTACCGGTGACTTCCTTAACCCATACAGTACCGGTGACTTCCTTAACCCATACAGTACCGGTGACTTCCTTAACCCATACAGTACCGGTGACTTCCTTAACCCATACAGTACCGGTGACTTCCTTGTCTTTAATATTATGGCAACTATTCGACGATATTATTCAGATTATGGACATCTAGCAATAATAGAGCTTCAAACTACCTCAACCAACCCTTTAAACTACCGCAGATCCTTCCTAAGCTGCATAATATCGTCTATATATAGCTAGAATGTAAATTAACACGTCGCTGGTACTCAAAGGGTTTAGGAGAGATGATTCACTTTTTGGGCGATTTCTGCGTGTATTAATTATTTTTCTAGTTTCCTTTCTAGACCTCCATCAAATTTAATAAAACATCCATTAGATCCCCCTTCTAGATAAATCTGTACATTTTTCGGTAGAAAAATGTCCCGGCCGAAGGCCGTTTCTTCCAACATTACAGGCTCACTATCGTTCGCCAGGGAAAAAATTGACACCTAAATAGCACGAACAAATAATTATAGCGAATAAACTCTCAGCGTTATTATAGGGAATAGACTCGCAGCGTTATTATACATAATTATAGGGAATAAACTC
Organism: Paralithodes platypus; assembly: GCA_032716605.1. Classification (NCBI taxonomy): domain Eukaryota; kingdom Metazoa; phylum Arthropoda; class Malacostraca; order Decapoda; family Lithodidae; genus Paralithodes; species Paralithodes platypus. Next base: position 6,406,194 of record CM064561.1, read on the forward strand.
TCAGCGTTATTATACATAATTATAGGGAATAGACTCGCAGCGTTATTATACATAATTATAGGGAATAGACTCGCAGCGTTATTATACATAATTATAGGGAATAGACTCGCAGCGTTATTATACATAATTATAGGGAATAGACTCGCAGCGTTATTATACATAATTATAGGGAATAGACTCGCAGCGTTATTATACATAATTTAATAGGGAAAGTAAAGCTCTATGGAATCCTTATAATATACTCTCATAGATTCCGTTGTGGGAGAATAGTTTTGATAAGTTTTGTAACTATTTTGTCGATATAAATAGTCCCGCGCGTAAACAAACTCAGTCCCGCAATCTTGAGAGCTCTGCTACGGACGGACGTGTTAAATGTTTACAAAAAGTGTTTGGAATGGAGTACACTCGCTACGGTAAAGTGTTATGTTCTACAAAGATGTTACTGTATGTCTAATATATGAACCCACAGTAGCTGGCATGCAAGGGCTAGTGTTGTATCCCACGTACTGGGTCTAGGGTTAGGTTAGGTTGTTTGGTTAGGTTAATATACTAGGTCTCTGAAACAAGATTCGTAGTTGCGGTAGTATTTACATCAAAACTATAGTTAACTATCAAAACTATTCTCCCACAGTGGAATCTATGCGAGTATATTGTAAGGATTCCATAGAGCTTCACTTTCCCTAATAAATTATGTATAATAACGCTGCGAGTCTTCTCAAAAAAAGTACCCACGAAAAGTCTAAATATTGAAGAAATGGGGCGAAATGTCTTAAAATGGACTAACTAATGGGGCAAACATCTTAACATCTGAAAACTAATGAGGGTGAAAGTGGTCCAGAAGACCGGCCCATGCCCCCTTAAAACAACTATAATACACTCTGGACCTAACTAACAATAAGATTCAGCCGAAGCTAGAATTAGTTTCCCGTGTAAGACAAACCGATACTCTATACTGTCGTGCAGTCTTCACTCCCAAGTCATTCCCAGGCATAATTAGCAACAAACTAAATATAATCTTAAACAATCCCGAACCACTTTCAAACTCCCATTATACAGTATTTAGCCTGGAGTTCCCCATCCCTGGCCATTAACCCCTTCTATACAGGCGACGTCTTTTATAATATACTAATTATATTTAAACGGTTTTGTGCAGCTTAAGAAGGATCTTTTAAGCGAAATGGTTTCCAAGTCTGTTAATTGCCGAGGCCCTTTCTAAACTGAATATAATCGTCTACCAGTAGCCAGAATAAAGATATATAGACGGCACCGGTACTGAAAGGGTCATCTCTCCGAAGCACGCGAGGACGCTTTAGTGTTTTAATTCGGCTAACATACAATTTTATTTAGTTGCGGAAGCCTCAAGGAAATCCAACTGCCCTCTAGCCTAAATCCCACAATTCCTTCCGAAGCCGAATAAAACAGCCTACAGTTAACATACGGATAGAGAATTCATAAAAGCCAGAATACAGTACAGTACTATAAAATCTATCCGCTGTAAGTAGGCAATAAATCAGGACTTCTATCCTCTGCAACTCAAAAAGGGCTAGAGCAAATTGGCTGTAAATTCCACACCTATTCTTGACCAACTCTTCCCAAATGGTAGAAATATTAGCTTGATTACTCTTAGTCGTTTTTTTAGTTAAAGAGGTTAGAGGTCATGATTGCTCGCCTACATACAGCGAATAGACTACAGTATAGGAAGGTTAAGTAATGGCAAGTGTATTCTGAACGTCACCAGAACAATAGCTAATCTATTCAAACCAGTCAACCCCTACTGTACTGGCGACATCTTTTGTTAATGTTATTAGCTGTATTCAGACGATTTTGCGCAGTTTAAGAGGGATCTGTGGTAGTAAAAATTATTGAGCGAGTTCGAAGCCTGTTAATTGCTGGAGGCCCATTACAAACTTAATAAAAACAAATTAATCGTTTATAGCCTAGTAACAGTAAAGTTGAAAGGATGGCGCTGGCACAGAAGGGGTTAACTTGCCAAGAAGAAGCCTAAACCACAATAAAAGAAAATATAATTAAATACAAATACAAAACTTATAACAAAACTCCTGCCTTTACCTTGCCTGAAGAGAAGGCAGGCAGGGAATCCCACCGATGAACCCAGGTTGGTAAGGAGACTGGGCCACGACTGCCACACTGGCCCAGGAAGCAAACTGAAAACAATCATTATTATTACTAGCCTAGTCATAGTTCATAGAATTACAATTGGTCAAGGTTACACAGATTTCAGTAATTAACCTGATCCCTCGACATTAACCAAACCTAGTAGGCTAAGTTGGATAAAAGACTAACCCTTACCTACCATCTATGGCAGCTATAATAGTAAGTTTGATTAAACTATATATCCTTTACCTACCAGCTAGTATGTGTCCCTAGTAGTTAGTTTATGCCATAACTACCACCTGATCCCTGTGTCATTACCCTAATCTAGAAAAGTAGACTAAGTCCATTGGATATAATGGGTAGACTACAAGACTAACCCTTAGCCTACCTCCCAGCTAGTATATGAAAACCCGAGCCAACTTTACATTCTATTACCGACTTCTTATACATGACAAATTTCAAACGCCGAGCCAACCTTTGCTCAGATTTCCGATATTTCGAGTTTTCATGGGTTGAAAACTTGCAAACCCCTAGCCAAGTTTAACAAAGTCATATTTTCGGCCGTTTACGGCTTACGTTTACCCCTCACCTTCCCAGCACTCCATAGCCCTCCCCAGTATTGAGGCCAGTGTGTTTAGATTGCTGGATAAATGGGTAAATGGTAATTTCCAGAAGTCAAGGGTATAAACCAACACTTAAGAGGGGGAAGCGCACATTCTTCGCACGTTGAAGCCATTGGACAACTGAATTAAAATCGGTGCGGGCAGTGGGGCCCGGGGGCAGGGGTGTTGGCAGTGTTGATCACTTTTCTGTCTCCCTCTGATTGGCTCATTGAAGTGGCGTGATTACGTAATCAATCGTCATTGGTTCTTTTGAGGTTGTAAATACGACCGTGTGAGGGCAACACTGAAGACTGACAAGTGGTGAGGCCATGTACGCAGCTCTAAAACTCACCATCTGCGCATGCCTGTGAATTTATGCCCTGCACCCGAAAAACAAATATTATATTAGATTACCCTAACCTAACCTAGTATATCCATTCCGAGGGATGTATTAAGTTAGGTTAGGTTAATCTAACATTTGTCTTTCGGGGCAGGGCATGAACATACACGCATGCGCAGATGGTGAGTTTTAGAGCTGCGTACATGGCCTCCCGAGAAGTGGAGGGTGGTAATACACATGGCAGGTAGTGACTACTAGCTGCTTGGACATAATTATCGCGATACTTAACATGCTATTTAGCATCAGCGACGGTATGGACATAGGACAGCAAATATAGGCCCTAAATAAAATAAATATCTATACATATTAGTATAACTATTTTGATGGTGTAATGGTTAGAGCGTGCAAGTTCTATAAGAAATATCCAAGGTTCGAATCCTGGGATGAACAATCACATATTTACATTAATTTAATTTGAGGGTATGATTAGGAGTAGTGGGGGTACCACTATTGACAGGAGACATACGGGCGCACTATTTGGAGTTTTCACTAGTGTTTTCCATTATTATTCTTTGTTACAAGTGTCTTTTAACTTCACATTATGTTGTTTGCCTAAACAATATTAAAATATTTAGGAAAAACTAAATTTGTATGTCACGAATTTTCCCATGGATTAGTTTTATATTTCCCTGTTAGTTTTCATCAATATATAGTGTTTGGAAATAATTACAACCCTCGGCGAAACCGTTTTCCCCATTATTCAACGATCTTAAGACATGCCGCCCGATAGTGGGGAGGGCTATAAAGTACAGGGAAAATGAGGGGCTAAAGGCGTAAAACGGCGATAAAAACGTATTTTATCAAAACTTGGGTCGGGTTTTAAGGTATTTCAAAGGCCTAAAACCCAATATTTTGAAAACCCGATCCAAGTTTTGGCCAAAGCTGGCTCGGATTTTGCGAGTTTGTAGACAAAAAAATTACAGTAACTTCATTTAGAAATTTGGCTCAGGTTTCTCGAAATTGCAAAGCCATAAAACCCGAATTTTGGAAAACCCGAGCCAAGTTTTGGCAAAACTTGGCTCGGATTTTGCGAGTTTTAAGAGTAAACAAATTACAGTAACCTAATTCAGAATTTTGGCTCATGTTTCCCTAAATTGCAAACCCAACAAGCATAATTTTGGAAAACCCGAGCCAATTTTTGGCAAAACTTGGATCGTATTTTGAGAATCGAAAAACACTAACGAAATGTCTGAAAGCGGCTCATGATTTCCCTAATTGCAAAGCCAAATAACCAGATTTATCGAAAACTTAGAACTTATTTATATCATAAATATCCAGTAACATAGACCTAGTACATTGGATACAAGCCTAATCCACACCTAACGCCTACAATGTGTCCGTAGTACCTAGTAGGCCTACGTGGGATACAACACTAACCATTACCGCCGCCCATTTAGTATTCGGGCGTATCTGTATATACTACCGCAACTACGAACCTTGTTTCTGATACCTAGTATATTTACCTAACCAAACCTAACCTAGACCCAGTACGTGGGATACTAAACTAGCCCTTGCATGCCAGCTGATTCATAGTACCCAGTACGTGGCATACTAAACTAGCCCTTGCATGCCAGGTAGAGCGGATTCATAGTACTCAGCACGTGGGATACTAAACTAGCCCTTGCATGCCAGCTGATTCATAGTACCCAGTACGTGGCATACTAAACTAGCCCTTGCATGCCAGGTAGAGCGGATTCATAGTACCCAGTACGTGGCATACTAAACTAGCCCTTGCATGCCAGGTAGAGCGGATTCATAGTACTCAGCACGTGGCATACTAAACTAGCCCTTGCATGCCAGCTGATTCATAGTACCCAGTACGTGGCATACTAAACTAGCCCTTGCATGCCAGGTAGAGCGGATTCATAGTACTCAGCACGTGGCATACTAAACTAGCCCTTGCATGCCAGCTGATTCATAGTACCCAGTACGTGGCATACTAAACTAGCCCTTGCATGCCAGGTAGAGCGGATTCATAGTACTCAGTACGTGGCATACTAAACTAGCCCTTGCATGCCAGCTGATTCATAGTACCCAGTACGTGGCATACTAAACTAGCCCTTGCATGCCAGGTAGAGCGGATTCATAGTACTCAGCACGTGGCATACTAAACTAGCCCTTGCATGCCAGCTGATTCATAGTACCCAGTACGTGGCATACTAAACTAGCCCTTGCATGCCAGGTAGAGCGGATTCATAGTACTCAGCACGTGGCATACTAAACTAGCCCTTGCATGCCAGCTGATTCATAGTACCCATTACGTGGCATACTAAACTAGCCCTTGCATGCCAGGTAGAGCGGATTCATAGTACCCAGTACGTGGCATACTAAACTAGCCCTTGCATGCCAGGTAGAGCGGATTCATAGTACTCAGTACGTGGCATACTAAACTAGCCCTTGCATGCCAGGTAGAGCGGATTCATAGAACTCAGCACGTGGCATACTAAACTAGCCCTTGCATGCCAGCTGATTCATAGTACCCAGTACGTGGCATACTAAACTAGCCCTTACATGCCAGGTAGAGCGGATTCATAGTACTCAGTACGTGGCATACTAAACTAGCCCTTGCATGCCAGGTAGAGCGGATTCATAGTACCCAGTACGTGGCATACTAAACTAGCCCTTGCATCATAGGTAGAGCGGATTCATAGTACTCAGTAAGTGGTATTTATTACCCATTAATTTCCGGAAGTTTAAACCTATGCGTAAAAATCTTACCTCTTACTAGTCACATCAGTAGTCAAGCACCCATGTTCTAAATGGCGTGTGTACGAATCGGTGCCGTCTATAGGAAGGTTGACAACCATGTTACGAAAAAATTCCGATAATCTTCAAAGACACTACATCCGCCGGTAAATCTACAGTTATACTACCCATCCCCCACTACCCCCCACCACCTCCCCCCTTCAAAACACGCCTTTTTAGCGTGTTTTTGGATGGTTCAGCAGACGCGGAAACTGGAAAAAAACTTATTTTGATACAAAATTATCACCAACCAGATAAGAGTTGTTCAGGTAATTTGTTGTTTTTATTTTTTTCTTTGATACACAGTGTTGTTTAATACCGAGGACCGTCGCATTTTAGTATATTTAACATTAGCCTAACCTAACCTAACCTAACCGAAAAGTAACTTGTTTCCACGACGGTCTAAACTCCCCCTCACGTTCCCTGTGTATGGGTGGGCGACGGTCTAAACCCTGCTCACGTTCCCTGTTTATGGGTTTGCGAAGGTTTGTAATACTTCAATGTATCTATTTCAAGTCAAATTTACATTTCCGCGCATCATCAAACCATACTAAGTCTACTACTAATAATATTAACCCATTAGTACCAACAGAATAGCGACAAAATAGGGGTAGTATAACTGTAGATTTATCAGAAAATTAATGGGAAATGCTAGTGAAAACTCAAAATATTGTATCCATTACTATGTGTGCTGTCAATAATGGTGCGACCGCTAGCCTATTTGAACTTTACTACCGCAACTACAAATCTTGTTTCCGAGACTTAGTATATTAACCTAACCAAACAACCCAACCTAACTTAACCTAGACCCAGTACGTGAGATACAAAACTAGCCCTTGCATGCCAGCTACTGCGAGTTGCTAGTACCCAGTACGTGGGATACAAAACTAGCCCTTGCATGCCAGGTACTGCGAGTTGCTAGTACCCAGTACGTGGGATACAAAACTAGCCCTTGCATGCCAGCTACTGCGAGTTGCTAGTACCCAGTACGTGTGATACAAAACTAGCCCTTGCAAGCCAGCTACTGTGAGTTTGTGAATGTTCGAGACCTAGCCTATGTTATAAAAATAGAATCGACATTAGCCTAACCTTACCTAACCTATCCTAGTATTATAGGTGGGGGGCTGCCGCCCCCAGTGCCCCAATACCCCCTCTGGTTGGGTAACAATGCAAAACACACAGTATTATGGGATATACCTTACTCCAGCAACGAGTGGCAGAGAGAGATTCGCGGCTCTTAAATATTATCCAAAACTAGCCCTTCCATGCCAGCTAGTAAGCTTTACCAAACAGCTACTAACGTATATCTTACAGGTACTAACCTATATCTAACTGGTACTAACCTTTACCAAATGTTGTGATGAGTTGATGTCCTCAGAAAATACAATAACTTCGCGAATCTTAAGACCGTAACCTTAACGTATCCATTCCACACTCGTTCAAAATGACCACCAAGTTGAACTGGCCAAAACAATAATAAATTACAATGATATGATGAGCAGGATTGGCAAACAAAAGAAAATCAATAATAATCACTCAAATGCGCAAACCGTGACTGTAGATAAAATTTGCATACAAGCACTTATATTCTAGATGACGTCACGATAAACCCTGTGTTCGGATGTCTGCACAGCGACTTTAAGCGTATATCGACTCTGGGTTTGTTTACATGTTGGCGAAGAGAAGAGTGGTAGAGGAAGACTGTATTTACAGGTATATGTACACTTATACATATTCTGCCACATACTTAATTGTATATCAAGGTGTAGACGATCTTTCAAACTACAAGATAGTGGGGTTAAATATGGAATTACAATACACATATTGGAAATAATGTGTACGCCCACTACGGTTATACTGATGTTTTGGACCGACAGTTAGCCTATCGATCTGTTTAGGCCTAATAGGTCCGGTAGAGCATATACATCATTGCTATATATGGCATTAAGAGCTGAAATGTATTATAAGGGAGAAAAAAAAAAAAACGCTAAAATACATGTATAGGCCTAGTCTACTGTAAAACAATAAGTTTTTCAGCCAGTACCCAACCAGCGGGGGTGGCAGCCCCCACCCATATACTAGGTTAGGTTAGGTTAAGTTAGGCTAATAGCGGAGCACATAAAAAAAAAAAAAAAAAAAAGTAACCCAACCAGCGGGGGTAGCAGCCCCCACCCATATACTAGGTTAGGTTAGGTAAGGTTGTTAGGTTAGGCTAATAGCCTAGAACATTAAAAAAAAAAAAAAAAAAAAAAAAATCTAACCCAACCAGCGGGGGTGTGGGGGCGGCAGCCCCCACCCATAATACTAGGATAGGTTAGGTAAGGTTGTTAGGTTAGGCTAATGTCTTCCCAAAGTTTACTATTTTTATAACATGAGATATTAGGCTACCCACTCCACCCCGTGAAATCCGAGCCAGCTTTCGTCAAAAGTTGGCTCGGGTATTCACAAAATTGGGTTGTATGGGTTTGCAATTTGGGAAAACCCGAGCCAAGTTTTGATACAAAACGCTATATTATTGTATTTTTACGCTTTTAACCCCTCATTTTCCCTGAACTTCATAGCCCTCCCCACCAGTGGGGGACGTGTTTTTAGATTGTTGGATAATGGGTAAATACTCATTTCCACTCCTCTTCAGTATAAAACAACACTATATCTGAAGGAAAAATTACAAAAAACAAAATAAAACTTACTGAAATTGCTGTCGGTCCAAAAAGTCAGGTTTACCCCCACTACTCCTAATCATACCGATTTGAGTTATTGGTGTTAAGAACGATCTTAATAATACAAGTCAAGGTGCCTGGGGATGGATGTAGAGTTCGGGCTTACGGTCGTCATTGTTTACATAGGGCGATCGCCGCGGTCGCACTTACGTTCCCGTCTATTTCGACGCTATATTTTCTGCTATTTGCCCCCGGTCATTACTACACGAATACTAGTTTAGGTTAGGTTAAAATAGACGGCAACATGATGGGAAAGGTCCGACGCCACTACGCGTAATGTAAACAAAGATGGCGGTACGCCCGCTCACTACATCCTACCCGGTGCCTGCATTGGAGACTGACTATAACATTGTCCTTACAATTTAACACCCAGACAAATAAATGATACGCTAAGTTTTCCGAGCTATCCCAGGCTGAGTTTAACCCCCTTCAGACTCCTATGACACAGAGGTTGCCAGATTAGCAATAAGAAATAGAGTTCTCTCACTTTTATAATTAACTCTCCAAAAATTAGTTTTCTGCCCACAGCTAAATCAAAGACAACTGCAGAGGTTGAAGTAACTAAACTAAAGGTTTCTAAATACCCCTGATGGTAACAAAGGCCTTAAAGTATCCCTAATCGGCTCAAAATCGCGTCATATGTCGGAGAGGGTTTATCTCTATCTTTTTACCCTAGACATAGTTTTCTGGGTTAATTTTTGTGCTATCCAATTACGACAAAGTTTAAAATGGATTACATTTACTCAATTGACTAAACAAATCAACATGGCAAAATGTTCAGTATAACTAAATAAGTTGGTCACCAATTATTTTGCAATATTTGAAAACAAATATGGATATTATATGCTCTAAACATATGAAAATGCTTTTTAAGCCTCGGCAAAACCTAATAAAAATATATGGTACTAAAATGGAATTTTGTCGTAACATGGTTGTCAATATCTTCCTATAGACGGCACCGATTCGTACACACGCCATTTTCACCCGTCTCCCGAGGTCTGTCCACCAGCTTTTTAGTCAACACTAACTCCACCTGCCCATAGGTTAGGTTTGGTTAATTAGGTTAGATTGTGCATCCTTGATCAGGAATTCGCTCGAAGTGACTCGTATTCGTATTTACAGATACGGCCGAATACCGGTAGGCTACTAAATGGGCGCCGGCCCAACCGCCATGTTGTATCCCACGTAGGCCTACTAGGTACTACGACACATTGTAGGCGTTAGGTAGGTCTATGTTACTGGATATTTAGGATTTAAATAAGTGCTAAGTTTTCGATAATCTGGTTATATGTCTTTGCAATTAGGGAAATCATGAGCCGATTTCCGACATTTAGTTAGTCTTTTTCGATTCTCAAAATACGATCCAAGTTTTGCCAAAAATTGGCTCGGGTTTTCCAAAATTATGCTTTTTGGGGTTTGCAATTTAGGGAAACATGAGCCAAAATTCTAAATTAGGTTACTGTAATTAGTTTACTCTTAAAACTCGCAAAATCCGAGCCAAGTTTTGCCAAAACTTGGCTCGGGTTTTACAAAATTCGGGTTTTATGACTTTGCAATTTCGGAAAACCTGAGCTACATTTCTAAATGAAGTTACTGTAATTTTGTTGTCTACAAACTCAAAATCCGAGCCAGCTTTGGCCAAAACTTGGCTCGGGTTTTTGAAATATTGGGTTTTAGGCCTTTGAAATACCTTAAAACCCGAGCCAAGTGTTGCTAAAATATGTTTTAATCGCCGTTTTACGCATTTAACCCCCCATTTTCCCTGTGCTTCATAGCCCTTCCCACTATCGGGCGGCGTGTCTTAAGATCGTTGTATGATGGGGAAAACGGTTTCGCCGAGGGTTGTAATTATTTCCAAACACTATATATTGATGAAAACTAACAGGGGAAAAATAAAAAAATCCATGGGAAAATTGGTGACCATCTTATTTAGTTTTTCCAAATGTTCTTGACTAGACTAATAGTGATATGTAGACCGATCACCAATAATCATAAAACTACGAAATCAATCAAATCCAATACCGGCAAATAAATAAGTTATCAGACCTAGACTTTACCCATTCTGTACCGGCGAAGTCTTTTTTAATCAGTCTAGCTAAATTTGTAAGGTCTTATGCAGATTAAGAAGGATCTGTGGTAGTAAACAAAAATATTATGCAAGATAGGGCTAAGCCTGTTTATTGCTGAAGGCCCTTTATAAACTTAATCGAATATTCTAATAGTAGCCATAATGAAGTTAAAAGGACGTCGGCGGTGCAGAAAGGGTTAACCACCAATAACCGTACATCAAGTTACATCAACCCCCACATACCTTCTTTCCACTTCACGGATCTACCTCCAAGGCCAGCTAGCAACAGTGTGGTGTTGGTGTGTCGCCCCCCTCCCTTCCTCAAGGGCGGCAGACTAGTTAGCAAGACGGGAAACCAGATCATACCAGCCCGAGCATGGCAATAGTAGTTCGGCGCTCACTCCACAGATGGCGTCAAACAAACTCGGAGTCCTTTCTGTTTAGTTTCATTATTGTATATGCAAAGATAAATATGTGGTTTCCAGTTAAAATTATGTCTTTGGAAGTGATATAAAGGCCAAAAACAATGCTATTTCATGTTGAGTTTTTTTTATTCAAGTCTCAAACCATATTGCTCCGATTTGACACCCTGCCCCCGCCCATCTCTACAAATACGAAATGCTAGTGACAATGATTAGAAAACTGTAACAAAACAAAACATATAAATTGGGCCCACTCCACAGATGGCAGTGGAGTCGAAAGGAGGAAATCACCGAAACTTTTAGAAAATGGAAAGTGAAACTATGACAGATTTTCCCTACACACACACACTCTCACTCTCTCTCTCTCTCAGCAACATCATCGTACAAGTGACCCTAACTTCTAAGCCCAGTTCACGTTTAGTCTGTTAATTCATCGTAATGCTCACTGGGTCACTGACATTTAATATTGTGTTTTATCTAGCCAAAACTGGACGATCTTATTCAACTTAAAAAGGGCTTATTTAAACAATTAGTTGGACATTTTTCATTCACTCTTTGAAACTGACGACAGATTAGCTTTTTCCAGTTACCATTACACGACTTAGTTCAGTTATCTTGAATTAACCCCTTCATTACGGGTGCCTTCCTTTTAACTCTTTGCTGGCTACTGTTACATGATTGTATTCAGCTTAAAATGGGCCTCCAGGCTTTGACAAATCTCATTTAACCCTTTTTACTACTCCACAACCTTCTTAAGCTGCACACAATCGTCTAAATATAGTTAGAATAAAATACAAAAGATTTCGCCAGTACAAGAGGGGTTAAAAGAAACAGACAAGTGAGGCAGCTCTGAACAGGGCTGCCTGGATCGCTGACATTACAACATGATACCGAAACCGAACTTCATGTAGAGCACTCGGTTTTTAAATTCATGTGTGTATGTGTGTATTATTATGTTCTCTCCACTAACCAACATTATGTGTATTATGTGTGTATTATGTGTGTATGTATGTATTATTATGTTCTCTTCACCAACCAACTCTATGTGTGTATGTATGTATTATGTGTGTATGTATGTATTATTATGTTCTCTCCACTAACCAACATTATGTGTGTATGTATATATTATGTGTGTATTATGTGTGTATGTATGTATTATTATGTTCTCTCCACTAACCAACATTATGTGTGTATGTCTGTATTATGTGTGTATTATGTGTGTATGTATGTATTATTATGTTCTCTTCACCAACCAACTCTATGTGTGTATGTATGTATTATGTGTGTATGTATGTATTATTATGTTCTCTCCACTAACCAACATTATGTGTGTATGTATATATTATGTGTGTATTATGCGTGTATGTATGTATTATTATGTTCTCTCCACTAACCAACATTATGTGTGTATGTATGTATTATGTGTGTATTATGTGTGTATGTATGCATTATTAAGTTCTCTTCACCAACTAACGTTATGTGTGTATGTATGTATTATGTGTGTATGTATGTATTATAGTGGAGCAGATAAGTGCAAAACTAGTTCACTTAATTATGCAAGCATGACATTTGGCACAAATGTTCATTAGAGTCCACTCTTTCAAAAAAGGGCGTTAGCCACGCAAAAATCCAAGATGGCTACCATTTTTTCAAGATGGCCGCCGTCTACACTAAGAATTACTAATAATTACTTTGTAAGTTGTAACTACTTCAAGTTAGGGTTTCAAGAAAGGGTTTCCACAAGTCTTGCAGGACCTGAGAGAGTTTCTGGACCCTTTCTAGGAATGTCTTCTGGGCATGTGGTGTCTGCTCATGGTGAAGAGAGTGATCGCTGGCCTCTTTTGTTTGTGCCTCCATTTCATAGAGGGACACCAGATGGCTCACCTCAGGGCCAGAGACCATCCATCTCCTCAAGGCTGATGGATTTTCAGTAAGCCCAATGGCTCCACCATCAGCCTTAATGACAGCATTGGCCTGCTCATGAGCCTGATCAAGAGCAAGCGCTGAGAAGTCACGCTTGGTCTTGTGCACAACAAAGTTGCCCATCTTGAATTCCTGAGCCAATGCTGTGTGCTTACTTTCCAAAGTCAGCATGTCCCTCAGATGAACAGGCAACCATCGGGCATAATTGGTGTTGTTATTGGCAAACAAGTATGGGATCAACTCCCTCAATGCCTGACAGTAGAGGCTGAAGTTTGCCTCACGGAACGATCTGATCAGCATGAAGATTGTAAGTTCCATTGACAACACCAAATGCCAGAATTGAAATTGCGGACTTTGTTGGCTTTTGTTCTGACACCATTCCTCGAAGCCCAATATGTCTTCATTGACCTCTGCTTGTTCTGTGCAGTAACTGTTGTAGGCAGATTTTAGCAACTTGTAAAGACTGCAGGCAGTGACCTGGTGCATTTGTCGTGTCCTAGTGACACTTGAAACTGCCAGAAATGAATCTGCAGTGCCAGAAGAAGCCACACCTGCTTCTGCTAGGGCGCCAGTCCAGCCACTGTCCTTGAGCAGAGAACCCAGAGACCTAAGGGCAGCCATTTTGATATGGAGACCCCCAAACATGACCAGGTATTTATCCTCTCCATACTCGTCCGGCCATTGCCACTGCACCTGTTTTGCCAAGGCATAGATTGGCTGGTCTGCTGTAATGACAGGTACTTGGCCTGGGTTCAGGTGTGCAACTGTGTCACACACTGTCTGCATTACGTGCTTCACTGTAGGTACAGACTGAGCTTGGTCCCTGAGAAGTGGCAGCAAAGAAGTGATGCTCACTTCAAACTCTGGGCTTCTTTTCTGGAATGCATGATGAGCTGACCATGTGAGGTTAACAGCTCCATCTACCTCCTCAGTGACAAAGACCTTCTCCAGCCACTCATACTCCAGGGCCATTTGTGGTCTAAGCAGGTCTGTGGTTGGCATTGTCACTGTACCACTTGGTGGTGTTGGGTACTTTGACTTGAATGAAGCAGGAGGAATATTTGTAAAGGAATCAGGTAGTTCAGGAACAGATGTTACCCTCTCTGGCCCGAACTTTACTGGTTGACGCTCTTCCCCATGGTTGTCTGTGGCAGGATGCTGGAAGACAGAGATACTGTTACCATGGAAAGAGGTAGTAGCAGTGGTTGCAGAAGGGTTGTGGTCAAAGTTGTCCATGACCGCAGTGGTGAACAAACCCTTTCTCAGAACAGGTGGGCAGACCACACCCTCCTCCACATACTTGCTAACTGTGGCATCTCCAAGTTGGGCTGATATCTCCAGCACCCTGTCATACAACATGCTCATGCCATGATCATGAAGTATTTCTACGAGGTTTCTCTTCCTGGTTTTGGAATAGAGAACCATACCCATGTACACTGGAAAGGGAGTTTCCCTATCCTTAGAATGTTGATGTGTAGTTGCCTGTTCTTTCTGTTTTGGGAAGCAGTTATACTGAAGGAGCTGAGCAATAGCCTGGTCTGACTTCGATGAGCCAAACCCAAGCTGAGACTTAATGTCTGCCCCATGTTCCACCATACCAACGAACTGGAGAAGACTTGCAGGTATGGCATCTTTGATGCATCCTTCGCAAAATGTGCCATCGAATTTGGACTGGTGGTCCAGAATGTGTTTCCTCAATATCATTGCAGCTCTGGCCAAAGCAAGAGCATCTGAGTATTCAGATGCCTGAGATAGGGCTAGAGCAACATCTTTTTGTAGTGCTAAAAGAACACTTCTTCCCTTTTTATGAGCTTCTAGCTCAGGAATTTCCATGAACAACTATTTTAGCCTTGTTTTGTTCACACTTGGTGAATCAATTCCTAGCTGCTCCAAACGCTGTGTGTACAGCTGGGATATATCTGCAAGAGGGAAGATGGAAGGACCCTCTGAACTAAGACTGGTTTCTACCATGCAGTTCACCAGTTCTGAAAGTACTAGTGGATAGACATCTGGTTCAGCTTCACTCTCACAGGAGCTTTTCTCTACACTTTTGAGGTGAGGAGTTTCCCTATTGTAGAGGGCAGTGAGACATTTGTGATGATACTTTAGCTCCTGCGCAATGGCATCTGCACCACTCAGTTTAGCTAAAAGTTTACCATCATTGAGTGTTGTAGCACACTCATGCAGTCTGTTGTTCAGATTCATAGTCATGCCCAGTCGCAGATCTGATGTAGAAGCTATGCTATCACACAATACGCAAGCTTCAGTATCATGACTTGTCCGACAGTGTTTAGCTTGCCTTTCATCTGACTCGCTTTGAACATCAGAATGCCGTTTCCTAGCACGTTCCAGCTTTGTATTGTTAAACATGAGTCTACAACTTGTGTGGTATTTTGCCATATTCCTTCTCAATGTTGCCTCTATGCCACCACCTTCATCCAGCCTTTCTGGGTCAAAGGTAAGTGGCATTTCAGACATCTCGTGCAACAGAGGCATATTTGTGGCAATCATGGTGTAGCCATCATGTTCTGGATCATGATGAGTAGGAGGCGAAGTCAGATTTTCATTTTTCTTTTCTTTTTGACATAGGCAGCATTTTCTCCAGTCAGTCTGCCTCTTAGTTATGACTTGGTTTTTACTTGCCATTGTTGACATGTAATTAAGGCCGAGGGTTTATCCTTTTACCACCTTAATGAAAATAGGTAATGCTACACATTCATGTATGGGATACAACTAGGTTCGGTTGCCCTACACCTAGCCCGATCATTCATCCAGTGCCATTTAAGTCCCGCGTGATCTGTACACCATCCGGGTAAGTCCATGAACAAGTCATGTATGGCCCCCTTACCCTTGGCTCGGCTCTCCCGCGCTGGCACACCCTGTCAATTCAGGCACGGCTGTCTAACTTTATCTACTAACTATTTTATACTAGCTAATTGATATGGGGCTATTAGACAGCATTTGGGACACTAATCTAAACTGCACTACACCTAATACTAGTCTACTACAATAGAGTTAGTAAAGCTAGGTGCAGCATTAGTAAAGCTAGATCAGCTGACACTGAACCCCATGCTGAGTTACACAGCAGTGAAGTCACCAGTGTGCCCTGGTTGTGCACTCTATTAGTATACCAACACCTTGTAAATAATGTTTACATCCTTTGAGAAAAGTTTTAGATCAATTAGAATCTATGACCCCAAAAACTCTCTGTAGATAAAAAAAGGCATTCATTGTGGCCAGTGACAGATACTGAGATAAGATTAATACTACGTTTGGCCGCCATATTGGACGCCATCTCTTTGTTTTAGTTCTTGGAATTGAAAGCGTGACAAAAATAACTTTAATAAAGAACAAATTGGTGATTAAAGGGGATTATAAACTATGATAAATGCATCAGTAACACCCATATTCTCGAAAATGATGAAATTGGCCAATGAATGGCAGCCATGTTGGAAAAGAGGCAGCCATCTTGGATTCTTTGGGTGGCTAACGCCCTTTTATGAAAGAGTGGTCCTTTGAGAATGTCTGTGCCAAATTGTATGCTTGCATGATTAAGTGAACGATTTTGGGGTATTTTTGCATTTATCTGCTCCACTATTATTATGTTCTCTCCACTAACCAACATAATGTGTGTATGTATATATTATGTGTGTATTATGTGTGTATGTATGTATTATGTGTGTATTATGTGTGTATGTATGTATTATTATGTTCTCTCCACTAACCAACTTTATGTGTGTATGTATGTATTATGTGTGTATTATGTGTGTATGTATGTATTATGTGTGTATGTATGTATTATGTGTGTATTATGTGTGTATGTATGTATTATGTGTGTATTATGTGTGTATGTATGTATTATGTGTGTATTATGTGTGTATGTATGTATTATGTGTGTATGTATTATGTGTGTATTATGTGTGTATGTATGTATTATTATGTTCTCTTCACCAACCAACTTTATGTGTGTATGTATGTATTATGTGTGTATTATGTGTGTATGTATGTATTATTATGTTCTCTCCAACCAACTTTATGTGTGTATGTATGTATTATGTGTGTATTATGTGTGTATGTATGTATTATGTGTGTATGTATGTATTATGTGTGTATTATGTGTGTACGTATGTATTATGTGTGTATGTATGTATTATTATGTTCTCTCCACCAACCAACTTTATGTGTGTATTATGTGTGTATTATGTGTGTATTATGGGTGTATGTGTAACCAACTTTATGTGTGTATGTATGTATTATGTGTGTATTATGTGTGTATGTATGTATTATTATGTTCTCTCCACCAATCAATGTTATGTGTGTATGTGTGTATTATGTGTGTATTATGTGTGTATGTATGTATTATGTGTGTAGTATGTGTGTATGTACGTATTATTATGTTCTCTCCACTAACCAACTTTATGTGTGTATGTATGTATTATGTGTGTATTATGTGTGCATGTACGTATTATTATGTGTATGTATGTATTATTATGTTCTCTCCACCAACCAACTTTACTCCTAAACTCGATTAATGAAATTAACAAACACATGTGGCAGTCCGGGGATTCGAACCCAGGACGCTCACACCGAAAATCAACACACTTATGCATTGCACGACGAACACAGTTAAAGAATGCTGCACAAGCCTACGATTTATTATGCAGTTTCGAATCCTGCATACCAATCTTAGCATGTACAACCATTCCAACTGAACTATCGGAGGCTATGAATATGTAAATGGAAATAGTAATTAATGGGGCACTTAACCCTAGGGAAGGCCTCTCGATCAATTACATTCATGTGGTAAACCCCTTCTGTGCCGCTGACGTATTTTTCGTTTATTTCAGCTGCATTCGGATGATTTTATAGAGGTTAGGAAGGATATATAGTAGATAAAAGGGTTAATTAAGATAGTCTGTAGCTTTTTATTTTTTAGACGTCCTTCTTATGCTGAATAAAATCGTCTAATAGTCGGCAGAATATATTGAAAATGACATCACCGGTAATGAATGGATTAACGCTATCTGGTGCAGGGCGGGTCTTCTTGGTAGCCTACTTGTTTCACCCCATTAGTCCTAATCTGAATATAATCATGTCCAAATAGCACAAATATACTCAAAATGCGTCATAAGCTTCAAGAGGTTAATTGTACTGCCCTGCTGTGTGTTGCGTCATCTGTGCACCAGGTTTAAGATAAATCTGCGCCTCCACAAGCTCATAAACGTCCTTCCAGAACTCCTTGCTTGCTAAATTGATACATTTTTTGCCTGGTATCCCCTAATTCCCTGGTTTTCTATCGCTCACCTTAAATCAATGATAGCAATACGTAGGTGGGTTTGTTACCTAATGAATTGATCGTCATAAGGCTTCACTGTTTCGGAACTTTAGATCGCCCAAAACAAGGAGTGTGTACAGAAGATAGGAAGGATCAACACACAACAGGGAACCAGCTTGTAATGTACTGTAGTAAGGCTCACTGACTAGAGAGGCGCAGTGGTCGATTTGTTTTAAACAAGTTTCCTGGTTTAGCTAACAGAATATTGGTGCTTCAAGATATGAGTGGATAAATATAAATATAAGGCTTAGATAACTTCTCATAATTGCTTTATACATCGTGATTTGTGAAAGTGACGTTGGGGCTTTCGAACCAAAATGGCGATCAACTATACATTACCGGTGACGTCCTTGTAACTTTATTCTGGTCACTATTAGACAATGTTATTAAAATTAAAAAGGGCTTCCAGTATGTTATAGTCTTCGAACTATCTCACGTAACCCACTTTACTACTACAGATCCTTCTTAAACTGCACACAAATCGTCTAAATATTGCTAGAATATGATTAAAAGACGACGCCGGTACAGAAGGGGTTGACCCTTTCTTAAGTGGTAGAAATGTTAGTTCGATATATCTAGTCGTTTATGAGTTATAGAGGTTTGTGGTCAAGATTGTTGGCCTACCTATAATGAATGGACTATAGTGCGGGTGGAAGGAATCGTTGGGTTGTTATAGGTAGCTCCACCTAACTTGACAATAATCTTGATTCATGACCTCTCTGTAACTCAAAAGGCCCTAGAGCAAACGGGCTGTAATTATCCACACCTATTTCCTGTTGGACTCTTCCCAAATGATAGACACGTCAGCCCGATTGCTTTCATTAATTTCGACTTATAAGAAGTTAAGGAGTCAAGATTATTGACAAGTTCACCGACGACTAATAGTGCACGAGACAGATGCCAAAATTATTATAAGATTCGGTAGCACCTGAGGAGACACATTTTTAGCCTTAAGGGGAGAGGGTTGTTTTTCTGGTTCCCCTTCGTCCTCATGTTTAGCCCCATTAGTTTTCCGATTTTACGATGTTTGGCCCACTAGTTGGCGATGTTAAGACATTTCGCCCAATTTCATTGTCTCTATTAAGACTTTTCGTCATTAAGGTGTCGATTTTCTCCTGGTTAGCGAGAGCGAGTCTGTAATTAAAGAGGAATCGGCCTTTGGCTGACATATTTTTCTATAATATTTGTTTTGCAAATATATCTTGAAGGAGGGCCATTTTTTTTTTTTTTTTTTTTTTTTTTTTAAAGCTTGATGGAGGTCTAGGGAGGAAACACACAATAATAACAATACATTCATGAGCAAATAAACACGCCCATCTCCCTTAACCCATTCAATACCGGTGACATCCCTTCCATTATAATCTGGCAACTATTTGACGAGTTTATGCAGCTTAGGAAAGACGTCTACCCATTAAAAACCTACAGACTATCTAAATTGATCCTTTTAGCTACCACATATCCTTCCTAAGCTGAATAAAATCGTCCAATAGGTAGCTGCCAGACTATGATGCAAAGGACGTCACCGGTACTGAACGGGTTAACTCCAATAACGTGGTCACCTATTGAGATATACAGTATACTAATAAATTCATATTATCACCAACCCACCAATGAACTTACAAATAAACCCAATTAATGAAATCAATGAAACTAATGAATACATGTGGTACTCCAAGGATTCGAACCTTGGATACTCACAACAAAAGACTATCACTTTGAAATAACATATCTACTATAATACAAATAACATATCTACTATAATACAAATAACATATCTACTATAATACAAATAACATATCTACTATAATACAAATAACATATCTACTATAATACAAATAGCATATCTACTATAATACAAATAACATATCTACTATAATACAAATAACATATCTACTATAATACAAATAACATATCTACTATAATACAAATAGCATATCTACTATAATACAAATAACATATCTACTATAATACAAATAGCATATCTACTATAATACAAATAGCATATCTACTATAATACAAATAACATATCTACTATAATACAAATAACATATCTACTATAATACAAATAGCATATTAGTCGTAAACAGAGATAAGTGAGATAGTTCGAAGCCTATTAATTGATGGAGGCCTTTTTTAAACTTAATTATATCTTCTAACTGTGTCCAGAATATGATGTAAAGGACGTCACCGGTACTGAAGGGGTTAAGACAACGGTCGAGCAAAAAATGTATTACCAACAGTTAATAAAATTAATTAAATATTAACTAAGCATGTAGTGTCACTTACCTTTATAATTAAATATTAACTAAGCATGTAGTGTCACTTACCTTTATAATTAAATATTAACTAAGCATGTAGTGTCGCTTACCTTTATAATTAAATATTAACTAAGCATGTAGTGTCACTTACCTTTATCATTAAATATTAACTAAGCATGTAGTGTCACTTACCTTTATAATTAAATATTAACTAAGCATGTAGTGTCGCTTACCTTTATAATTAAATATTAACTAAGCATGTAGTGTCGCTTACCTTTATCATTAAATATTAACTAAGCATGTAGTGTCGCTTACCTTTATAATTAAATATTAACTAAGCATGTAGTGTCGCTTACCTTTATAATTAAATATTAACTAAGCATGTAGTGTCGCTTACCTTTATCATTAAATATTAACTAAGCATGTAGTGTCGCTTACCTCTATAATTAAATATTAACTAAGCATGTAGTGTCACTTACCTTTATAATTAAATATTAACTAAGCATGTAGTGTCGCTTACCTTTATCATTAAATATTAACTAAGCATGTAGTGTCACTTACCTTTATCATTAAATATTAACTAAGCATGTAGTGTCACTTACCTTTATCATTAAATATTAACTAAGCATGTAGTGTCACTTACCTTTATAATTAAATATTAACTAAGCATGTAGTGTCGCTTACCTTTATCATTAAATATTAACTAAGCATGTAGTGTCGCTTACCTTTATAATTAAATATTAACTAAGCATGTAGTGTCGCTTACCTTTATAATTAAATATTAACTAAGCATGCAGTGTCGCTTACCTTTATCATTAAATATTAACTAAGCATGTAGTGTCGCTTACCTTTATAATTAAATATTAACTAAGCATGTAGTGTCGCTTACCTTTATAATTAAATATTAACTAAGCATGTAGTGTCACTTACCTTTATCATTAAATATTAACTAAGCATGTAGTGTCGCTTACCTTTATAATTAAATATTAACTAAGCATGTAGTGTCACTTACCTTTATCATTAAATATTAACTAAGCATGTAGTGTCACTTACCTTTATAATTAAATATTAACTAAGCATGTAGTGTCGCTTACCTTTATCATTAAATATTAACTAAGCATGTAGTGTCACTTACCTTTATCATTAAATATTAACTAAGCATGTAGTGTCACTTACCTTTATAATTAAATATTAACTAAGCATGTAGTGTCACTTACCTTTATCATTAAATATTAACTAAGCATGTAGTGTCGCTTACCTTTATAATTAAATATTAACTAAGCATGTAGTGTCACTTACCTTTATCATTAAATATTAACTAAGCATGTAGTGTCACTTACCTTTATCATTAAATATTAACTAAGCATGTAGTGTCGCTTACCTTTATCATTTTTATTTTTATTTTATGTTATTCACTCACTTGTTCGTCAAGGGGAATCCACGCAATGCTAGCTAAGCTCATTAGTATCGCGCCTCCTTAACTGGGAATGTATTGCGTGAAATGCATGTTAAGTGTTTATGTATCGTTGCAATGGCTGTGGATGTGTGTGTAGTCTGTATTTCAGCCAATTGCCGACAACTGGAAACGAAGGCTTAGGGTTAATCTGTACGGTACCATTCTCACTACGGTACCAGTCTCACCCGAAGGCTTAGGTTGACCAGTACGATACCCATCTCACCTTGTAACCGATCACCAACCCCAGATGGGACGTCACAACTTCGTCCACTTATTCCAGGTTCCTATTTATACTGCTAGGTGAACAGAGGCTACACCGATAGGAAACCTGCCCAAATGTCTCTTCCCCGCCCGGGTCTCGAACTCGGGACCTTCTGGCTGTGAGCCAGACGCGCTATCAGTTACACCACTGGGAGGTGTGTGTGTGTGTGTGTGTGTGTGTTTGTGCGTGTGTTTCTTAGTTATACCTGTATATCCCGATATATAATTGATTAAGATGCTTAACTCGTTATAAGGTGATCACAGAGGCTGTTAACTTAGACTAATAATTTATTTAAAAACAAACACTTAAATATATGGAATGAATAAATAACACTGACTGGTAATGGAGAAAATAATAAATAATTGGTCTTTACTTCTGAATAATAAGCTGGCGAATCAGAAATCAATATGAGCAAGCAAGAAATAAAGATCATAATACAGTTGTGGACCCTCGTAGAGACAAAGAAGGACCGGGAATAATTAACGGAGATTAAGGGGGTACGTGACTTGTTTTAGTTCTGTCCTTTTCTATCTTTCTCTGGCTTGTATCCATTTGGCCCCATTCAGCCTACTGTTTTAAGACGTTTATCCCCATCCAGGTGTCAATTGTTTACTGGTGAGCGGTAGCGAGCCAGCATATTTTTTATTTTTGTTTGACAACAGGCTAAATTTTTACATTTTTCGATAGAAACATTTCTCCGGCGAAGCCGGATTTTTCATATAATGCTGGTTCGCTATCCCTCGCCAGGAAGAAATCGACACCTAGATGGGGATAAACGTCTTAAAATAGTTGGCTGAATGGGGCCGAATAGATACAAGCCAGAGAAAGAGAGAAAAGGAGAGAAATAACAAAAAGCAGGTCACCTCCCTTAAAGCTGCGGTGGGAAGAAATATAAAAAGATAAACGTCTGGAATAAAGAACGCTAAAAGAATTGTGAAAAGACGGGAGATGTGACGCGAACAGGAGATACGTATAAGAACAATTATTTTTTATGAAATGTATATACAGTGAATGGAAATAATTATGTTTAGGAAAATAAATGGGATGGTATACATATTTATATGATTATATATATATATATATATATTGTTTTTATTTTGATTAATGTGTGGTAACCCTGGTTCGAATCCCGGGTGGATCAAATGTTTTCATTAGCATTTCATTCTAAACTTCCAAGCTCGCTATCGCTCGCCACGAAGAAAACTCGACACCTAAATATCACGAAAGGTCGTAATCATGTCAAAGAAATGAGGCGAAAGGTCTCAGAATCGCCAAACTAACAGAACGAACGTCTATGGTGTGATGGAGTGGTCATGCTACTGGACTGGTAATCCAATGGTCCCGGGTTCGAATCCCGATGTATCAATGGGAAGAGATTATTGGGATGGAATTTGTGCTGTACCTAGTATCAGTGCATTACCACAAAGCTCACCGAAACGCCAAATAAATACCCTCATTGTTCCCTGATTTAATAGCACTGTATGAATATTCCCATATTCAATATATGCTACAGGGGGGCAATGCCTAGTGAGCTAATTGTTCAATAGGTGGCGTTCTGAGAGTGAGGGTCCGAGTCTAGGTGGTGAGACAGTGAACCACTGGAGTGAAGCAGCTTCAGATATATGGCTGCTTCGAGTCGTGGGTGAACAACCGTGCGTATTGCGAAGGCAAGATATCGGGGCTGGTTGTATCCCAAAGTGCTTCACATGTCTCACTCCCTGGACTGGAACAAGACCTCACGGGCTTTGCCGTTCAATGTACGGTTGAATGTACAGGCTCTCAACCTATGCGCGAGAGGGAGTAGTTGGAATATAGAAAGAAAACAAAATGCTAAACATGAGGGAGAAGGGGGTCCAGAAACACCGACTACCTCTCCCTTAAGAATAGTCGGCAGTGTTTATTTTGTCTGTTATTAAGGCGGGTGACTTGCTTTTTGTTATTTCTGTCTTTTTCTCTCTTTCTCTGGCTTGTCTCTATTCGGCCCCATTCAGCCAACTATTTTAAGACTTTTATCCCCATCTAGGTGTCGATTTCTTCCTGGCGAGCGATAGCGATCCATCATTATATGAAGAAATCCGGCTTCCCGGAAAAAATTTCTATCGAAAACTGTACATATTTAGCCTGCTGTCAAACAAAAATAAAAAAATATGCTGGCTCGCTACCGCTCACCAGTAAAAAATTGACACCTGGATGGGGATAAATGTCTTAACACAGTAGGCGGAATGGGGCCAAATGGATACAAGCCAGAGAAAGATAGAAAAGGGCAGAAAAAAAGCAGGTCATCCCCCTTAAAGCCTTATGTACTTATAGTAGGGTCATTTGCTTGGAATCCGTGACCATTTTGTTCCTACCTTTTTCTCTCGATGGATTTGACAACTTGAACCATTTTAAAGAAAAATTAGCTCTTATGCCCCTCTGAAAAATTATGGCTAACTCTGCTAGAGCCCAATATTCAAAATGGCCACCAATGCCATCTTGAAAAACATGAAATGTAATATCTCTGGCATCAGATGAGCTACAAGAACGAATGAGGTGTCCTTTTCCACTAATTCTGGCATTCCAAATCCACTGGAATGGTTAGTGTATTGTATTGTATTGTATATTGTATTGTTATTGTATTGTATTATACTAATTGTACATACTAATCTGCCACTTCACTGTCAGTACATGATTCACTGTATGAGCTACTATCAGAATCACTGTCCTCACTTTCGCTGCTATCATCACTGTTGTTCTCTGCCTGCGGTGTACATCTAATATTACTGTTTTACTGTTTCAGATGGATCGCATGCCCATCTGATGAAAATCGCCGACTTGTGAAGTGACCGAAATAATGGATAATAGAAGAGAGAGTGAAGAGTTACCAGACAAGACATTAAATTAATACGAGTGCATTTTACTCTGTGGTAAGCGATGTACCACAGATGATCGTTTGGAAAACATTACACCTGAGAAGTGGGAATCCATCCGGGAAAAGTCTTTACAATGGAAAGAACTTGATAAGTTTCAACATATACATGAAAATGTGGATTGGGAGAAGGGACCAAAGGGTCACCACATGCATAGCACTTGTTACGCATCATTATCCAGCAAGCGCAAGCTCTCTCAAGCCGAAAAAAGCAAACACAAATCCGAGGAACGTCTTGAAAGAGATGAAGCATCAGATCAAGAAGACCCTTCCCCAGAGGCCAGTGCACCTAAAAGGCTCCGCTCCAGTATGGGTGTCCTTCACGATAAGACTCTATGTGTGTGGTGCATGAAAGGGGCATACAAGAGTAGTGATCGTGACAAGCATATTTTACTCCTATCAACAGTAGATGCCTGGACTAAATTCAAGTTACATACTGTCCGTCTGGAAGATGAGGTCATGAGATTGAGACTTGACACTCTGATTGCATCCATCCCAGATAGTCAAACTGCATTTGGGTTGGAAATCCGCTACCATCCTGCATGCTGGCGCAAATATGTAAGCGACCACAAGCCCCTTTCAGATGAAAGCACTCAACATCTGCAGCGTGTAAACCTCCGAGAGGCCCAAACTCTCTTCTTTCATCATATTCATCAAGTCATCTTCAAAGACCATGAAATTCGCACACTGCAAGGCCTGCTGCAGGACTATAAGCGCATTATCTCAAATCACGGACATAACTCAGTAGTAAAATCCAGCTACTTAAAGGAAATTCTCGTCAATGAATTTGGGGAAGACATCGGATTTCATGAACGCATTCAAAGAATGTGAGTGAACTGGTATATGATACAACAGCAGCAGGTACATACATCGAGGCGGCAATATCTTCATTGGGTGTCAGCAATGATCAGTTGGTGATGAATGTTGCGGCACGACTCAAAGAGCAAGTCATCAGGACAAATACTATTCCCTGGCTCCCATATATACACGAGTTGGAGAGAGAAGAAGACCTCAGTGAGCTCCTGCTGAAGCTGCTCACATGGCTGAAACACCCAAATAAGTCTGCAATTTATGACGGTCCATCCGTCTGATCGATTGCATCTAGCCTCACAAGCTACATCACTGGAAAACGCACTGCATTTGAGATAAATCTCTCTGTCTTGCTACATGGACTGACCAAGAGTAGGGAGATAGTCGACATAATGCACAAAGATGGACTGGGCATCAGTTACAATGACGTACTTATGCTGCAAGATTTTTGGGTGGTCAATGACCTCAAGTGCTCATCTGATTGCCCCTTCGAACTAGCTGAGGGTAATCCTGCTATCGTTATAGTCGATAACGATGACTTCAAGAGCGACACACTGATCGGTGCTGGCCAGTCACACCGCACTAATGTCATGTTTGTGCAGCCAGAATCATTTGATACAGAACTTCCTTCCGAGAATCACGAGGATAGACCAGTTCCCGGTCCCAACTTTGCATCAAACCTCTCGACAACTCTCAAAGAGCTCGGAAGTTAAATGCAAAAAGTCAACCCATACAAGACAGCAAAGCGTGGGGAACCACCTCTCAGGAAGCCACCAGCTTATCAAAGTACTCCTCCTCCTGACACATCGGTGCAAAAAATTCGTGGTGTGATCCATGCATTGGCCAGGGCGCAAGATGACCGAATGAGACCTAAGCCAGAAGAACAGACTGTGCCTGGGTTTTCAGGGTTTCAAGTCAGCATGTCAAATGCAGATGAGAAGAGTCGAGCAATATACCACATGACCTATCCCAACTCACCCAGTAAGACAATTCTCAATGATGAGACGTGTAAGCTTGCAAAATCAATCGAAGAAAAAAGATGCCTTTTGCAATAATTGTTGGTGATCATCCTGTCTACGTGTTCATGCTAGAGTTGAAAAGTGAGAATGCTGAGCTGTTCAGCAAAATCTTACCATTCATGGCACCCTTCCACATCCAAATGTCGTTCATCTATACTATATACAAGAGGTTTAAGGGATCTGGCATCTCAGATGTGTTGGTGGCAGCTGGTGTTATAGCAGACGGGTTTGTTGATCAGGCCCTTCGTGGAAAACATGTTAGTGTGGGGTTCGCTGCTTGCGACTATTCTAAGAGACTCTGGTCCACCATGTCATAGACAAACGTTTGGAAGATTCCCCTCTATCTGAAGAAGTAAAGGCATCCCTTGCCAAGCTTAGACATCCGATTGATGAACAGGAACTTGCAGATGAACATGCAGAGCTAGAGAGAAATGCTGAGCTGAAGGACCTCATTGATGCTCTCTTCAAGGACTTTGAGGGTGCCCCACAAGCAGAATACTGGATGTCATTCATGGAAATGGTTGAGGTTCTAACTCAAAATATCCATGCAATCAGAACAAGCAACTGGACTGAGTTCAAGTCCTCACTCAAGCTCATGCTTCCTTTGATGTGAATCTATGATAATGACAAGTATGGTCGGCATCTCCCCGATTTCACCGCAGTGCTTGATACCCTTCCCTCGACATATGGATAGAGTCAACAATGAATAAGGGCTCTAAGCTGAAGTCTGGTTGGTTGGCCATTCTGAACAATGAAAAGCAGCTCCTTTCAAACACTCGGAATGTGAATAACATCAATCGGGTGAGAACAAAGGTCCATCGCCATGCTAATCGCAAGAAACAAGGAAAAGGGAAGCATGCTGATTGCTCGTCGAGTAAAATGAAGAAGGATGAACAAGCTGTACAGGATATAAGCGCATGTCTCACTGAATTCAAGTGTGATCCATTTGACCATACAAACAAGACACTTCGATCCCTACAGTCAGGAATCCCAGCCTCAGACGCTCTCGCTGCCGACTTGAAATCGGCAAAGGAGGATGGCACAAGCAAACTGAAGCAGTTCTTGAATGAGAGAGTGTATTCCAAGACCAAGTCTCTCAACGACAGAGTTCCCCGTAGCAAGCGTTTGAACTTTTCAACTCAGGAATTGAAGAAAGCAGATGGTGAGAACCTGATGGGAAAGACTGAGGAAATGGAGCGTAATGCCTTGGCCTCTGTTCTCGGACTGGTTGAAACGAGTGGTGCCCTCAAACTTCAAGAAGTCCTACAGCCGAGTGCCTTTCCATCTTCAACGTCAATGGAACCATCCGTAAGGCACAGAAAAGCAAGCTTCAACAAAAACTAACTATGACTGTCATTCCAGTCACACTTCTATTATTGATATGGGCCTCATCTGGCGCCTAACAACTCCTACCATTGAAGACAGAGAGAAGGGAGACGGTACCAAGTATACCTGGGGAGATTATGCAGAGAAGTTGGTGCACTTCGTTCTAACGAGACACAAGCATGCTGAGCACATCATTTGCGTCAATGATTCATATGATCAGAATTACACGATCAAGGACAGTGAGAGAATACTGCACCAAAATAAACTGCCAATCAGCAATGTCTTCATGAAGACAGAAGATAAATTTCCTTCTAGTAAAGTTTTCCATGCTCTCCTGGGTAAACCTGAGAACAAAATCCGCCTTCAGGCATTTCTTCAAACGGAATTCTAGAGAACAGCAGCAACAACTAGCACCGAGATCATCTACTGTGTAGTTGGCAGCACTGCAAAGAATCTCACCACAGGCAAGCTTGTGCCAGAGCTCACATGCTCCCATGGAGAGGCAGATACGGCAATGCTCACCATATATAGTGTGCTCCGGTCAGACAGCTACACAGCAGCTGTCGTTCTTAACACAGACAACTACGTGCAAGCGGCATATGTTGCTCAGAAGACAACAGGAATCCTGTGTGTGAAACGCAACGTCAGCTTATCGATGCCCGATGTTTGTGCAGTGAGGCAATGGCTGCATCCATCATACCACTTCATGTCCTAACTGAGTGTGACCACAACTCTGGCTTCTATGGAGCAAGCAAGAAGCTCATCCCAGATCGTCTGGAGAAGTCTAAAGTGGCACACGACCTGCTAGCAGCATGTGATACACAGCTCCTAGTCACAGAACAGGTCATCAGTGATTTGGAGCGGTTTGTCTCGATATGTCTATGGTGATACCAAAAGCAAGACCCTGGGAGATGCAAGGGCAGCGAAGTGGAGAGCTCAGAAGAAAAAAAGCACTATCCGACTTGTGCCTGACTTGGACAGTCTCCGTCCACACTTGGAGCGTGCAAACTATCTTGCATATTTGCAAAAGCATTACCAGCTCCAAAGTCACCCCTCACCGATCGGCCATGGATGGCATCTTGTAAATGGCCTATGTCTGCCTGTCCGTTCAACCCCGCCCCCACTTCCCCCATCCATACCACTACCTACAAATCCGCAGGCAGAGAACAACAGTGATGATAGCAGCGAAAGTGAGGACAGTGATTCTGATAGTGGCTCATACAGTGAATCATGTAGTGACAGTGAAGTGGCAGATTAGTATGTACAATTAGTATTCCAAGCAAATGACCCTACTAGTTGCCACGAGTTGGGTTTCACTCGTCGATTGTCGAACGCTCGTGCTTCACTCCGGGTTACTCGAACGGACTCGAGTTTCACTCTGGGTTATTCCAGACAACTCAAAACAACTCAGCATTATTCGAGACAATTCGGGTTATCTTATTTGACATAACCTGTGATAACCAGCAACACTCGAGTACACTCCGAGATCATTCGAGTTATACTCATGGCTACTCTTTATGCACTCGATATTCATTCGGCCAATTGTTCATAGCAGGCTGAGTTAGCAAGAGTGTCTGCTGTACACTCGGGGATACTCGATCACATTCATAAACACTCAACATCACTCTTGCATATTCGGCTACGTGGTTTTGTCCCAGAGTGTTGATGAGTTCCACCGATTAATTTGGAGTAATTATGAGTTTTTCCGAGTTGATCCGAGTAATCACAACCTATTTCGAGTGTTCCCGAGTGTCTTGAGGTTGATCTGACTCGGGGCAATATTTTTAAACATGGTTGAAATTTGGGCTGCCTGAGCGGAGTTCCCTGGAGTATCCGTGAGTGACCCAGAGTGACACAGAGTGCCCATGGGTGACCCAGAGTGCCCATGGGTGCATGCGATCTTCCAAGAATCATTACGCGAGTTTCCGAGACTGTGGACTCCTGGAAACTCGGCCTCACACTCCTGAATGTGTGAACTAGGCTTTAAGGGGCCCTCACACAGTCAGGAGTGCGAGCTAGTGGGAGTCTTTCAGGAGTCGCTAGAGTACCTAGGAGTCATCGATTTTCACCGCGAGCGAGTGGGAGTCTAACAGGAGTCGCTAGGAGCCGCTAGAGTAACTAGAAGTAATCTATTTTCACTGCGAATATGCCCGCGAGTCCGAATTGTCCCCTACTCCTAGTGACTCTAGCTCGCACTCCTGACTGTGCAAGGGGCCCTTAACATTGTGCTGGCTTAATAATCCAGAAGGGTTGATAACCTCTGAAGTCCTATTTAACTAACTTATTTACCAGGGTATAGACCTTCGCCAACAACTATTCCTCCTGTTTATATGTATATATTTGTTTACATCCAGAATTTTGCACTATTGACATTTATTAACATTGGAGAAAGATGTTTGCCAATGTTGCAAAATTCCTAATATAGGTTGTCAATGCTAATGTTATGTTGCATGAGAGTAATATGCAGGCTGTGAACAAGTTATAACTATAATACCTTAGTATATGCTATATTTCTAGAAAGAATCAGAGATGTGTTCTTCTCCGGGATGTTAAATTGTATATTTCTCTAATAAATTGTACCTAACCATACAGGCAAATACAAATATTGGTCTGAATTCACTAGAATAACTAGGAAACTAGGCCTTATTTTACTGGGCTAGTTAGTTAAATGTATACTGACATTATTTCTACAGTAATAACTTTCCACTGGGTTGTATGGGACTACACAAGATCTAGAGCAGAATGTCCCACCCCGCTGTATCCCTGCATGTCGTAAGAGGCGACTAAAAGGGGCTGATCTGACCATCGGTAGACTATCTTTCAGGACCACAACAGAAACTGACTGTTTTATAATTCCCCTGGAAAGGTAGTCTACCCTCCAACTTTTGTCCCTTCAGAAGAATGGTGAACAAATGTGCGGCCCACCACCCAGCAGTGATGGTAAGGTCATCAGGGCATCAGGGGTCTACAGTATTTGGCTGTGGGGAGACATTAACCCTTTCACCCACATATGATGCAGAGGTTGCCAGATTAGCAATAAGAAATAGAGTTCTCTCACTCTTATAATTAACTTACTAATCCTGCCACGGACATTAGTTCCCTTTCCAATGTTCCCTCACCCACTCTAAACCACTGTTTGGACACTTGATCCTCAGTGTTTTGGAGGACAAGCAGCCTAGAAGGGTCACTAGACCTATTGTTGCTTGATTTCCTTTGTACTCCTTTGTACCTCTCCAAAATTAGTTTTCTGCCCACAGATAACTCAAAGACAACTGCAGAGGTTGAAGTAACTAAACTAAAGGTTTATAAATACCCCTGATGGTAACAAAGTCTTTAAAGTATCCCTAATAGGCTCAAAATCGCGCCATATGTCGGAGAGGGTTAATCTGCCGTACACCCCCTCAATACGGTTCAATCTTCGGTGTGCCTTGTTCTGGTAAGAGTTGCTTGCATCTTGATTGCCAGTTTCATCGCAGTTGTGATGACTCCAAAAACAGGATAGCTTCACCATGGATCACGTGGGAGCATGACCAGGCTGCCAGATATTTTATGAAGAGCTGGTTATGAGTCAATAGTCAGCTGGGTGGTAAGCAACAACAACAACAGTATTTACTTTAGCAGTATGATGGTATGTATCTTTATTGTCATGACAATGCACATATCTTTAACATATTTTTATAATTGAAAAAATATACACTAATTGGTAAGAGCCTCTGTTTCTTCCCCCCTCTCTACTGCATCCAATTTACACTTGTTTCTCTTTCACTGGGTTGTCTTTTTCCTCCTCACATACTGTATATATTGTTGTCCCCCCTCTAACAGCTACAGGTTTATGTTGTTATGTGATGGCCCTAGAACTGCTAGGGTAATATATCGATGCATATTAGCAATTAGTTATATTTGAAAACACACACACACACACACACACACACAGACACACACAGAAAACAAAAGTTAGATAATTGTAACTCAGGAAGCGGGACAATGCGAGCCTAAAAAGCTCAACTCCTGTATACTACAATTAGGTAAACACACATACACACACACACGTACAGTCACTCATAAACAATCTTGGACCTCCCCTACTTCTAATTATGGAAGTGACTGTACATTCGCTTAGAAATCTTAAGGGCAGATTTTCACTTAAGGGATTTTTTTCTGGACCCCCTTCTCCCTCATGTTTAGCCCCATTAGTTTTGAGATCTTAAGACGGTCGCCCCATTTGCTTGGCGATTTTAAGACCTTTCACGTAATTTCTGCCCATTTTAAATCTTTCATGCCATTTAGGTTTAGATTAATTTAGGACGAAGGCCGGGACATTTTGTTATCGAAAAATGTACACATATATCTCGAAGGTGGGTCTTGGGGGTATTTTTGTTAAGCTTAATGGAGGGCTAGGGAGGAAACGAAAATCCTTCAGTGTATGTTTAAATTATACTACATTTTGTAAGCTATGTAATGAAATATGATGTATTGTTTACTAAGAGGAAACTACAGTGACTAATAGGGAGAAGGATAAGGATTTAGTATATGAGTATTATTTTCACTGGTGTACAGTCAGCCTAATAAGTGATGTCTCGGGACCAATTATGTTTTGATATAATTGGTATCAGCAATATTTACACATGATTTCTTCTTTTCGAGTGAGATATACAAACATGTTCCTACACTTACCCACCCTATTCAACATCTGACAGATATTAATACAGCGCAAAGCGAGCCAAACGTAATGACAACCGAGACATGAGTTATTAGCGCGACCGTACAGTCACTTATAAACATTAGTAGACCTCTTACGTGTTTGTTTATGCAATTGTTATTATCCGGATTGATATTTGGACGGAACTTACTTTTCAATAAATAGTATATAGTATATAGTGTTGTAGTTGCTGTATAGACAATAGTATACAGTATATAGTGTTGTAGGTGCTGTATAGACAATAGTATACAGTATATAGTGTTGTAGTTGTTGTATAGACAATAGTATACAGTATATAGTGTTGTAGTTGTTGTATAGACAATAGTATACAGTATATAATGTTGTAGTTGCTGTATAGACAATAGTATACAGTATATAGTGTTGTAGTTGTTGTATAGACAATAGTATACAGTATATAGTGTTGTAGTTGCTGTATAGACAATAGTATACAGTATATAGTGTTGTAGTTGTTGTATAGACAATAGTATACAGTATATAGTGTTGTAGTTGTTGTATAGACAATAGTATACAGTATATAATGTTGTAGTTGCTGTATAGACAATAGTATACAGTATATAGTGTTGTAGTTGTTGTATAGACAATAGTATACAGTATATAATGTTGTAGTTGCTGTATAGACAATAGTATACAGTATATAGTGTTGTAGTTGTTGTATAGACAATAGTATACAGTATATAGTGTTGTAGTTGTTGTATAGACAATAGTATACATAATATAGTGTTGTAGTTGTTGTATAGACAATAGTATACAGTATATAGTGTTGTAGTTGCTGTATAGACAATAGTATACAGTATATAGTGTTGTAGTTGTTGTATAGACAATAGTATACAGTATATAGTGTTGTAGTTGTTGTATAGACAATAGTATACAGTATATAGTGTTGTAGTTGCTGTATAGACAATAGTATACTGTATATAGTTTTGTAGTTGCTGTATAGACAATAGTATACTGTATATAGTTTTGTAGTTGCTGTATAGACAATAGTATACTGTATATAGTTTTGTAGTTGTTATAGACAATAGTATACAGTATATAGTGTTGTAGGTGCTGTATAGACAATAGTATACAGTATATAGTGTTGTAGTTGTTGTATAGACAATAGTATACAGTATATAGTGTTGTAGTTGTTGTATAGACAATAGTATACAGTATATAGTGTTGTAGTTGTTGTATAGACAATAGTATACAGTATATAGTGTTGTAGTTGCTGTATAGACAATAGTATACAGTATATAGTGTTGTAGTTGTTGTATAGACAATAGTATACAGTATATAGTGTTGTAGTTGTTGTATAGACAATAGTATACAGTATATAGTGTTGTAGTTGTTGTATAGACAATAGTATACAGTATATGGTGTTGTAGTTGCTGTATAGACAATAGTATACAGTATATAGTGTTGTAGTTGTTGTATAGACAATAGTATACAGTATATAGTGTTGTAGTTGTTGTATAGACAATAGTATACAGTATATAGTGTTGTAGTTGCTGTATAGACAATAGTATACAGTATATAGTGTTGTAGTTGTTGTATAGACAATAGTATACAGTATATAGTGTTGTAGTTGCTGTATAGACAATAGTATACAGTATATAGTGTTGTAGTTGTATAGACAATAGTATACAGTATATAGTGTTGTAGTTGCTGTATAGACAATAGTATACAGTATATAGTGTTGTAGTTGTTGTATAGACAATAGTATACAGTATATAGTGTTGTAGTTGCTGTATAGACAATAGTATACAGTATATAGTGTTGTAGTTGTTGTATAGACAATAGTATACAGTATATAGTGTTGTAGTTGCTGTATAGAACATTATAAGCATACGTTCGTTTCCAGAGATATACTTCCATAATTAGAAATACTGTAGCTGAAGTCCATTATTTTTATGCGTGACTGTACAGACATAGACGTATTCGTAACAGTGAGGATAAATGTTGTCTTGTACTTGGAATGATAATTACATAAAGAACATAATATGAGGAGGAAGATAATGTAGTATATCTGAACTAAATAATATACTAAACTACGTGGGTTAAACCTTGAGTATTTGAGAGAATGTTAAACCATGTAGTACCGGTGACATCCCTTTCACTATATTCTGGGTATTAATATATGATTTTATTCAGCTTAGGAAGAACATTTATACATTACAAGGCTATAGACTACCTCAATTAATCCCTACATCTACCATACATCCTTCCTAAGCTGCATAATATAATGTAAATATAGCTAGAATAAAATGAAGAAGACTTTGCTGGCACAAAAGTGGTTAAGAAATAAAAGCTAATATATATATATATATATATATATATATATATATATATTCTGACATACGGAGCCCTGTATGTTAATTTAAGAGTTAGAATTAGAGTTGAAGGAGCCAAACTACCCAAGCGGCGAAGCAAACTAGCGAGCGAACTAGCGAGTGGGGAAACCAGCTCGCCGCATACCAGCAAACAAGCCTTCACACCTGCGTGCGTCATAGGGGACCCTGCAAACTACCCGACGCTATTACGTATGATCGACGCCAGGAGCTGTTAATGGACCAGGCACCTGTTATGCAACTCGAGGAGCGGTGATTGGAGCGGGCACCACCCCCCGCCTCCTGATTCGTTCCTACACCATCATTGTTTAGTATATAAGACCCGAGTTGTGGGCATTCAAATCAGTCTCATTTGGAGTTGGGGAAGGTGAACTTGCAGCTGGAGGAAGACCGGGTGAAGTATTATAATGGGATTGTGACTGTCAGTCAGATTATATAAATGTGTGTTAAGTGTGTTCGGTGTAAACACTTACGTTATGTTGGTTAGTGAGATATGTGATTGGGAATTAACGTGAACGCTACTATTATGTGCTTAACTATTTGATTGGGAATTAACGTTAACGCTACTATTATGTGTTTAACTATTTGATTGCGAATTAACGTTAATGCTATTATTATGTGTTTAACTATTTGACTGGGAATTAACGTTAACGCTATTATTATGTACTTAACTATTTTAGTTGCCTAACTTGTGGACTAAAGCAACTCTTTAAGTAATTGGGTTATGATGAAAGTAATACTATTGTTTTATATTAATACTTACGAGTTCTTTAATTTTCTTTGAATTAAGCTTACATTGCTTAACGGTGCTTAGTACGGTGATGCTATTGTCTCATATTAGTAATATCGCCTTAGACTAACATGGCTGTGTTAATATTACTTATAGTGATTTCCTTGGCTGAAGAAAATTCTTTTAGCTTCAAAATATTATTTTTGCTTTTCATACTATTTGAGTGAGACCTGAATCGAATCTATGAAGCGATCCTGTAACTTTATTTACTCATAATCAAACTTCAATGTTACGTGGTTAAGAAATACATTTAACTAATTATTAAATATATATCTAACTTTTTATGTGACTTTGACATTACTCCTGATGATAATAATAATATAATCCTATTAACGTAAGACAAGAACCAAGAATAATTACATTAAATATAAATAAAAGGACATATAAGAAAACTATCTATCCATTTCAAAAAGGGTAAGAGACAGAAATATTCTTACTTTAATATTTATCTTTCAAGACTTTTTATAGAATTAATAGTCCTTCTTTAGATATAACTTCTTCGGTTCATAACCATAGCCTACTAAGCTTCGGTTAAATAATAATGCTTTATAAATACTACATAACTTTAATTAGTTTCAGTATTTTTCATAATTAAAGAGTATCAGTCAATAAAGGATACTAAGTCCTAAGATCCAAAAGGAAAGGAAGCAACAACAGGAAATAATTTTATTAGATTTTACTTTTGTTTTGCCTTCAGCTAACTGATACCTTAATATATATCTCTGTGCTATCTAGATTCATCAAGTTAACCACTTGAGGATCAAGATACGTAACAGAAGAGTGGCGACCTTGCCAAGGATTCGTTTCATACAGTTTCACTCAGTTTCATTACCGTTTCACTACTTAAAAATCAAATATTAATCATGCCTCAACTAATTAATGACGAAGATGCTCGAGTTTTCATAGAATCAGAACCCACAGCCCCTGATATTGACCATCTGTCAAAATCTGAACTGAAAGTGCTTGCCTCACATCTCCAGTTAACTGTCTCAAACATGTCTAAAGTAGAGGTGGCTCAGACCATAAAAACCCACCTGTTCCCTGTAGAAGGCAAGGAGGGTGACGGAGCAGTTGGTGGGATCCCGAGTTAAACCTAGCAAACTTGATGTACAATTGCCACCTGGTTTGACCGGTTATCAAATATTCGAACTAGAACTAGCCAGAATGAAAATAAATGCCGAAGCAAATGCCGAACAAGCCAGACTAAAAATAGAAGAAGCCAGAATAAAAGCAACTACCGAACAAGCCAGACTAAATGCCAGGGCAATGACCGAACAATGTGAATATCAATATCGTACGGCTCAACTAAATGTCAATACAAATGCTCCCGTAATTGCTCCCCCTCTGGGATTGACTATGACTAGTGTCATTCCACCTTTCACTGAGGATAATGTGCAGGATTTCTTTGTGTTGTTTGAGGAAGTTGCTGGAGGTATGAAGTGGACAAGAGATCAATGGCCTTTTATGTTACAAACTGTTTTGACAGGGCAGGCTCGAGCCACGTATTTGTCAGAAGTAGCAGAAGTTAGGCAGGATTATGACTATCTCAAAGAAGCTATCCTAAAAACCTATCAATTGCAGCCTGAGGCTTACAGGCAATCTTTCCGTAAAAACCAGAAGAAAGTAGAAGAAACCCATAAGGTATTTGCCAGGACCATGACTAAAACTTTCAATCATTGGGTCAAGAGTAAGAAAGTCACAAGCTACAACGATCTGAAGGAGTTGGTCCTGTTAGAGAATTTCCTATGGAAAATTGATTCTTCTGTATCCTATCATTTAAAGGGGAAAAAGGTAGATTGTCTTGCCGACGCCGCTGACATGGCTGACACATACGTGCTCAACAACAAATTTCGTGGAAAGAAGCCCTACGATAATTCTAGTTCTAATTGTAAGTATCCCAATCACAAATCTGACAGACTCAGTCACAAGCCTATAACGTCTTCCCCAGCAAGCCAAAATAGAATTGTTCCCCCAACTAAAAATGCGACTCAGGGCAATGGTAACAGAGGTGGGCCCCAAAGTAATAGTAATGCTCAAAGAGGGAACTTTCCCGCATCCCCTAAAGTATGTACTTTTTGTGGCATGAGAGGCCACCTAGCTTATCAGTGCTGGGCCAAGGAAAAAACCGAGAGATCGGGGCAGACAGTTGCCGCCGTATCTCAAATTCCATGTGTGCCTTTAATGCAGGGCTCCCGACAGAAGGAGTACCTAGCACCAAAAGTTCCTGTAATGCAGGACTCCCGACCGAAGGATTACCTAGCACCAAAAGTTCCTTTAA
The DNA here is from genome assembly GCA_032716605.1 of Paralithodes platypus. NCBI lineage: Eukaryota > Metazoa > Arthropoda > Malacostraca > Decapoda > Lithodidae > Paralithodes > Paralithodes platypus. The sequence continues at coordinate 6,444,678 of CM064561.1, forward strand.
TGCAGGACTCCCGACAGAAGGAGTACCTAGCGGCTAACGTAAATCATCTAGACAGGGGTGTAGTAGCATGTGTGGTGCAACCCACTAGGGTTAAGCCAATAATAATTTCACCATCAGTGCAGGACAGTTACCGTCCCTTTATTTCATCTGGCAACGTGAGATTAAATGGTTGTATGCATGAGGTACAAATTCTGAGAGACACAGGTTCTACTAGCACCCTCATGGTGAATCCTTACACTGAGTGCCCACCTGGCGAACCAGTTGTAATGAGAGGTGCTGGAGGCCAATTTTATGCACACTTGGTAAAAGGCGAAATTGAATGTGAGTTACTACAGGGTGAGGCCACCATAGCTTTGTGTAGGTCCCAAGATATCCCTGTGCCTGGGGTAACGCTCCTTTTGGGGAATGATGTAGCAGGTGAGAAGGTCCGACCAGACCCCATTTTGTCACTTTCCCCTGTTAACGAGCCACTAACCGGTGAGCTCGACAAGGAGTTGCCAACTGTTTTCCCTGTGTGTGCTGTCACACGTTCAATGTCTCAAGTAGCAGTTCCCTCAGACAGAAATGTACCGAATGTAAGAGTTGATGAAAGGGATGATGAGAGTGTGAATGACGCTCCAACTGTGCCTGATGTTGTGACTGAGGTGGATTTATCTGACACCTTTATGGCTCATCTTGACCCTAACGATGACCATGAAACCCCTCCAAATTGTCCTAGTGGCCTGGTAGAGCTACAGAGAGATGATAGTGAATGCAAGGAGTTAGCTGCCAGGGCCATGAGTGAAGAGGAATGTGAGAAGGAGGGTGGTGAATGTTTCTACCTCAAAGGAGGAGTATTGTGGCGTAGATGGAGACCGCCACACAGACCAATCGATGACGGGGCTTCGGTCGTCCATCAAGTAGTAGTCCCCAAACCTTGTCGTAGAGATATCGTGGAAATGGCACATTGTATACCATTGGCAGGACACCTAGGTGTGAGAAAAACTCTAGACAGAATCAGAGCCCACTTTTACTGGCCAGGAATGCGTGCAGATGTAGTGGAGTTTTGTAGAGTGTGTCACACTTGCCAGATGACAGGAAAACCCAATCAGAAGGTGCCTGTACATCCTCTGGTGCCCTTGCCCGTTTTCGAGAATCCTTTTACTCGGGTGGTAGTGGACATTGTAGGCCCATTGCCTAAGACTTCCCAAGATAACATTTATTTATTAACTATCATGGACATGGCAACTCGCTACCCAGAGGCTATACCCTTAAGGACTACCTCTGCTCCAACTGTCATCAAGGAACTGCTCAAATTCTTCATCAGAATGGGTTTCCCCCATGAGGTGCAAAGTGATCAAGGAACTAATTTTACCTCTAACATTTTCCAGCAGTCCCTGAAGGAGTTGGGTATCGAGCATGTTAAGTGTAATACCTACCACCCAGAGAGTCGAGGGGTTCTCGAACGATATCATCAGACATTAAAGGGAATGTTACATAAGTATTGTACAGAGACCGGAGTTGAGTGGGATAAGGGGGTACCTTTTCTTTTATTTGCTACTCGTGAGGTTCCAACTGAATCCCTGGGTTTTTCCCCTAATGAGCTAGTTTTCGGTCACCAGGTAAGAGGTCCTTTGCAACTATTGCAGGATAGCCTAGTTGGCCAGGAGGGGAACCAAAACCTCCAAGTATGTTTCAGATTTCAAAACCCGGCTGAGATCCTCATGTGAGTTTGCTGCTCAAAACTTGACCGTGGCTAAAAGCTCCATGAAGAAATGGTATGACAGAAAAGCCCGTGAGAGGGAGTTTAAGCCCGGTGATGAGGTTTTGGTCCTGCTCCCCCTTTTTGGCCAACCTTTATCTGCCAAGTTCAGGGGCCCATATAAGATCATTCGGAGGGTGAGCATTACCGATTATCTAGTAACTACCCCAGACAGGAGAAAGCCCACGCAAGTATTCCATATAAATATGTTGAAACCCTACCATAGGTCCCCTGATTCCTCTCTTCCAGATTCTCCCACTGTGGCAGTGAATGTCAGGACCTGTGGACAGCCTGGTGCGGACGAAGTCTTCAGTTCTCTTACTGACCCGCAACAGACTGTTTCAGAGCCTGAAGGTATCCATGCAGACTTTGACTTGTCATGTAGCCTATCCAACTTTCAGTATAATTCAGTGGCTTGGAGGGAATTACCATCTAAACTATGTCATCTTCCCTCTGATCAAGCGAACCAACTAATCTCTGTTTTATCTCAGTCTCCCAGTGTGTTCCGTGATACTCCAGGGCTCACTTCTTTGGCCGTGCACGACATCGACGTAGGGATGCAACTCCCATTAAACTATCCCCCTACCGTGTCTCGCCACAACGCAGGAGTATACTGCAGGTCGAGCTTGACTTAATGTTATCTAACGAGCTGATCACAAGGGCCTTAAGCCAGTGGAGTACTCAAGTCATACTTGTGCCAAAGCCAGACGGGAGCCATAAGTTTTGTAGGGACTATAGGCAAGTTAATGCTGTCGCAAAGAACGATACCTACCCACTGACACGGATCAAAGATTACATTTACCGGGTTGGCCTCATGCCGCAGTAAGTTTAATTTAATGAGAGGATTTTGGCAATTAGCTCTCCCTTGTAGCGAGGTAAATATCATGCTTTAGTAGTGCGCTGTCAAGCCTTCAGCTGTGAGATGCCTTGCAGTTCGAATAACGCTCCAGCTACGTTCCGGCTATGTTCTGATGTGGTACCTGGAGACGTTGCCTACTTTGGGTGATATCCTTATTATATCCTTATTATAATCTTGCTGTTGCCAATCTGGTGGTGAATCTATTTATGTATTATGTTTAATATTATGTACTATACTCCTTAAACTCTTTTCTAGGGGGGAGGTCTGACATACGGAGCCCTGTATGTTAATTTAAGAGTTAGAATTAGAGTTGAAGGAGCCAAACTACCCAAGCGGCGAAGCAAACTAGCGAGCGAACTAGCGAGTGGGGAAACCAGCTCGCCGCATACCAGCAAACCAGCCTTCACACCTGCGTGCGTCATAGGGGACCCTGCAAACTAGCCGACGCTATGACGTATGATTGACGCCAGGAGCTGTGAATGAACCAGGCACCTGTTATGCAACTCGAGGAGCTGTGATTGGAGCGGGCACCACCCCCCGCCTCCTGATTCGTTCCTACACCATCATTGTTTAGTATATAAGACCCAAGTTGTGGGCATTCAAATCAGTCTCATTTGGAGTTGGGGAAGGTGAACATGCAGCTGGAGGAAGACGGGGTGAAGTATTATAATGGGATTGTGACTGTCAGTCAGATTATATAAATGTGTGTTAAGTGTGTTCGGTGTAAACACTTACGTTATGTTGGTTAGTGAGATATGTGATTGGGAATTAACGTGAACGCTACTATTATGTGCTTAACTATTTGATTGGGAATTAACGTGAACGCTACTATTATGTGCTTAACTATTTGATTGGGAATTAACGTTAACGCTACTATTATGTGTTTAACTATTTGATTGCGAATTAACGTTAACGCTACTATCATGTACGTAACTATTTGATTGGCAATTAACGTTAACGCTATTATTATGTACTTAACTATTTTAGTTGCCTAACTTGTGGACTAAAGCAACTCTTTAAGTAATTGGGTTATGATTAAAGTAATACTATTGTTTTTTATTAACACTTACGAGTTCTTTCATTTTCTTTGAATTACCTTACATTGCTTAACGGTGCTTAGTACGGTGATGCTATTGTCTCATATTAGTAATATCGCTTAGACTAACATGGCTGTGTTAATATTACTTATAGTGATTTCCTAAGCTGAAGAAAATTCTTTTAGCTTCAAAATATTATTTTTGCTTTTCATACTGTTTGAGTGAGACCTGAATCGAATCTATGAAGCGATCCTGTAACTTTATTTACTCATAATCAAACCTCAATGTTACGTGGTTAAGAAATACATTTAACTAATTATTAAATATATATCTAACTTTTTATGTGACTTTGATATTACTCCTGATGATAATAATAATATAATCCTATTAACGTAAGACAAGAACCAAGAATAATTACATTAAATATAAATAAAAGGACATATAAGAAAACTATCTATTCATTTCAAAAAGGGTAAGAGACAGAAATATTCTTACTTTAATATTTATCTTTCAAGACTTTTTATAGAATTAATAGTCCTTCTTTAGATATAACTTCTTCGGTTCATAACCATAGCCTACTAAGCTTCGGTTAAATAATAATTCTTTATAAATACTACATAAATTTAATTAGTTTCAGTATTTTTCATAATTAAAGAGTATCAGTCAATAAAGGATACTAAGTCCTAAGATCCAAAAGGAAAGGAAGCAACAACAGGAAATAATGTTATTAGATTTTACTTTTGTTTTGCCTTCAGCTGACTGATACCTTAATATATATCTCTGTGCTATCTAGATTCATCAAGTTAACCACTTGAGGATCAAGATATGTAACAATATATATATATATATATATATATATATATATACTGTATATGCCGGTACTAATTTTTTCGTAGTACAAAATAATAATAGACGTATGTTTACCCTAAGTACTTCCTCCTGTCTCCCTACTCTATTCCTCTTAACTATTGTTATTTTTACTAAGAAATTAATACAATAAACTCGGTTCATTCCTAATTAACTTCCGAGCGGCTACGAGGTAAACACTAACATGTGTTCCTTTTCACTCTAAACTTCCGGTGAGGCCTGGGGGGGGGGGGGGGGACGTAGAAATCCTATAGTTAGAAAGAGACAGGCCAACCCAAGCTTCCCAACATTTTGTGTCCTACGGAGGCATTTAGCATTAATTAACCCTTTTATTTTATTTATTAACTAATTAACAAATCCACACAATATCGTAAAATATATTGTGAGTGTTGCAGAAGAATCAATCATATAGATAGGTTTCTGATTTACTGAGGTATGTAAGATCAATGACATAATGTTGAAATAGCTCACAGAGAATAACTATTCTGTTTATATGAAATATTACATATATTTGCAATATTTAGTGTGTCAGATTAGTATATTATTATAACAAATAATATTTTCTTACTCATTCTGAACCTAAGGTTTAATATATGGCAAGTAATTCATGTTTTTAGCTCTTTACATTGTTCAATATTTTTAAGTTACCTCTTGAAAGTAATTTGTCTTTACTTACTATAGGATCTCTAGGGGCACGTAGCCCGTTTTCTTTGTGCACTTATTTCTAAATATTCATTTATCTATCTATCTATCTATCTTTTTTTAAATGATCAGTGAAATATTAGTCTATTTACCTAATACCAAGAAATATATGATGAACATAATGTTTCTCCAAAGTAAACCAGCAAATGACCAGCCATGGCATATCATCGAATTATTAAGGTAAAGTAGAAAAGGTCAAGGAAAACACGTGTGTATAATGTATAATGTGTCTTTCCCTCTTCTTTTCCTCTCTGACGGCACTACCATCAATTCTTCCTTTGACAAAGCTGAACTCTTAGCCCAACTTTTGCTAGAAACTCCACCTTGAATGAATCCAGGGCTATCCTTCCTCTTTATCTCCCTCTCACTTACTCATGCCTAATGTCCTAATCTCTTCTAAAGATGTACTTTCTACTCTCTCTGGGCTTAATACTAAGAAGGTGTACGGTCTGACTGGTGGTCCTCCCGTTGTAATATAAATCTGTGCTTCCATGTTGACTCCATACCTAGGCAAACTCTTCTCTTGCTGGAAGTTTGCTCTCATTCAACCTGTCCCAAAGAAGGGTGACCACTCTCAACTCTCCAACTATCGTCCAATTGCTCTCATTTCTTGCATCTCCAAAGTTTTTGAAACCCTTCTTACTTCACAATTTCTTAAGCATCTCTCTTCTCATAATCTGCTCTAAGATCACCAGTATGGATTCCTTAGGGGTCGCTCTATTGGTGATCTTCTTTCGTATCTTACTAACTCCTGGTCATCCTCCTTTTGGGACTTCGGTGAGACCTTTTCTATTGCGCTAGACATATCGGAGGCCATTGATAGAGTCTGGCACAAATCTCTAATTTCTAAACTATCCTCCTTGGGTTTCTATCCTTCTATCTGTGCCGTTATCTCTAATTTCCTTTCCGGCATTCCATAGCTGCGGTTGTGGATGGCCATCGTTTACTTCCTCAACCTATCAACTCCAGTGTTCCTCAGGGTTCTGTCCTATCTCCAATTATCTTTCTAATATTCATTAATGATATTCGCAACTGTACCTCCAGCCCTATCCATTCATACGCTGATGACTATTCCTTGCACAATTCAACTAGTTTTTCAGAACCTCCCAGCAAGCAATCACTCAAAAATTAACGTGATTATGCCATAGAATACTTATCTTCTGACCTATGAACCATTTCTATTTGGGGCAGAGAAAATCTTGTTGCTTTCAATGCTTCCAAACCCCAATTTCTCCATTTATCTACCTGTCAAGAACTCCCAACTGTCTATTCCTTATACTTTAACAATACACAAATCAACCCTTCATCTTCTTTCAGTATTCTTGGTGTCTCTTTTTCTTCTGATCTCACTTGGAAAGACCATATTACCACGCTTATTAAAACAGCTTCCCAGAAGCTGGATGTGCTCAACTGCCTCCGGGGGCTCCTTACCCCTGCACAGTTTCTTGTTCTGAACAGGGGGCACAGTGCGTCCATGTATTGAGTATTGTTCGCATGGGTGGGGAGCAGCACTTCTTGACAAAGTAGAAAAGAAAACCTTTCGTCTCATTAACTCACGTCCACTCACCGACTATTTGCAATCTCTCTCTCTTCACCGCAATGTTGCATCTCTCTTGCTATTCTACCGCTATTACAATAATCAGTGTTCCTCAGAGCCCTCTTAGTGTATACCACCTCCTCTACGTAGAGTACGTAGCATCCATGTTGCAACACAATCCCAACCCTACTCTGTTCAACTTTCCAATCCAAGAGTGAAACAACATTCCCATTATTTCTTCTATTCAACAGCTGAGCTCTGGAACTCTCTCCCTGAATCCATCTTTCCCTCATCCTATGAGCTAAATTGATTCAAACTCCGTGTGCCCAGGCATTTTGACTCGACCATTCCTTGATTTTGTCCCTGTCACACTTTCAACTTTGGTGGAGGCACTCGTCACAGACAGTTCTGCTTCTTGCCTCCATCATCCACATAGAAAAAAGAATAAAGAAATATTGTGTTAAATTTAAACATGGTTTTCATTCTGTTACTATCTTCTCTTACACAGCCCCCCCCCCCCCCATCCCCCTTGAGGACTGTTAAGCTTTCTTTTATGTTTAATGTAGCGGGACAACAATAATTCTTCCATAAACAGACATAAAGAGAGTTACCTACATGTTTGAGCTAGCCCTGGGGATAAAGAACCTTTTGTATACAGTACTGGATATGATGTAATGTTCTACTTTTGTTTTGTTCTATGTGGATGAGGGTGACAAAAGGCAAAACTGTTTGTGACGAGTGCCTCCCCCAGAATTGAAAGAGTGACAGGGTCAAAATCAAGGAAATTTCGATCCTGGACACACGGAGTTGGAAGCAATTTAAGTCATGGGATGAGGGAAAGATGGATTCAAGGGGAGACTTCCAGAGCTCAGCTGTTGAATAGAAGACAAATTTGAGAATATCGTTTCACTCTTGAGTTGGAGAGTTGCACAGAGTAGGGGTGGGATTGTGTTGCACGACGGGTACTACATACCCTGCGTAGAGGAGGTGGTATACACTGGGAGAGCTTAGAGGAAAACTGATTATTGTAGTAGCGATAGAATAGCAAAAAAGATGCAGCATTGCGGTGAAGAGAGAGAGATTGCAGAGAGTTGGGGAGTGGACGGGAATTAATGATGCGAAAGGCTTTCCTTTCTACTTTGTCTAGGAGTGCGGTGTGAGAGGATCCTCCCCACACATGTGAACAATACCCAATTTAAGGACGCAATGTGCCCCTGTACAGAGCATTAAGCTGTGCAGGGGTAAAGAACCCCTTGAAGCGGTTGAGCACACCCAGATTCTGGGACGCTACCTTAGCAAGACTGGTAATATGGTTCTTCCAAGAGAGAGCAGAAGAAAAAGAGACACCAAGAATACTAAGAGAAGATGAAGGATTGATTTTTGTATTGTTGAAGTATAAGGGATAGTCCGCTGGGTGTTCACGACCAGTATTAAGATGGAGAAATTGGGTTTATTAAGCATTAAATGCAAACCAGTTTTATCTGTGTTAAAGATAAATTGTAGGTAGTAGGGGTAGGCAGCCCCGCCCAGGGAAGTACTACCACCAAGGTTTCGGGAGACTCGGGGAATAGCCTGAATTCCATTTTCTCTCCCAGGCCTTGGTAGCTGGATACATATCTTTCTGCCTCACACATCAGGGGTATCAGGAAAACCCTCTTTATATAACATACACATCCAACTTCACAACATTGCCCTTCATCGCTATCCTCTATCCATAAAACACTACTCTTCCCACTACATATCATACATGTAACACCGTACACCTTTACCTAACAAATATGACAGTACAATTGTTTAGAGCAAACCTGGTGGTCCCTCGGATATCCACCCCCGGCAGGGTTGGGTCATTGACACAGGGCCCTCCCGGTCGTCATCATGCGACTGTGTCAAGAGCATTGCAACGTGCCAAAGCTGCTCGTTGGTGCAGCTTTTTCTTTAGCAATATAAGGTGGACTTCATTCTAACATCAATTCTGTACACCAATTTCTTCAAGCAGAATCCCCTACTCTGCTTTTTTTTGACAGAGACTCGAGTAACATCCACATCTGACAAGTCTAGATTTAATTTTCCAGGTTATCAACTGCTCCAAAATTTCAGACCTAAAGGAAGTGTATGTTGCTTTGCAAAATCTGAAATTGCCCTGGAGGAGGTTACTAGTTTCAATTGTCCCTTTTTTTATTATTCTATATACAAATTAATTTCTGCTGGTAAATTTAAATACATATGTTGCATCTACCGTTCCCCAAATACTCCTCCAGAGCAAAGTCTTTTTGATTCTCTGTCCTCACAACTCAGTGTCCTCAACTTAAATGCTTCTTCTGAAATCACTGTTCTGGGTGATTTTAATGTCCATAATGTTGAATGGCTCACTCATTCAGCCAGGACTGATGATGCTGGTCTTGAATGTGAGCTATTTGCAGACTCATTTAATCTCACTCAACTAGTCAACCAACCCACCCGTGTACCAGATAATCCTAATCATAATTCCCACCTACTGGACTTATTTTTAACAACCAATTCAGAAAATTATGATGTTATAGTGAGGTCCCTGCTTGGATCTTCTGATCACTGTCTGATACAGGCCACCTGTCTATCACCTACCACACCTTCTCACTCTGAACCTGTTTTGGTGACTAAATGGCATTACAATAGGGCAGACTGGGAGGGTCTTCAAGGTTTCTTTATTGATATTCCCTGGACCTCTTTCTTTTCTAATGATGCACACTCCACCTTGAGCCACATACAAGATTTTGTAAAAACTGGAATGGAAACTTTTATTCCTCATCAAAAGTACAGTAAAATATCTAATTCACCTAAATGGTTTGACCATAATTGTGCTAGAGTATCTGAACAAAAAGCAATAGCCTACAATGCATTCACAAGATCAAAAACACATGAAGCCTTTAATTACTTTAGAAACATCAGAAATCATGCCAAAACTGTATTAAACCTAACTAAATCAAACTTTCTCCACAAGCAGGCAAATAAACTTCTAAATAATCCAAATGATAACAACATATTTTGGTCTACTCTTAACTCATTCAAATCCAACTTCACTACTGCTTCATCCATTCCACCATTAAAATCTCCGACTGGCAATCTTGTAAGTGACCCACGAGGTAAAGCTTGCGGATATTTTCTCCACCAACTCAACCTTAGATGAAATAAATCAAGATGTCCCAGTACTTAATTTTAATTTGCCTGAAATTCCCTCACTTAAGATCCACACCAGACATGTCAAAACTATTTTGCAGAATCTCTCAGTAGATAAGGCTCCTGGTCCAGATGAAATTCCTCCAATAGTACTTAAGAATTGCTCCTTGGTGCTCGCTCCTGTATTGGCAAAAAATTTCCGTCTGTGTACTCATACCTCATGCTTCCCAGTACCCTGGAAAGAAGCAAACATCCATCCAGTTCCTAAAAAAGGTGCCTCTTCAGATCCATCAAACTACAGACCAATAGCTATAACTTCCACTCTTGGTAAAGTCTTTGAAATTGTATTAAATAATCACATAATTAAGCATCTTGAGAATAATAAATTGATCAGTGACAGGCAATATGGTTTTAGACGATGTCGATCAACTGCAGACATTCTTTGCTTTCTTACGCATCAAATCAACCAAGCTACAGACCAACATGGTGAAACACATACAATAGCACTGGATATATCAAAGGCATTTGATAGAGTCTGGCATCAATCCTTATTGTCGAAGATGTCACACTACGGCCTTGCATCATTAGTTCCACTAATTTCTTCTTATCTTCATAACAGAAAAATATGTGTAATGGTAGATGGCCTTTATTCTCAATTTCACTCAATAAATGCTGGTGTTCCCCAGGGATCAGTTTTGGCCCCAACTCTGTTCCTCATTCATATCAATGATCTCGTATCTACCACTCATAATCCAATACATTCCTACGCAGATGACTCAACACTCCACAGTTCCTTCACATTTACCAATTTTTTCACCCAACCCGATCTTTTAAATTCAAAAATAAACACTTCAATTTCTCTGAACCAGGACCTTTCTAGAATTAATGAATGGGGACAAAAGAATCTAGTTTCCTTTAATGCACAGAAAACCAAGTACATTCAATTTTCTAACCGACAGAATCTCACTGACTCCCATATATTTGTTAATGATGTAAATATTCCCACTTCCCCTAGTATTGACATTCTCGGTGTAACATTAACTAGTAACTTGAGCTGGACACATTATGTTAGAAGCATTGCTAAGAATGCCTCTAAAAAACTGGGACTCCTGTACAGAGTTCGAGAATTCTTCACTGACGAGCAGTTGGCCGTAATATATAAAAGTCATGTGCGTTCTCAGATGGATTACTGTTCACCTCTGTGGAGTGGAAGTGGAGTGGTTGCATTGAGGCAGTTGGACAAAATTCTAAATAAAGCTATTAGATTAATCAATAACCCTGCAATCACACAGGACCTTCCTACATTATCCATACGAAGAAACGTTGCATCCCTTGCATTATTCTACAGATATTTTCACAGCAATTGTTCCGAGGAACTTGCTTCAATTGTGCCGCCTCTCCACATCTTTCCCCGTAGAACTAGGGCAGCTGAGAGCGCCCATGAATTTACACTTTCTCCTCCACAACGCAGAACTTCTGCTTATCAAAATTAATTTTTCCCTAGAACTACTACTCTTTGGAATTCACTACCCTCGAGTTGCTTTCCACAAACTTGCAATCTACAAGTTTAAATCCAGTTGTTACAAACATTTTATGAATGGAGGATGCCTTTAGGCACATGGACCTTTTTGTTTTATCTGTGTTTTTCCTTCCTCCGTTCATTGTCTCTTACAAAAAAAAAAAAAATAAACAAAAAAAAATCTGCCCCAATTGGAAATAGTAGTTAGATCAGAAGATAAGTGTTGCATGGCTTCATTATGTTTGTTTTTGAGGGATTGCTTGCTGAGGCGTTCTAGAAAACTAATTGAGTAGCGTAAGGTAGAGTCGTCTGCGTATGAATTGATGGGACTGGAGGTACAGTTGAGAAGATCATTTATGAAAATTAGAAACCGAATGGGAGATAGGACAGATCCCTGAGGAACACCAGAGTTGATAGGATGAGGAAGTGAGCGATGGCAGTCCACAACCGCAGCTATGGAACGGTCGGAAAGAAAATTAGAGACGAAAGCACAGATGGAGGGATAGAAACCGAAGAAGGGTAGTTTAGAAAGTTTAGATTTGTGCCAGACTCTATCGAAGGCCTTCATTATGTCTAGAAAAGGTCTCAGCGTTGTCTCGAAAGGAGGATGACCAAGAGTTAGTAAGATATGAAAGAAGATCACCGGTAGAGCGAACGTTAAGGAAGCCATACTGGCGATCTGAGAGAGGATTATGAGAAGAGAAATGCTTAAGAAATTTGGGAGTAAGAATAGTTTCAAAAACTTTAGAGATACAAGAGATGAGAGTAATTGGACGATAGTTGGACGATATATATATATATATATATATATATACCGGTATACATATATATATACCGGATATATATATACCCGGTATATATATATATATATATATATATATAATATACATATATACAGAGAGAGAGAGAGAGAGAGAGAGAAATAAAAAATAAAAACATATTTACACACAAGATCAAGAGACCCCAATGGACCACAGACACAGAACAACCATCATCACACACACACACACACACACACACACAACTTGGGAACTCCACATGTGCATACCATAACCAACCCATTGTCCTCACTCTCAGCCATCTAGAGGGACACTTCTGCCAACACTCTTACAGTGCAAGTTCCATATCTCGTGCTGTTTTCTCGTTTCAGTAATCACTGTTGTACCAAAAGTATTAAGAAATTGCATGTCGCATTTCCCGTTATATATATCTTAATTCTCCAGAAACGTATTTAACCTAGAACTTAGATTATATGTTTGGTGAGCAACAGATAGCATTATACAGCGTACAATGCCTCACACAGCACCACCAGTATTGCTCATTTACAGTGAAGCATGCTTCAAACCCTAACATTAACAATTTCAAGATACTATGATGCAATTATTTTCGCATTTCTGGCTGTTATTAGACGAATGTCTTCAGGTTATGAAGGATATATGGATATCAGAAGGATAATTGAGATAGTCTTTACCCTTTTAATTGCCACAGATCCTTCCTAAGCTGCATAGAGTTGTCTAAAGATAGCCAGGATACATTGTAAAAAACATGGCATAATCCTAAATGGGTTAATGAAACTGATTCTAGCAACAAAGGTACAGTATTTGCATGATAACTTTCCAATCTGTGTTAGCGAGAGGAAGCCGATTCTAAGGCGCGGTCTGGTGAAAGTAACAAGAGACACCATTACTTGCCTTAAGCCCCTTTCATACACACACGATATTGATCACGACGAACCCCGACTTGGTAAATGTGGCGCAATCTGGGGCGTAGTCGTGTACAGGCGGCCCTAGGTCTGGGCCATCCTCCCGGCATCCCCACGTGTCAGCTTGGTGCGAAAAATATATGAGCATGTTCTAAAGTTTGGCAGGTTGTCATTGCCCATTAAACTGCTGTGTGTCGTCATGATACTGTCGTGTTACCAGCTTGGCATCATCGTTACCGTCGTAGCATCGTTTTGGCACCGTCGGCGTACGTTGGGTTGTATGATATTATTGCCGACTGACACCAACGTTGCCAAGTCTACACATGACTGTACAACGACGACAAATATGTTTATATGTCGGGCAGGTGGCATGGAACATTTCACGAAGACTTTCGAGCTAGTCGTGCCGCCGTTATGGCACAGTTGTCATGGCTCCATTTTTTCAGGTCGTGCCCTGCCATCGCGACTGCCATGGTGGCGTTGATCGTTGTAGCTTGTCTTTTTACCATCCTTACAGTCGTCTCCTGCTAATATCCTGCGCATTTACCCCCGATAAATGCCGACTTTCATTGTCGTGGCTAAAATCTTGGATGTGTGAAATGGGCTTTACTCCAAAAGAAGAAGAATGTAAATGAGAATTTGAAATATACTGAAACTTAGTACAAAAGAATTGACTAGACAAATGTATTAACTCCTACATACATGCCACGAATCATTCCAGAGTCTTTGGGAACACAAGATCAGTGCTATGTCCAATCATCCACACTTCAACACACACTAACAGTCAACATAAGACCTACCTTAAAGAGGTTGACCTAATGTTCCCAATAGATGATCTGCAGGTCTGTATTGTACACTATTGCATCCCTCCCCAGCCTAGTCATAACATTAAGGGTAAATATAATCCTATATCACTTGCATCCAATCTCTTGCACATATCACGATTATATTCTGTTTAGGAAGGATTTATGATAGTCAACGAGTTATTGGAGATATAATACACTTCTCTGAAATATGTAAAGAGCGTTGGACCGATCTCCAAGGCGGTCAGTAATACGAGTAGGGTGCTGGACTAACTGTTCTAGGTCATGTAGGATAGAATAATGTAGGTTTGTTTACCAGCTTGGTCAGTGAAATGGGAGGAGAGCCATTGGCGATGATGCAAATATATTGTGACATCCTTGATGCAATTATGTTGATAGATTATAGAATAGTAGCAAAAACATTGAAGATTATAAGATAGTGATGATGAGAGAAAGAATCTTAGATAAATAGATAGATAATGTGTGTGTCTGTGTGTGTTAAGACAGAGAACGGGTACAGTTATAATCTCGCGGGATTAGCAAGGGAAATTTAATTCCCTTGATAGGTCTGTCGGCATGGTTCAACTTTAGCCTATATTACACACACACACACACCCTTTTCCCTCATGCTTAGCATAATAGTTTTGAGTTTTGTGAACGTCGTTCCGTTAGTTTGGCGATTTTGAGACCTTTCGCCTCATTTCTTTGTCATAATTAAGACCTTTCGTGACATTTAGTGGTCAATTTTTTCCTGGCGAGCGAGAGCGAGCCCGTAATTTTTGAAGGAAATTAATGAAAGCATATGATCCACCGGGGATTCGAACCTGGGTTACCTCACACACACACACACACACACACACACATATATATATATATATATATATATAGTAGAACTAACGTAGGAAGGAATGTAGAGAAACTCATTTTGACGACGTTTCGTTAAATCTATTCTTATCTTCAGGCCTACAAACAAAGAGAACAAAAAAAATTATGATAAACAAATAAAATTATATAATACAAAGTATGTACACACATTTTACTCGATAGGTAATATTACGAGGTTTATTAAATATAAAAACGGTATTAGGAAAAATAATAACACGCAGAGTGCACGAGGTCGATAAATAATACATACTGTACACTGTACAGGTATGAGACGTAAAGAAATGAAAAATCAATTGGAGATAGACTAACTAAATAATTATATATATATATACTGTATAATTATACAGTATATATATATATATATATATATATATATATATATATATATATATATACTGTATAATTATACAGTATATATATACATATACTGAATATACAGTATATAATGCAGTATATATATATATATATATATATATATATATATATATATATATATATATATATATGTACAGTATAATTATATGATCCCATTTATATTCCTTAATAACATTATATACATATATGTATTTTATAATAATAATTGTTGTTATATATTTATCTCGTTCACTTCACCTCTCCCGCACATCTCATGTCTGTTCACAATTCTTTTATCGCTCTTTTTTCGTGACGTTTATCTTTTTGTCTTCCTTCCCACCGCAGCTTTAATCTCCATTAATTATTCCCGGTCCTTCTCTGTCTCTACGAGGGTCCACAAATGTATTATGCTCATTATTTCTTAATTGCTCGTATATAATTCTGATTCGCCAGCTTATTAGTCAGAAGCAAAGTCCATTTATATATTAATATCTTTAGTACCAGTTAGTTATATTTATTCGTTCCACATATTTGGGTTTTTGTTTTTAAATATTTTCATTCGCGTATTCTGTCATATATTATATTTTTATTGTTGTATTATTAGTCTAAACAGCTTCTGTGATCACCAAATAACGAGTTAAGTATCTTAATCAATTATATATCGGGATATACAGGTATAACTAAGAAACACACACACAGACACACACACACACACACACACATTAAATAAAAATAAAAATGATAAAGGTAAGCGACACTACATGCTTAGTTAATATTGAATTATAAAGGTAAGTGACACTACATGCTTAGTTAATATTTAATTATAAAGGTAAGTGACACTACATGCTTAGTTAATATTTAATGATAAAGGTAAGCGACACTACATGCTTAGTTAATATTTAATGATAAAGGTAAGTGACACTACATGCTTAGTTAATATTTAATTATAAAGGTAAGCGACACTACATGCTTAGTTAATATTTAATTATAAAGGTAAGCGACACTACATGCTTAGTTAATATTGAATTATAAAGGTAAGTGACACTACATGCTTGGTTAATATTGAATTATAAAGGTAAGTGACACTACATGCTTAGTTAATATTGAATTAATTTTATTACCTGTTGGTAATACATTTTTTGCTCGACCGTTGTCTTAACCCCTTCAGTACCGGTGACGTCCTTTACATCATATTCTGGACACAGTTAGAAGATATAATTAAGTTTAAAAAGGGCCTCCATCAATTAACAGGCTTCGAACTATCTCACTTATCTCTGTTTACGACTACAGATCCTTTCCAAGCTGCATACAATCGTCCAAATATAGCTAGAGTATAATATATCAGACGTCGCTGGTACAGAAGGGGTTAAGTAACGATCTTATATTAATTGGCCTAGTACATTTTAAGGCCTTTTATTTACCTTCCCATATTAGTCCATTGATGATACCACAATCTACGCGGTACTATTTGTATTATAGTAGATATGTTATTTGTATTATAGTAGATATGCTATTTGTATTATAGTAGATATGTTATTTGTATTATAGTAGATATGTTATTTGTATTATAGTAGATATGCTATTTGTATTATAGTAGATATGTTATTTGTATTATAGTAGATATGTTATTTGTATTATAGTAGATATGTTATTTGTATTATAGTAGATATGTTATTTGTATTATAGTAGATATGCTATTTGTATTATAGTAGATATGTTGTTTGTATTATAGTAGATATGTTATTTGTATTATAGTAGATATGTTATTTGTATTATAGTAGATATATTATTTGTATTATAGTAGATATGTTATTTGTATTATAGTAGATATGTTATTTGTATTATAGTAGATATGTTATTTGTATTATAGTAGATACGCTATTTGTATTATAGTAGATAATTATGCTATTTGTATTATAGCAGATATGCTATTTGTATTATAGTAGATATGTTATTTGTATTATAGTAGATATGTTATTTGTATTATAGTAGATATGTTTTTTGTATTATAGTAGATATGTTATTTGTATTATAGTAGATATGTTATTTGTATTATAGTAGATATGTTATTTGTATTATAGTAGATATGTTATTTGTATTATAGTAGATATGTTATTTCAAAGTGATAATCTTTTGTTGTGAGTATCCAAGGTTCGAATCCTTGGAGTACCACATGTATTCATTAGTTTCATTGATTTCATTAATTGGGTTTATTTGTAAGTTCATTGGTGGGTTGGTGATAATATGAATTTATTAGTATACTGTATATCTCAATAGGTGACCACGTTATTGGAGTTAACCCGTTCAGTACCGGTGACGTCCTTTGCATCATAGTCTGGCAGCTACCTATTGGACGATTTTATTCAGCTTAGGAAGGATATGTGGTAGCTAAAAGGATCAATTTAGATAGTCTGTAGGTTTTTAATGGGTAGACGTCTTTCTTAAGCTGCATAAACTCGTCAAATAGTTGCCAGATTATAATGGAAGGGATGTCACCGGTATTGAATGGGGTAAGGGGGATGGGCGTGTTTATTTGCTCATGTATGTATTGTTATTATTTTGTGTTTTCTCCCTAGACCTCCATCAAGCTTTAAAAAAAAAAAAAAAAAAAAAAAAAAAAAAAAAATGGGCCTCCTCCAAGATAAATTTGAAAACAAAAATTATAGAAAAATATGTCGGCCAATGGCCGATTCCTCTTAAATTACAGACTCGCTCTCGCTAACCAGGAGAAAATCGACACCTTAATGACGAAAAGTCTTAATAGAGACAATGAAATTGGGCGAAAGGTCTTAACATCGCCAAACTAGTGGTCCAAACATCGTCAAATCGGAAAACTAATGGGGATAAACATGAGGACGAAGGGGAACCAGAAAAACAACCCTCTCCCCTTAAGGCTAAAAATGTGTCTCCTCAGGTGCTACCGAATCTTATAATAATTTTGGCATCTGTCTCGTGCACTATTAGTCGTCGGTGAACTTGTCAATAATCTTGACCCCTTAACTTCTTATAAGTCGAAATTAATGAAAGCAATCGGGCTGACGTGTCTATCATTTGGGAAGAGTCCAACAGGAAATAGGTGTGGATATTTACAGCCCGTTTGCTCTAGGGCCTTTTGAGTTACAGAGAGGTCAGGGATCAAGATTATTGTCAAGTTCGTTGGCGCTACCTATAACAACCCAACGATTCCTTCCACCCGCACTATAGTCCATTCAGTATAGGTAGGCCAACAATAGGTGTGTATATTTAGAGCCAATTTGGTCTATAGGCCCTTTTGAGTTACAGAGAGGTCAGGGATCGAGAGTATTGTCAAGTTAGTTGGTGCTGCCTATAACAACCCAACGATTCCTTCCACCCGCACTATAGTCCATTCAGTATAGGTAGGCCAACAATCTTGACCACAAACCTCTATAACTCATAAACGACTAGATATATTGAACTAACATTTCTACCACTTAAGAAAGGGTCAACCCCTTCTGTACCGGCGTCGTCTTTTAATCATATTCTAGCAATATTTAGACGATTTGTGTGCAGTTTAAGAAGGATCTGTAGTAGTAAAGTGGGTTACGTGAGATAGTTCGAAGACTATAACATACTGGAAGCCCTTTTTAATTTGAATAACATTGTCTAATAGTGACCAGAATAAAGTTACAAGGACGTCACCGGTAATGTATAGTTGATCGCCATTTTGGTTCGAAAGCCCCAACGTCACTTTCACATATCACGATGTATAAAGCAATTATGAGAAGTTATCTAAGCCTTATATTTATATTTATCCACTCATATCTTGAAGCACCAATATTCTGTTAGCTAAACCAGGAAACTTGTTTAAAACAAATCGACCACTGCGCCTATCTAGTCAGTGAGCCTTACTACAGTACATTACAAGCGGGTTCCCTGTTGTGTGTTGATCCTTCCTATCTTCTGTACACACTCCTTGTTTTGGGCGATCTAAAGTTCCGAAACAGTGAAGCCTTATGACGATCAATTCATTAGGTAACAAACCCACCTACGTATTGCTATCATTGATTTAAGGTGAGCGATAGAAAACCAGGGAATTAGGGGATACCAGGCAAAAAGTGTATCAATTTAGCAAGCAAGGAGTTCTGGAAGGACGTTTATGAGCTTGTGGAGGCGCAGATTTATCTTAAACCTGGTGCACAGATGACGCAACACACACCAGGGCAGTAAAATTAACCTCTTGAAGCTTATGACGCATTTTGAGTTTATTCGTGCTATTTGGACACGATTATATTCAGATTAGGACTAATGGGGTGAAACAAGTAGGCTACCAAGAAGACCCGCCCTGCACCAGATAGCGTTAATCCATTCATTACCAGTGATGTCCTTTTCAATATATTCTGCCGACTATTAGACGATTTTATTCAGCATAAGAAGGACGTCTAAAAAATAAAAAGCTACAGACTATCTTAATTAACCCTTTTATCTACTATATATCCTTCCTAACCTCTATAAAATCATCCGAATGCAGCTGAAATAAACGAAAAATACGTCAGCGGCACAGAAGGGGTTTACCACATGAATGTAATTGATCGAGAGGCCTTCCCTAGGGTTAAGTGCCCCATTAATTACTATTTCCATTTACATATTCATAGCCTCCGATAGTTCAGTTGGAATGGTTGTACATGCTAAGATTGGTATGCAGGATTCGAAACTGCATAATAAATCGTAGGCTTCTTTAACTGTGTTCGTCGTGCAATGCATAAGTGTGTTGATTTTCGGTGTGAGCGTCCTGGGTTCGAATCCCCGGACTGCCACATGTGTTTGTTAATTTCATTAATCGAGTTTAGGAGTAAAGTTGGTTGGTGGAGAGAACATAATAATACATACCATACACATAATAATACGTACATGCACACATAATACACACATAATACATACATACACACATAAAGTTGGTTAGTGGAGAGAACATAATAATACGTACATACACACATACTACACACATAATACATAAATACACACATAATACACACATAATACACACATAAAATTGATTGGTGGAGAGAACATAATAATACATACATACACACATAATACACACATAATACATACATACACACATAAAGTTGGTTACACATACACCCATAATACACACATAATACACACATAATACACACATAAAGTTGGTTGGTGGAGAGAACATAATAATACATACATACACACATAATACATACATACACACATAATACACACATAATACATACATACACACATAATACATACATACACACATAATACACACATAATACATACATACACACATAATACATACATACACACATAATACATACATACACACATAAAGTTGGTTGGTGAAGAGAACATAATAATACATACATACACACATAATACACACATAATACATAGACACATAATACATACATACACACATAATACACACATAATACATACACACATAATACATACATACACACATAATACACACATAATACATACATACACACATAATACACACATAATACATACATACACACATAATACACACACAATACATACATACACACATAATACACACATAATACATACATACACACATAATACACACATAATACATACATACACACATAATACACACATAATACATACATACACACATAATACACACATAATACATACATACACACATAAAGTTGGTTAGTGGAGAGAACATAATAATACATACATACCCACATAATACATACATACACACATAATACACACATAATACATACACACATAATACACACATAATACATACATACACACATTATGTTGGTTAGTGGAGAGAACATAATAATACATACATACACACATAATACATACATACACACATAATACATACATAATACATACATACACACATAATACACACATAATACATACATACACACATTATGTTGGTTAGTGGAGAGAACATAATAATAGAGGAGCAGATAAATGCAAAAATACCCCAAAATAGTTCACTTAATCATGCAAGCATACAATTTGGCACAGACATTCTCAAAGGACCACTCTTTCATAAAAGGGCGTTAGCCACTCAAAGAATCCAAGATGGCTGCCTCTTTTCCAACATGGCTGCCATTCATTGGCCAATTTCATCATCTTCGAGAATATGGGTGTTACTGATGCATTTATCATAGTTTATAATCCCCTTTAATCACCAATTTGTTCTTTATTAAAGTTATTTTTGTCACGCTTTCAATTCCAAGAACTAAAACAAAGAGATGGCGTCCAATATGGCGGCCAAACGTAGTATTAATCTTATCTCAACATCTGTCACTGGCCACAATGAATGCCTTTTTATATTTACAGAGAGTTTTTGGGGTCATAGATTCTAATTGATCTAAAACGTTTCTCAAAGGATGTAAACATTATTTACAAGGTGTTGGTATACTAATAGAGTGCACAACCAGGACACACTGGTGACTTCACTGCTGTGTAACTCAGCATGGGGTTCAGTGTCAGCTGATCTAGCTTTACTAATGCTGCACCTAGCTTTACTAACTCTATTGTAGTAGACTAGTATTAGGTGTAGTGCAGTTTAGATTAGTGTCCCAAATGCTGTCTAATAGCCCCATATCAATTAGCTAGTATAAAATAGTTAGTAGATAAAGTTAGACAGCCGTGCCTGAATTGACAGGATGTGCCAGCGCGGGAGAGCCGAGCCAAGGGTAAGGGGGCCATACATGACTTGTTCATGGACTTATCCGGATGGTGTATAGATCACGCGGGACTTAAATGGCACTGGATGAATGATCGGGCTAGGTGTAGGGCAACCGAACCTAGTTGTATCCCATACATGAATCTGTAGCATTACCTATTTTCATTAAGGTGGTAAAAGGATAAACCCTCGGCCTTAATTACATGTCAACAATGGCAAGTAAAAACCAAGTCATAACTAAGAGGCAGACTGACTGGAGAAAATGCTGCCTATGTCAAAAAGAAAAGAAAAATGAAAATCTGACTTCGCCTCCTACTCATCATGATCCAGAACATGATGGCTACACCATGATTGCCACAAATGTGCCTCTGTTGCACGAGATGTCTGAAATGCCACTTACCTTTGACCCAGAAAGGCTGGATGAAGGTGGTGGCATAGAGGCAACATTGAGAAGGAATATGGCAAAATACCACACAAGTTGTAGACTCATGTTTAACAATACAAAGCAGGAACGTGCTAGGAAACGGCATTCTGATGTTCAAAGCGAGACAGATGAAAGGCAAGCTAAACACTGTCGGACAAGTCATGATAGTGAAGCTTGCGTATTGTGTGATAGCATAGCTTCTACATCAGATCTGCGACTGGTCATGACTATGAATCTGAACAACAGACTGCATGAGTGTGCTACAACACTCAATGATGGTAAACTTTTAGCTAAACTGAGTGGTGCAGATGCCATTGCGCAGGAGCTAAAGTATCATCACAAATGTCTCACTGCCCTCTACAATAGGGAAACTCCTCACCTCAAAAGTGTAGAGAAAAGCTCCTGTCAGAGTGAAGCTGAACCAGATGTCTATCCACTAGTACTTTCAGAACTGGTGAACTGCATGGTAGAAACCAGTCTTAGTTCAGAGGGTCCTTCCATCTTCCCTCTTGCAGATATATCCCAGCTGTACACACAGCGTTTGGAGCAGCTAGGAATTGATTCACCAAGTGTGAACAAAACAAGGCTAAAAGAGTTGTTAATGGAAATTCCTGAGCTAGAAGCTCATAAAAAGGGAAGAAGTGTTCTTTTAGCACTACAAAAAGATGTTGCTCTAGCCCTATCTCAGGCATCTGAATACTCAGATGCTCTTGCTTTGGCCAGAGCTGCAACGATATTGAGGAAACACATTCTGGACCACCAGTCCAAATTCGATGGCACATTTTGCGAAGGATGCATCAAAGATGCCATACCTGCAAGTCTTCTCCAGTTCGTTGGTATGGTGGAACATGGGGCAGACATTAAGTCTCAGCTTGGGTTTGGCTCATCGAAGTCAGACCAGGCTATTGCTCAGCTCCTTCAGTACAACTGCTTCCCAAAACAGAAAGAACAGGCAACTACCCATCAACATTCTAAGGATAGGGAAACTCCCTTTCCAGTGTACATGGGTATGGTTCTCTATTCCAAAACCAGGAAGAGAAACCTCGTAGAAATACTTCATGATCATGGCATGAGCATTTTGTATGACAGGGTGCTGGAGATATCAGCCCAACTTGGAGATGCCACAGTTAGCAAGTATGTGGAGGAGGGTGTGGCCTGCCCACCTGTTCTGAGAAAGGGTTTGTTCACCACTGCGGTCATGGACAACTTTGACCACAACCCTTCTGCAACCACTGCTACTACCTCTTTCCATGGTAACAGTATCTCTGTCTTCCAGCATCCTGCCACAGACAACCATGGGGAAGAGCGTCAACCAGTAAAGTTCGGGCCAGAGAGGGTAACATCTGTTCCTGAACTACCTGATTCCTTTACAAATATTCCTCCTGCTTCATTCAAGTCAAAGAACCCAACACCACCAAGTGGTACAGTGACAATGCCAACCACAGACCTGCTTAGACCACAAATGGCCCTGGAGTATGAGTGGCTGGAGAAGGTCTTTGTCACTGAGGAGGTAGATGGAGCTGTTAACCTCACATGGTCAGCTCATCATGCATTCCAGAAAAGAAGCCCAGAGTTTGAAGTGAGCATCACTTCTTTGCTGCCACTTCTCAGGGACCAAGCTCAGTCTGTACCTACAGTGAAGCACGTAATGCAGAAAGTGTGTGACACAGTTGCACACCTGAACCCAGGCCAAGTACCTGTCATTACAGCAGACCAGCCAATCTATGCCTTGGCAAAACAGGTGCAGTGGCAATGGCCGGACGAGTATGGAGAGGATAAATACCTGGTCATGTTTGGGGGTCTCCATATCAAAATGGCTGCCCTTAGGTCTCTGGGTTCTCTCCTCAAGGACAGTGGCTGGACTGGCGCCCTAGCAGAAGCAGGTGTGGCTTCTTCTGGCACTGCAGATTCATTTCTGGCAGTTTCAAGTGTCACTAGGACACGACAAATGCACCAGGTCACTGCCTGCAGTCTTTACAAGTTGCTAAAATCTGCCTACAACAGTTACTGCACAGAACAAGCAGAGGTCAATGAAGACATATTGGGCTTCGAGGAATGGTGTCAGAACAAAAGCCAACAAAGTCCGCAATTTCAATTCTGGCATTTGGTGTTGTCAATGGAACTTACAATCTTCATGCTGATCAGATCGTTCCGTGAGGCAAACTTCAGCCTCTACTGTCAGGCATTGAGGGAGCTGATCCCATACTTGTTTGCCAATAACAACACCAATTATGCCCGATGGTTGCCTGTTCATCTGAGGGACATGCTGACTTTGGAAAGTAAGCACACAGCATTGGCTCAGGAATTCAAGATGGGCAACTTTGTTGTGCACAAGACCAAGCGTGACTTCTCAGCGCTTGCTCTTGATCAGGCTCATGAGCAGGCCAATGCTGTCATTAAGGCTGATGGTGGAGCCATTGGGCTTACTGAAAATCCATCAGCCTTGAGGAGATGGATGGTCTCTGGCCCTGAGGTGAGCCATCTGGTGTCCCTCTATGAAATGGAGGCACAAACAAAAGAGGCCAGCGATCACTCTCTTCACCATGAGCAGACACCACATGCCCAGAAGACATTCCTAGAAAGGGTCCAGAAACTCTCTCAGGTCCTGCAAGACTTGGGGAAACCCTTTCTTGAAACCCTAACTTGAAGTAGTTACAACTTTCAAAGTAATTATTAGTAATTCTTAGTGTAGACGGCGGCCATCTTGAAAATATGGTAGCCATCTTGGATTTTTGCGTGGCTAACGACCTTTTTTGAAAGAGTGGACTCTAATGAACATTTGTGCCAAATGTCATGCTTGCATAATTAAGTGAACTAGTTTTGCACTTATCTGCTCCACTATAATACATACATACACACATAATACACACATAATACATACATACACACATAAAGTTGGTTGGTGAAGAGAACTTAATAATGCATACATACACACATAATACACACATAATACATACATACACACATAATGTTGGTTAGTGGAGAGAACATAATAATACATACATACACACATAATACACACATAATATATACATACACACATACTGTTGGTTAGTGGAGAGAACATTATAATACATACCTACACACATAATACATACATACACACATAGAGTTGGTTGGTGAAGAGAACATAATAATACATACATACACACATAATACACACATAATACACACATAATACACACATAATACACACATAATACAGACATACACACATAATGTTGGTTAGTGGAGAGAACATAATAATACATACATACACATATGAATTTAAAAACCGAGTGCTCTACATGAAGTTCGGTTTCGGTATCATGTTGTAATGTCAGCGATCCAGGCAGCCCTGTTCAGAGCTGCCTCACTTGTCTGTTTCTTTTAACCCCTCTTGTACTGGCGAAATCTTTTGTATTTTATTCTAACTATATTTAGACGATTGTGTGCAGCTTAAGTAGGTTGTGGAGTAGTAAAAAGGGTTAAATGAGATTTGTCAAAGCCTGGAGGCCCATTTTAAGCTGAATACAATCATGTAACAGTAGCCAGCAAAGAGTTAAAAGGACGGCACCCGTAATGAAGGGGTTAATTCAAGATAACTGAACTAAGTCGTGTAATGGTAACTGGAAAAAGCTAATCTGTCGTCAGTTTCAAAGAGTGAATGAAAAATGTCCAACTAATTGTTTAAATAAGCCCTTTTTAAGTTGAATAAGATCGTCCAGTTTTGGCTAGATAAAACACAATATTAAATGTCAGTGACCCAGTGAGCATTACGATGAATTAACAGACTAAACGTGAACTGGGCTTAGAAGTTAGGGTCACTTGTACGATGATGTAGCTGAGAGAGAGAGAGAGTGAGAGTGTGTGTGTGTAGGGAAAATCTGTCATATTTTCACTTTCCATTTTCTAAAAGTTTCAGTGATTTCCTCCTTTCGACTCCACTGCCATCTGTGGAGTGGGCCCAATTTATATGTTTTGTTTTGTTACAGTTTTCTAATCATTGTCACTAGCATTTCGTATTTGTAGAGATGGGCGGGGGCAGGGTGTCAAATCGGAGCAATATGGTTTGACGACTTGAATAAAAAAAACTCAACATGAAATAGCATTGTTTTTAGCCTTTATATCACTTCCAAAGACATAATTTTAACTGGAAACCACATATTTATCTTTGCATATACAATAACGAAACTAAACAGAAAGGACTCAGAGTTTGTTTGACGCCATCTGTGGAGTGAGCGCCGAACTACTATTGCCATGCTCGGGCTGGTATGATCTGGTTTCCCGTCTTGCTAACTAGTCTGCCGCACTTGAGGAAGGGAGGGGGGCGACACACCAACACCACACTGTTGCTAGCTGGCCTTGGAGGTAGATCCGTGAAGTGGAAAGAAGGTATGTGGGGGTTGATGTAACTTTATGTACGGTTATTGGTGGTTAACCCTTTCTGCACCGGCGACGTCCTTTTAACTTCATTATGGCTACTATTAGAATATTCGATTAAGTTTATAAAGGGCCTTCAGCAATAAACAGGCTTAGCCCTATCTTGCATAACATTTTTGTTTACTACCATAGATCCTTCTTAATCTGCATAAGACCTTACAAATTTAGCTAGACTGATTAAAAAAGACGTCGCCGGTACAGAATGGGTAAAGTCAAGGTCTGATAACTTATTTATTTGCCGGAATTGGATTTGATTGATTTCGTAGTTTTATGATTATTGGTGATCGGTCTACATATCACTATTAGTCTAGTCAAGAACATTTTGCCATGTTGATTTGTTTAGTCAATTGAGTAAATGTAATCCATTTTAAACTTTGTCGTAATTGGATAGCACAAAAACTAACCCAGAAAACTATGTCTAGGGTAAAAAGATAGAGATAAACCCTCTCCGACATATAACGCGATTTTGAGCCGATTAGGGATACTTTAAGGCCTTTGTTACCATCAGGGGTATTTATAAACCTTTAGTTTAGTTACTTCAACCTCTGCAGTTGTCTTGATTTAGCTGTGGGCAGAAAACTAATTTTTGGAGAGTTAATTATAAAAGTGAGAACTCTATTTCTTATTGCTAATCTGGCAACCTCTGTGTCATATGAGTCTGAAGAGGGTTAAACTCAGCCTGGGATAGCTCGGAAAACTTCGCGTATCATTTTTTTGTCTGGGTGTTAAATTGTAAGGACAATGTTATAGTCAGTCTCCAATGCAGGCAGCGGGTAGGATGTAGTGAGCGGGCGTACCGCCATCTTTGTTTACATTACGCGTAGTGGTGTCGGACCTTTCCCATCATGTTCCCGTCTATTTTAACCTAACCTAACCTAAACTAGTATTCGTGTAGTAATGACCGGGGGCAAATAGCAGAAAATATAGCTTCGAAATAGACGGGAACGTAAGTGCGACCGTGGCGATCGCCCTATGTAAACAATGACGACCGTAAGCCCAAACTCTACATCCATCCCCAGGCACCTTGACTTGTATTATTAACATCGGTCAATATACAGGAGGCGCTACAATATAGGTAGCAAAATTCTAATGGTAGTTTTGGGTTCCTATCATCATATGCTTCATTTTTATATACTTTTTATCCCCGGGAAAAAAAAAAAAAAAAATCTTGGGATTTTTCATTTATTTTCTTGGAATTTTTTGTTTTGGTCATTAACCTAACCAAAAAACCTAACCTAACCTAACCTAATAGCCCCCAAATACATTTAGGTTAGGTTAGGTTAGGTTTTTTGGTTAGGTTAATAAGAAAAAAAAAAAAAACCCAAGATTTTTTGTTTTTTTCCCGGAGATAAAAAGTATATAGAAATGAAGCATATGATGATAGGAACCCAAAACTACCATTAGAATTTTGCTACCTATATTGTAGCGCCTCCTGTATATTGACCTTAACATCGTTCTTAACACCAATAACTCAAATCGGTATGATTAGGAGTAGTGGGCGTACACATTATTTCCAATATGTGTATTGTAATTCCATATTTAACCCCACTATCTTGTAGTTTGAAAGATCGTCTACACCTTGATATACAATTAAGTATGTGGCAGAATATGTATAAGTGTACATATACCTGTAAATACAGTCTTCCTCTACCACTCTTCTCTTCGCCAACATGTAAACAAACC
Organism: Paralithodes platypus; assembly: GCA_032716605.1. Classification (NCBI taxonomy): domain Eukaryota; kingdom Metazoa; phylum Arthropoda; class Malacostraca; order Decapoda; family Lithodidae; genus Paralithodes; species Paralithodes platypus. The sequence continues at coordinate 6,473,048 of CM064561.1, forward strand.
CAGAGTCGATATACGCTTAAAGTCGCTGTGCAGACATCCGAACACAGGGTTTATCGTGACATCATCTAGAATATAAGTGCTAGTATGCAAATTTGATCTACAGTCACGGTTTGCGCATTTGAGTGATTATTATTTATTTTCTTTTGTTTGCCAATCCTGTTCATCATATCATTGTAATTTATTATTGTTTTGGCCAGTTCAACTTGGTGGTCATTTTGAACGAGTGTGGAATGGATACGTTAAGGTTACGGTCTTAAGATTCGCGAAGTTATTGTATTTTCTGAAGACATCAACTCCTCACAACATTTGGTAAAGGTTAGTACCAGTTAAATATAGGTTAGTACCTGTAAGATATACGTTAGTAGCTGTTTGGTAAAGCTTACTAGCTGGCATGGAAGGGCTAGTTTTGGATAATATTTAAGAGCCGCGAATCTCTCTCTGCCACTCGTTGCTGGAGTAAGGTATATCTCATAATACTGTGTGTTTTGCATTGTTACCCAACCAGAGGGGGTGTTGGGGTACTGGGGGCGGCAGCCCCCACCTATAATACTAGGATAGGTTAGGCTAATGTCGACTCTATTTTTATAACATAGGCTAGGTCTCGAACATGCACAAACCCACAGTAGCTGGCTTGCAAGGGCTAGTTTTGTATCCCACGTACTGGGTACTAGCAACTCGCAGTAGCTGGCATGCAAGGGCTAGTTTTGTATCCCACGTACTGGGTACTAGCAACTCGCAGTAGCTGGCATGCAAGGGCTAGTTTTGTATCCCACGTACTAGGTCTAGGTTAAGTTAGGTTGGGTTGTTTGGTTAGGTTAATATACTAAGTCTCGGAAACAAGATTTGTAATTGCGGTAGTAAAGTTCAAATAGGCTAGCGGTCGCACCAATATTGACAGCACACATAGTAATGGATACACTATTTTGAGTTTTCACTAGCATTTCCCATTAATTTTCTTTGTTACAAGTGGGTTTTGCCTTCACACTATTGTTTGCCTCAACAATATTAAACTCGGTAGGTGATCAGGGTTATTTAAATACGCCCGTCACTCATAGTGGGCGTGACGTCACGATACTCATTCCTTTCAGCCAATCACAGACGCTTTCTCGATTGTGAATGTGTTCGGATACACACGACTACCACCCTTGGCCAACACGTGTTTTTCTATCCATAGAGTTTTTCAACCCCTCTTTCCCTGATATATTTCATGCCCTCTCCACCTATCGGGGTAAATATTGGTATAACTCCATTGATTTGTCACCAATTATTTTTACATATTTGAAGACCGATATGGAATCTATAATATTATGCTCTAAGCATCATATTAAAATTAGTTTCAACCCTCGGCAAAACCTAATAAAAATATATGGTACTAAAATGGAATTTTGGTAGCATTCAAGGAGACTACATCAAGACTCTTCTTCTTACCACTGACCCGGTTATAAGCTATCCTAGTGTTTACTAGCCTATACCCCTTTGAAAGGACATTAGCCTAACCTAACAACCTTATCTAACCTATCCTAGCATTATGGGTGGGGGCTGCCGCCCCCAAACCCCCGCTATTAGACATCTTTGAAAGATTGTTGGTGTATTTTTCTGTGAAAAGGGTATTTTTTCAATTTGTTAATAACGAAAATCCTCCATGCGGACTATATGGAGAAAAATATGGCGAATCTGTTGGTGCCTATTTTCCCTAATAAATTGTTTCTAATAAGGCGGATGTAGTGTCTTTGAAGATTATCGGAATTTGTTCGTAACATTGTTGTCAATACCTTCCTACCTACCTGTTGACGGCACCGATTCGTACACACGCCATTTAGAACATAGGTGCTTGACTACTGATGTGACTAGTAAGAGGTAAGATTTTTACGCATAGGTTTAAACTTCCGGAAATTAATGGGTAATAAATACCACTTACTGAGTACTATGAATCCGCTCTACGTGGCATGCAAGGGCTAGTTTAGTATGCCACGTACTGAGTACTATGAATCCGCTCTACCTGGCATGCAAGGGCTAGTTTAGTATACCACGTACTGGGTACTATGAATCCGCTCTACCTGGCATGCAAGGGCTAGTTTAGTATGCCACGTACTGGGTACTATGAATCCGCTCTACCTGGCATGCAAGGGCTAGTTTAGTATGCCACGTACTGAGTACTATGAATCCGCTCTACCTGGCATGCAAGGGCTAGTTTAGTATACCACGTACTGGGTACTATGAATCCGCTCTACCTGGCATGCAAGGGCTAGTTTAGTATGCCACGTACTGGGTACTATGAATCCGCTCTACCTGGCATGCAAGGGCTAGTTTAGTATGCCACGTACTGAGTACTATGAATCCGCTCTACCTGGCATGCAAGGGCTAGTTTAGTATGCCACGTACTGGGTACTATGAATCCGCTCTACCTGGCATGCAAGGGCTAGTTTAGTATGCCACGTACTGGGTACTATGAATCCGCTCTACCTGGCATGCAAGGGCTAGTTTAGTATGCCACGTACTGGGTACTATGAATCCGCTCTACCTGGCATGCAAGGGCTAGTTTAGTATGCCACGTACTGGGTACTATGAATCCGCTCTACCTGGCATGCAAGGGCTAGTTTAGTATGCCACGTACTGGGTACTATGAATCCGCTCTACCTGGCATGCAAGGGCTAGTTTAGTATGCCACGTACTGGGTACTATGAATCCGCTCTACCTGGCATGCAAGGGCTAGTTTAGTATGCCACGTACTGGGTACTATGAATCCGCTCTACCTGGCATGCAAGGGCTAGTTTAGTATGCCACGTACTGGGTACTATGAATCCGCTCTACCTGGCATGCAAGGGCTAGTTTAGTATGCCACGTACTGGGTACTATGAATCCGCTCTACCTGGCATGCAAGGGCTAGTTTAGTATGCCACGTACTGGGTACTATGAATCCGCTCTACCTGGCATGCAAGGGCTAGTTTAGTATGCCACGTACTGGGTACTATGAATCCGCTCTACCTGGCATGCAAGGGCTAGTTTAGTATGCCACGTACTGGGTACTATGAATCCGCTCTACCTGGCATGCAAGGGCTAGTTTAGTATGCCACGTACTGGGTACTATGAATCCGCTCTACCTGGCATGCAAGGGCTAGTTTAGTATGCCACGTACTGGGTACTATGAATCCGCTCTACCTGGCATGCAAGGGCTAGTTTAGTATGCCACGTACTGGGTACTATGAATCCGCTCTACCTGGCATGCAAGGGCTAGTTTAGTATGCCACGTACTGGGTACTATGAATCCGCTCTACCTGGCATGCAAGGGCTAGTTTAGTATGCCACGTACTGGGTACTATGAATCCGCTCTACCTGGCATGCAAGGGCTAGTTTAGTATGCCACGTACTGGGTACTATGAATCCGCTCTACCTGGCATGCAAGGGCTAGTTTAGTATGCCACGTACTGGGTACTATGAATCCGCTCTACCTGGCATGCAAGGGCTAGTTTAGTATGCCACGTACTGAGTACTATGAATCCGCTCTACCTGGCATGCAAGGGCTAGTTTAGTATGCCACGTACTGGGTACTATGAATCAGCTGGCATGCAAGGGCTAGTTTAGTATCCCACGTACTGGGTCTAGGTTAGGTTAGGTTTGGTTAGGTAAATATACTAGGTCTCCGAAACAAGGCTCGTAGTTGTGGTAGTATATACAGATACGCCCGAATACTAAATGGGCGGCGGTAATGGTTAGTGTTGTAGGCCTACTAGGTACTACGGACACGTTGTAGGCGTTAGGTGTGGATTAGGCTTGTATCCAATGTACTAGGTCTATGTTACTGGATATTTATGATTTAAATAAGTTCTAAGTTTTCGATAAATCTGGTTATTTGGCTTTGCAATTAGGGAAATCATGAGCCGATTTCAGACATTTCGTTAGTGTTTTTCGATTCTCAAAATACGATCCAAGTTTTGCCAAAAATTGGCTCGGGTTTTCCAAAATTATGCTTGTTGGGTTTGCAATTTAGGGAAACATGAGCCAAAATTCTTAATTAGGTTACTGTAATTTGTTTACTCTTAAAACTCGCAAAATTCGAGCCAAGTTTTGCCAAAACTTGGCTCTGGTTTTCCAAAATTCGGGTTTTATGGCTTTGCAATTTCGAGAAACCTGAGCCAAATTTCTAAATGAAGTTACTGTAATTTTTTTGTCTACAAACTCGCAAAATCCGAGCCAGCTTTGGCCAAAACTTGGATCGGGTTTTCAAAATATTGGGTTTTAGGCCTTTGAAATACCTTAAATCAAGTTTTGCTAAAATTCGTTTTTATCGCCGTTTTAAGCCTTTAGCCCCTCATTTTCCCTGTACTTTATAGCCCTCCCCACTATCGGGCGGCATGTCTTAAGATCGTTGAATAATGGGGAAAACGGTTTCGCCGAGGGTTGTCATTATTTCCAAACACTATATATTGATGAAAACTAACAGGGAAAAATAAAACAAATCCATGGGAAAATTCGTGACATACAAATTTAGTTTTTCCTAAATATTTTATTGTTTAGGCAAACAACATAATGTGAAGTTAAAAGACACTTGTAACAAAGAATAATAATGGAAAACACTAGTGAAAACTCCAAATAGTGCGCCCGTATGTCTCCTGTCAATAGTGGTACCCCCACTACTCCTAATCTTACCCTCAAATTAAATTAATGTAAATATGTGATTGTTCATCCCAGGATTCGAACCTTGGATATTTCTTATATAACTTGCACGCTCTAACCATTACACCATCAAAATAGTTATACTAATATGTATAGATATTTTTTTTATTTAGGGCCTATATTTGCTGTCCTATGTCCATACCGTCGCTGATGCTAAATAACATGTTAAGTATCGCGATAATTATGTCCAAGCAGCTAGTAGTCACTTCCCGCCATGTGTATTACCACCCTCCACTTCTCGGGAGGCCATGTACGCAGCTCTAAAACTCACCATCTGCGCATGCGTGTATATTCATGCCCTGCCCCGAAAAACAAATGTTAGATTAACCTAACCTAACTTAATATATCCCTCGGAATGGATATACTAGGTTAGGTTAGGGTAATCTAATATAATATTTGTTTTTCGGGTGCAGGGCATAAATTCACAGGCATGCGCAGATGGTGAGTTTTAGAGCTGCGTACATGGCCTCACCACTTGTCAGTCTTCAGTGTTGCCCTCACACGGTCGTATGGTCGTATTTACAACCTCAAAAGAACCAATGACGATTGATTACGTAATCACGCCACTTCAATGAGCCAATCAGAGGGAGACAGAAAAGTGATCAACACTGCCAACACCCCTGCCCCCGGGCCCCACTGCCCGCACCGATTTTAATTCAGTTGTCCAATGGCTTCAACGTGCGATGGATGTGCGCTTCCCCCTCTTAAGTGTTGGTTTATACCCTTGACTTCTGGAAATTACCATTTACCCAGCTATCTAAACACACGGCCCTCGTTACTGGGGAGGGCTATGGAGTGCTGGGAAGGTGAGGGGTAAACGGCCGAAAATATGACTTTGTTAAACTTGGCTAGGGGTTTGCAAGTTTTCAACCCATGAAAACTCGAAATATCGGAAATCTGAGCAAAGGTTGGCTCGGCGTTTGAAATTTGTCATGTATAAGAAGTCGGTAATAGAATGTCTAAAGTTGGCTCGGGTTTTTATATACTAGCTGGGAGGTAGGCTAAGGGTTAGTCTTGTAGGCTTTCCATTATATCCAATGGACTTCGTCTACTTTTCTAGATTAGGGTAATGACACCGGGATCAGGTGGTAGCTATGGCATAAACTAACTACTAGGGACACATACTAGCTGGTAGGTAAAGGATATATAGTTTAATCAAACTTACTATTATAGCTGCTATAGCTGGTAGGTAAGGGTTAGTCTTTTATCCAACTTAGCCTACTAGGTTTGGTTAATGTAGAGGGATCAGGTTAATTACTGAAATATGTGTAACCTTGACCAATTGAAATTCTATGAACTATGACTAGGCTAGTAATAATAATGATTGTTTGTTTTCAGTTTGCTTCCTGGGCCAGTGTGGCAGTCGTGGCCCAGTCTCCTTACCAACCTGGGTTCATCGGTGGGATTCCCTGCCTGCCTTCTCTTCAGGCAAGGTAAAGGCAGGAATTTTGTTATAAGTTTTGTATTTGTATTAAATTATATTTTGTTTTATTGTGCTTTAGGCTTCTTCGTGGCAAGTTAACCCCTTCTGTGCCAGCGCCATCCTTTCAACTTTACTGTTACTAGGCTATAAACAATTAATTTGTTTTTATTAAGTTTGTAATGGGCCTCCAGCAATTAACAGGCTTCGAACTCGCTCAATAATTTTTACTACCACAGATCCCTCTTAAACTGCGCAAAATCGTCTGAATACAGCTAATAACATTAAACAAAATGTCGCTAGTACAGTAGGGGTTGACTGGTTTGAATAGATTAGGCTATTGTTCTGGTGACGTTCAGAATACACTTGCCATTACTTAACCTTCCTATGCTGTAGTCTATTCGCTGTATGTAGGCGAGAAATCATGACCTCTAACCTCTGTAACTCAAAAACGACTAAGAGTAATCAAGCTAATATTTCTACCATTTGGGAAGAGTTGGTCAAGAATAGGTGTGGAATTTACAGCCAATTTGCTCTAGCCCTTTTTGAGTTGCAGAGGATAGAAGTCCTGATTTATTGCCTACTTACAGCGGATAGATTTTATAGTACTGTATTCTGGCTTTTATGAATTCTCTATCCGTAGGCTAACTGTAGGCTGTTTTAATCGGCTTCGGAAGGAATTGTGGGATTTAGGCTGGAGGGCAGTTTTGGATTTCCATGAGGCTTCCGCAACTAAATAAAATTGTATGTTAGCCGAATTAAAACACTAAAGCGTCCTCGCGTGCTTCGGAGAGATGACCCTTTCAGTACCGGTGCCGTCTATATATCTTTATTCTGGCTACTGGTAGACGATTATATTCAGTTTAGAAAGGGCCTCGGCAATTAACAGACTTGGAAACCATTTCGCTTAAAAGATCCTTCTTAAGCTGCACAAAACCGTTTAAATATAATTAGTATATTATAAAAGACGTCGCCTGTATAGAAGGGGTTAATGGCCAGGGATGGGGAACTCCAGGCTAAATACTGTATAATGGGAGTTTGAAAGTGGTTCGGGATTGTTTAAGATTATATTTAGTGTGTTGCTAATTATGCCTGGGAATGACTTGGGAGTGAAAACTGCACCACAGTATAGAGTATCGGTTTGTCTTACACGGGAAACTAATTCTAGCTTCGGCTGAATCTTATTGTTAGTTAGGTCCAGAGAGTTGTTTTAAGGGGGCATGGGCCGGTCTTCTGGACCACTTTCACCCTCTTGTTTAGCCCCATTAGTTTTCAGATGTTAAGATGTTTGCCCCATTAGTTAGTCGATGTTAAGACATTTCGCCCCATTTCTTCAATATTTAGACTTTTCGTGGGTACTTTTTTTGAGAAGACTCGCAGCGTTATTATACATAATTTATTAGGGAAAGTGAAACTCTATGGAATCCTTACAATATACTCACATAGATTCCACTGTGGGAGAATAGTTTTGATAGTTAACTATAGTTTTGATGTAAATACTACCGCAACTACGAATCTTGTTTCAGAGACCTAGTATATTAACCTAACCAAACAACCTAACCTAACCCTAGACCCAGTACGTGGGATACAACACTAGCCCTTGCATGCCAGCTACTGTGGGTTCATATATTAGACATACAGTAACATCTTTGTAGAACATAACACTTTACCGTAGCGAGTGTACTCCATTCCAAACACTTGTTGTAAACATTTAACACGTCCGTAGCAGAGCTCTCAAGATTGCGGGACTGAGTTTGTTTACGCGCGGGACTATTTATATCGACAAAATAGTTACAAAACTTATCAAAACTATTCTCCCACAACGGAATCTATGAGAGTATATTATAAGGATTCCATAGAGCTTTACTTTCCCTATTAAATTATGTATAATAACGCTGCGAGTCTATTCCCTATAATTATGTATAATAACGCTGCGAGTCTATTCCCTATAATTATGTATAATAACGCTGCGAGTCTATTCCCTATAATTATGTATAATAACGCTGCGAGTCTATTCCCTATAATTATGTATAATAACGCTGAGAGTTTATTCGCTATAATTATGTATAATAACGCTGCGAGTCTATTCCCTATAATTATGTATAATAACGCTGAGAGTTTATTCGCTATAATTATGTATAATAACGCTGCGAGTCTATTCCCTATAATTATGTATAATAACGCTGAGAGTTTATTCCCTATAATTATGTATAATAACGCTGCGAGTTTATTCGCTATAATTATTTTTTCGTGCTATTTAGGTGTCAATTTTTTCCCTGGCGAACGATAGTGAGCCTGTAATGTTGGAAGAAACGGCCTTCGGCCGGGACATTTTTCTACCGAAAAATTTACAGATTTATCTAGAAGGGGGATCTAATGGATGTTTTATTAAATTTGATGGAGGTCTAGAAAGGAAACTAGAAAAATAATTACTACACGCAGAAATCGCCCAAAAAGTGAACCATCTCCCCTAAACCCTTTGAGTACCAGCGACGTGTTAATTTACATTCTAGCTATATATAGACGATATTATGCAGCTTAGGAAGGATCTGCGGTAGTTTAAAGGGTTGGTTGAGGTAGTTTGAAGCTCTATTATTGCTAGATGTCCATAATCTGAATAATATCGTCGAATAGTTGCCATAATATTAAAGACAAGGAAGTCACCGGTACTGTATGGGTTAAGGAAGTCACCGGTACTGTATGGGTTAAGGAAGTCACCGGTACTGTATGGGTTAAGGAAGTCACCGGTACTGTATGGGTTAAGGAAGTCACCGGTACTGTATGGGTTAAGGAAGTCACTGGTACTGTATGGGTTAAGGAAGTCACCGGTACTGTATGGGTTAAGGAAGTCACCGGTACTGTATGGGTTAAGGAAGTCACCGGTACTGTATGGGTTAAGGAAGTCACCGGTACTGTATGGGTTAAGGAAGTCACCGGTACTGTATGGGTTAAGGAAGTCACCGGTACTGTATGGGTTAAGGAAGTCACCGGTACTGTATGGGTTAAGGAAGTCACCGGTACTGTATGGGTTAAGGAAGTCACCGGTACTGTATGGGTTAAGGAAGTCACCGGTACTGTATGGGTTAAGGAAGTCACCGGTACTGTATGGGTTAAGGAAGTCACCGGTACTGTATGGGTTAAGGAAGTCACCGGTACTGTATGGGTTAAGGAAGTCACCGGTACTGTATGGGTTAAGGAAGTCACCGGTACTGTATGGGTTAAGGAAGTCACCGGTACTGTATCGGTTAAGGAAGTCTCCGGTACTGTATGGGTTAAGGAAGTCTCCGGTACTGTATGGGTTAAGGAAGTCTCCGGTACTGTATGGGTTAAGGAAGTCACCGGTACTGTATGGGTTAAGGAAGTCACCGGTACTGTAGGGGTTAAGGAAGTCACCGGTACTGTAGGGGTTAAGGAAGTCACCGGTACTGTAGGGGTTAAGGAAGTCACCGGTACTGTAGGGGTTAAGGAAGTCACCGGTACTGTAGGGGTTAAGGAAGTCCCCGGTACTGTATGGGTTAAGGAAGTCACCGGTACTGTATGGGTTAAGGAAGTCCCCGGTACTGTATGGGTTAAGGAAGTCACCGGTACTGTAAGGGTTAAGGAAGTCACCGGTACTGTATGGGTTAAGTGTAATGCTATAAATTGGGAAACGCTAGTTCACTAGCCCTCTGAACCCTTGCAGTGATTTTTTTTATATATATATTTGTATTTAGTTATTTATTTGCTTTTTTGTAAGGCCCTGTGGGAATGGATTAAGCTTCAACCTTTATCTCCAAACATCGTGAGAATAATTAGTTAGGATTTGTTAGCGGGCGCATCGTCACTTATGCTAGAGACTACTAGAGTATTGTTTTCAGAATAGGCTAATTATTTGGCATGAGCATCAACATATCTTCATCCTAATCTAGTATTATTAGTGGGGGCTACTGCTCCCACACCCCAACTAATTATGGGGTGTGGGGACGGCAGCTGTCCTTAACATTACTGTACTAGACTGTTTCATTTCAACTGATGGTAAATTCCAATCAAGATTGCTCGGTTATTTTGAAGATTTTTTATTGAAATATGGTGATGATTATATAAACTTGGTCGAAGGATGATGCAGACATAGTAGTTTCATATTCTCCAATCAAGTACCGATACATTAGCTGCCAAGGGATTCAAATTACCATCAGCTGAAAATAAACGGAGTATAGGTTAGGCTACGTTGGGTTATGTTATGATATTAATTTAGATTTATGCCGGGATTTCGATACAATGTCCGGTTATATGCGAACAATGTCCGGTTATATGCAAACAATGTCCGGTTATATGCGAACAATGTCCGGTTATATGCGAACAATGTCCGGTTATATGCGAACAATGTCCGGTTATATGCGAACAATGTCCGGTTATATGCGAACAATGTCCGGTTATATGCGAACAATGTCCGGTTATATGCGAACATAAACTGCGAGCGTAATGTATATAAAGACAAGACCCCTAACAAAACATTAGCCGAAAATCGTTCTACTGGTCGCCAGAATAATTATGGTTAGTTGATTGGCTAAATATTCGCGGTCTAAACCCTTGAGGTTGTTTTATATTCATAATGGAAGTTAAAACTGTACAATACCTTAATTTTGGTTATTACTTCTTCACCTTCGACAGTCTTATTGTTTGGTGTTGCTTTGCCACTGGACTGGTAATCCAATGGACCCGGGTTCGAATCTCAATATGTCAATGGGAAGATATTATTGGGATGGAATTTGTGCTGTACCTAGGTATCAGTGAATTACCACAGCACACCGAAATGCCAAACAAAAAATACCCTCATTGTTACCTGATGGAAAATAGCATTGTATGAATATTCCCATATTCAAAAATATGCTACAGGGGGCAATGCCTAGTGAGTTAATTGCTCAATAGGTGGCGTTCCGAGAGTGAGGGTCAGAGTCTGTGAAGTGCAGAGGCAGGGCGGCTTCAGAGATGTAGTTGCTTCGAGCCATGAAGCTTCGCAGGTCTCACTCCCTAGAGTGGAGCAAGACCTCACGGGCCTACAGTGTTCAGCGGTAGAGTGTAAAGGCTATCAGCCTATGCCCGAAAGGGAGTAGTTGGGTGGGGAAAAAAAAAAAAAGGCTATAGGGATGCATTGTATTCCGGGCAACAAATTCGCTTGATCTAGAATTAATTGCCAATTACTAACAGGACGGATACAATAAATATGCTTCGAATAAAGACTGCCAATAAAATATCCATGCTAGAAATAAGACTGCATTTGAGGCAGTGTGATGTCAATATTTGCCAAATTAAATTTCCTTGGCAATTGAAACTGCTTTAATACATTATCGTACCGAACTAGTCTTGCAGGGTATTCAGAGTACTACTAGGCTACGTATTTGCACATTACCTTACGTATATTTTTGAGGGAACAGCCGCTCATAATCTATGGACCAGTCTATAGGCTAGTGTGTAAACCTAGCAATCATATATAAAACAAAATACATCTTGCATTCGTAAGATTACCGAAATAGCTTATTTTTTTAGAAGTTTGATAAAGATAATTACGAAATAAAGACAAAATATTTTAAAATATTCGTACAAATATACCGGTACTGCTTTTATTCGGCTTTTGTAAAACCTTTTGAAATCAAAGGAAGCTCAAACTTTACAAAATTATTATTGCACTGAAACTTCTATTGTGTGCACTAATTATTTACTAACCTTGATTATCTCTTCCTTGCAGGTAGGGGGGCAAAGACCGTGCCACGACTAAGGGATTTTTCTCGTGTTCGGTAAATTGTTCGGATGTGAACATGAAAACTTTAACGTAAATAATTAACAGTATTCTCCCAGTGGGCATACCCTGTACATTTAAGATTATATATTATTGGGTTGCATTGTTTTGGTGTTGGTATTGCGATAACGATTGTCGGGGGCATCGAAATGGGAGGGGTTTGAGAGAGGTTTTGAATTATACCTGTATACCTGTATTAAGAGCAGTCTAATAATGTACGCATCATTTGACTGTTCTTGCCTGTAAATGTTCATTGGGAGAGTAAACTATTTTGAGAAAAATAGTCTTAATACGTGGCGGTATGTCTTGTGAAGCCTCAGCCACTTCTCGCCGTGGGACCTGCGCGCGCCGAGGAAAAAGATCCACCCCAGCTGTTCATCACCTTCAAAAACTGCAAAAAACCTACACGCTTCAATCGTGAGTTAAACCTTTCCCCCATCTTTCTCTCCTTCGCACACACCCCTTCTTTCCCACCTATTGAATTGCCTGTCTCTTTCTACCCCTGTTCTGTCCATTGTTAGCTAGGGATGTAAATATTTGTCCGAATGGTGACTAATGCTTGGTCTTTATTTTTTTCCAGGTATAAGAGCTTGGTTGATGACTGCGTGTTCCGGATATTTTGTACTTAACTTTACAGAGGAGATGGTTGGGGGGGGCGGGGTAAATGGGGAAGACTAGGAGAGAAAGGTCAATGGGAGGTTAGGTATTTAGAAGGGTATGGTGATGAGCTAGGGGTATGGGGCGCTCTCGGGGGTTTGGTGGGTGGGGGAGAGTTCTAGAGATGTGGTGAGGATGCGGAAAGTTTGGGATGTGGGGTGATAGTGGTCCAGGGATGAGATTTCATTATAATGGTGGTGTTTTGGAGATGTGGTGGTGAAGAGTTAGGGATGTGGTGATGGTGAGATTTGATAGGATAGTGGTGTTCTGGACTCGTAGTTGTGGTGGTAGTGAGTTCTATGGGTGCGGTGATTGAGCTTGGGTGGGGGGGGGGGGGTGAGCTCTGGGTTTGAATATTGTAATGGGGGTTTAAGGGTCTGGTGAGCGTGGTGATCTAGAAGGGTGGGTAGTGGTACTGGTGATGGTGACTGGTAAGCATAATCAACACACTGACTACGGTAAACCTCCGTAAGTATCCCTATTTTATAGTTCATTATTCTTAACCTGGCAAGGAATTTCAACCATTACATGCTCTTATCTTGGTTCCTTATTGTATTTTAATCTTTAATGATTAATTATATCTAAACAAATTGCAATAAATAGTAGCAGTAAGACTATTCCTCGCCAAGTTGAGGAATGTTTATCTGAAAAAAAAGTGTATACATAATTTTAAAGGTTATAGTTGTATACACTAATGGAAAAATATACCCATATAATATTCAGCATTATATGACAATTGTCCGTATTACAGGTAGCGTAGCGATTTGGTCTACAGACACACACGGACTACCTGCCGATTGCAAATGCTGCACTGCAGGATGTATGGACGAGTAGATGGGTGAAAACTCGTTAATCATCAGACGTACTACAGACTAAACCGACCGATGGAAAGACTCTCCTGCAGTACTGATATAAGGACGTACTGTGGTAAGACTGGTCCATGTAGGATATAACCGCAGTACAGATGAAGGTGAGATAATACTAAATAGTTTACTATATTTGTTTAGGGGTTGTGGTATTGGGTGGTGGTGCTGAAGGTAGTGTGAACACGATGGCATAATAATACCGGGTAGTTTAAAGTTCATAATGGTGGTGGAGGATTAACAATTAAGATTGAATATGGTAGTTGTGTACTGTAGTGATGCTGTGGTTATAGTAGATTGAATTTAGTTGTGGTGGAGAAAATAGTGAAAATAGAGGGTTTTGTAAAGAGGGAAATTAATGGTGGAGAGTTTAGCCTGGTGGAGAGAGTATAGTGGAGTATATATTATAGGCTAAAGGGAAATTAGTGGTGGAGAGTTTAGCCTGGTGGAGAGAGTATAGTGGAGTATATATTATATGCTAGAGGGAAATTAGAACTAGAGTTTCTATAAAGCTTTAGGGCTATAAGTTGAAGAGCTTGTGGGCTGTTTATTTTATGGAGACAAAAAGGCAAAGCTGCCTTTAACGCCTTACGAGCGGGCCCATAAGGAATTTCTACTACCCGCCAAGTGGGTGGTTTTTCCCTAAATGGCCTTGTTTCCGTGCTCATTTTCATGCCTAAACAAGAGCCAGAGCGTAATACAATTGTGTATCCCTGAAAAGGCGTAAATTTAGCTTTCCAATGACACCAGAACCATCCTTCTACGACCACTGGTTCTCTTGCAACGATCGTGCAACACGAAGGAAAAATGGCTAAAATAAGGTAATTTCCTTACATACCCTGTGTAGCAAGGGAGGGAGGGAGGGAGGGAGGGTGGATGTGTGGATGTGTGTGGAGTAAACATCAGTAGGCACGCGGGACCCGTGCCGAGCGGTCATGAGCCGACCTACGCTCCTCCACCCGCTAGTCTCTCTCTGAGGCAATATTGCTCCAAAATTGCACACTGACTAAAGTCGGGCCCCGCTCATTGGGCTGGTGTCTCTATACAGACTTAAGTTGGGCCCCGCTAATTAAGGGTTAACAAATTTCACACCCGAAGTTGAGAATGTCAAATTCAAGGTAGAGTTGCGAGCAGATGAAGCAGATACAGTTGTGGAGATTTGGCTAATAAAGCTGTTACGGAATATTAATTAGTTTTAAGGTGGATGCAAGAGTTTTCCTATTAGCAGTAATGTTGTTAGCAGTGAGTGCAATCATTCATTAGCCATATTACTATAATATTCCCTGGTGGTAGTACATTATGGCTAGCCCTTGCTACTTCGCCTGCTCGGAACTGTACGCTAGGATTCGAAATGTCTGGACACGGAGCTTGAAACGGGTAAGAGTTATAGGATGAGGGAAAGACAGATTGAGGGATTCCAATATAAGTGATAGTAAAAAAGAACATTAAATAGAAAACGCATTCAAAGCAAATGGCCATTGTAAGCATGACATAAAATCAATCTCATTAGTAGCCTGTTAAATTAAGTTTCCCACTAAAACCCTGCTCCACTGAGGGAAAACACTCCTAAAGCACAATGATTAAATTGAAAGGAAAACTTCGATAGAGCATAATGATTAAATTAAAAGGAAAACTGTGCAGTTGGTCTAATTTGCACAGTTAATTATTTTTAATCTAATAATTTACCGCTTATGCCTCCACTCACACTATTCCCGAGAAGAGCAAAACTCCTGTATGAGTATGCACATACAATACGACGTCCCGAACAGTTCATCCAGCAATTGATTTCCCAACATAATCTATCCATGTGCTCTTAAATTCTGAAATTGAGCTCGCTTGTTAATTGTCTTTAAATTGGTGTCATCTTTACGTGCTAACAACATATAGATTGACGTTGTAGGTATGTTATCACATGACAAAGATCAACATTTATAATATTTGTACTAACAATGTCATATTTACGTCCTTGCTGTTTGTTCAATACAGGGTACATAATTACATTATTTAATTGCTAATGTGGCACGTCCCATAGACGTAACAAACTTGTAGTCCGTACATTATAGAACAATATTCGTATTTACTAACCAATGACGTAGTAACAACGTCTTTAAGCGATATGCACAATAATTGCACATAAGGTCATTAACTTACATTATATTACAACGTTTAATAAATACATTTGCGACGTATTTTTATAAACGTAACATTACCATACCAGCACTATTTTGACGTATTTTGTAGGTACCAATAACATTGTGTTAGTTCGTCTCTGAATGATCGTAACGTAATGTTTTAGAAGACTTCATGAGTATGTTCTAAACACGTGTTAAGTGCATGTAGTATGTTAGTATTAACATAACGTCATTATATACTTTTGTATTACGTCCTCGACACAAATGTTTCTTAAGTGTTATTTTAGTTCTGAGAAAAGTCATGTTACCGACTATTCACGTTTTCCTTACATGGCTTTCTTATGGTTTATAATTAGTAATCTCTAAGTCCTCATAACTTAAATATAGACTTTGTAAGTATGTTATCAAATGACAACAATTACCGTTCCAATCATTTGTACTAACGTTTTTTGTGCATCCTTGCCATTCGTCCAATGCAAGTTGCAACCTAACTTTAAATAACTTCCGATTTGGCATGTAGTATAGATGTACAAAACAAAATAAAAAAGAAATAAAATCAAATCAAAATAACATGTATAAGATACGTATAAAACCACTATCATATTTACCAGCAGAATGTTACAACTACGTTTTGACACTATATCGTTTCATAAAGCTATTAGATAATATTATGTTAGGGAACAACATTTTAATGATGGATAATATTATGGTTACATTTGTAACATAATGTATTAGAGGACTTCTTGAGTATGTCCTAAACACGTGTTAATTAAGTGTATATAGTATACTAGTATTAACATAATGTATATAGTATACTAGTATTAACATAATGTATATAGTATACTAGTATTAACATAATGTATATAGTATACTAGTATTAACATAATGTATATAGTATACTAGTATTAACATAATGTATATAGTATACTAGTATTAACATAATGTATATAGTATACTAGTATTAACATAATGTATATAGTATACTAGTATTAACATAATGTATATAGTATACTAGTATTAACATAATGTATATAGTATACTAGTATTAACATAATGTATATAGTATACTAGTATTAACATAATGTATATAGTATACTAGTATTAACATAATGTATATAGTATACTAGTATTAACATAATGTATATAGTATACTAGTATTAACATAATGTATATAGTATACTAGTATTAACATAATGTATATAGTATACTAGTATTAACATAATGTATATAGTATACTAGTATTAACATAATGTATATAGTATACTAGTATTAACATAATGTATATAGTATACTAGTATTAACATAATGTATATAGTATACTAGTATTAACATAATGTATATAGTATACTAGTATTAACATAATGTATATAGTATACTAGTATTAACATAATGTATATAGTATACTAGTATTAACATAATGTATATAGTATACTAGTATTAACATAATGTATATAGTATACTAGTATTAACATAATGTCACTATTAACTTTTGCAGTAGGTTCTACACATATTTTTGCTACGTGCTATTTCAGTACTGAAAATAAGTCTAATGTTACTAACTATTAACGTTTTCCTTAAGTTTCTTATTGAAGGTTTTAAGTTAGTGTCATCTTTACGTGCTAACAACATATAGATTGACGTTGTAAGTATGTTATCACATTACAAAGATCAACACTTATATTATTTGTACTAACAATGTCATATTTACATCCTTGCTGTTTGTTCAATACAGGGTACATAATTCACATAATTACATTGTTTAATTTATAATGTGGCACGTCCCATGGCCGTAACAAACGATGTAGTCCGTACATTATAGAACAATATCCGTAATTACTAACCAATATTGTAGTAACGTCTTCAAAATATATGCACTTAATTGAGGTCATTAACTTGTTATATTACAATCTTTAATAAATACATTTGCGACATATGTTTGTAAACGTTTTAACATTACTATACCAGCACTATTTTGACGTATTTTGTAGGTACAAATAACATTGTGCTAGTTCGTCTCTGAATGATCGTAACGTAATGTTGTAGAGGACTTCTTGAGTAGGTCCTAAGAACCTGTTAAGTGTATGTAGTATGTTAGTATTAACATAACGTCACTATTAACTTTTGCAGTAAGTGTTCTACACATATTTTTATGTGCTTTTTCAGTACTGAAAATACGTCTAATGTAACTTACTATTAACGTTTTCCTTACGTTTTATAATGAAGGTTTTAAATTAGTCTCATATTTACGTGCTAACAACATATAGATTGACGTTGTAGGAATGTTTTCACATGACAAAGATCAACATTTATATTATTTGTACTAACGTCATATTTACGTCTTTGCTGTTTGTTCAACACAGGGTACATAATTACATTATTTATTTTCTAATGTAGCACGTCCCATAGACGTAAAAAACGGCCAAGTTCGTACATTATAGAACCATATCCATATTTACTAACCAATTACGTAGTAACAACGTCTTCAATCTATATGCACTTAAGGTCATTACCTTACGTTATATTACAACGCTTAATAAATATATTTGCGACGTATTTTTTGGAAACGTAACATTATCATACCAGCACTATTTTGACGTATTTTGTAGGTACAAATAACATTGTGCTAGTTCGTCTCTGAATGATCGTAACGTAATGTTTTAGAGTACTTTATGAGTATGTCCTAAAAACGTGTAGAGTGTATGTATTTTGTTAGTATTAACATAACGTCACAATTACCTTTTGCAGTAAGTTTTTTACACATATTTTTGTTATGTGCTATTTTAGTACTGAAAATGCGTGTAATGTTACTAACTATTAAATTTTTCATTACGTTTTATGCTAAAGGTTTTAAATTAGTGTCATCTTTACGTGCTAACAACATATAGATTGGCGTTGTAGGTATGTTATCACATGACAAATATCAACATTTATATTATTTGTACTAACAACGTCATATTTACGTCTTTGCTGTTTGTTCAATACAGGGTACATAATTACATTATATTATTTCTAATGACGTCCCATAGACTTAACAAACGACGTAGTCCACAAATCTTATAACAATATCCGTATTTACTAACCAATTACGTAGTAACAACGTCCTCAAACTATATGCACTTTAGGTCATTAACTTAAGTTGTATTACAACGTTTAATAAATATATTTGAGACTTATTTTTGGAAACGTAACATTACCATACCAGCACTATTGCCTTACGTCGTACTTACGTAACCTGTTTATTGGGTTAATTGGTGCCTGGGCAACACTAAGGGCCTTATATTTGATGTTCGTTAAATACGTTAGAAGTTCGCTTGCGCTAAAGATGTATCAGGGTGGCCCAATGTCTCCTTGAAAGACTTAGCTAGTCGTTCAGTCAAGTCGTCAATGTCAGAAGCAAGTTTTGTCCCTACTTCTTCTCAAACTCTGTGTCTGACTGAGGCTCAATTCCCGCTCCTTCTAATTCCTCTTCTGAGTTGCTAAAAGAATTAAAGGACATGGGGGCAAATGACATTTTTGGTAAAGATACCTGGACTGAATGTCATTGACAAATAATCCCACAAAAAGATGTTAGCACTGGTACAACATTTTTGGTAGTAGGGATTTCTCTTAACTACACACCCGTACCCAAGTTTGTATGGATGATAATGGTGGTTAGTCTGACGAGTTCAGCCAAAAAAAAAAAAAATACAAGGAAGTCTAGGAAAATTCAAGTTAGTAAGGCACTGTATAGGGATACTCTCTTACTAAGAAAATCAGGTTAGTAAGGCACTATAGGGATAGCCTATTCTCTTACTAAGAAATTGAAAAACACCCACAATACACGAAATAACAGAACATAAGGGTTTGATCACTGTTAGAAAATCTCTTTAACCTCTGAAGTGCGCATGGGGGTAATTGGAAACGTCCCCCTGTGCTGACGTATTTGAGGTATTTCAGTCACTAAAATATTCATTGTGCCATTAATAGCATTAATACTTATCCATATGCACCTATTATGGGTTGATTATAAAGGTATTAACCTGAAACAACAATAAAACGAGTGAAAACAGCGTTTGGATGGTCAAAATCGGAGATATAGCCCGCGAGTTGTATAATGTATGGGTGAGGCAATCTGCTTTCCCGCCAATTTCCCCCAAGGCCACTGAGACACAGTCGATCGATACTCTCTCTCTCTCTTGCACTCGCTTGCTATCAGTGATGACCACACCCTCCAATCGGATTTCTAATGTTAGCCCGAAAATATACCTCAGAATAAGGGAATAACGGGGAAAATAGGTGATAACTGAAGGAGAGGAGGAAAGTGGGGAAGGAGGGGAGGTAGAGGACTGA
This sequence comes from Paralithodes platypus, assembly GCA_032716605.1. Classification (NCBI taxonomy): domain Eukaryota; kingdom Metazoa; phylum Arthropoda; class Malacostraca; order Decapoda; family Lithodidae; genus Paralithodes; species Paralithodes platypus. The sequence goes on from CM064561.1 coordinate 6,492,899, forward strand.
GATTTTGCATGGCCCAGGGGCCAAACATTTTTTTTTTTTTTTTTTTTTTTTTTTTTTTTTTTTCGATGTCAAAAGTTGATTTTTTTTTTCTCTGACTCTTAACCCTCTCCGACATATGACACGATTTTGAGCCTATTAGGGATACTTTAAAGCCTTTGTTACCATCAGGGGTATTTAGAAACCTTTAGTTTAGTTACTTCAACGTCTGCAGTTGTCTTGGAGTTAGCTGTGGGCAGAAAACTAATTTTGGAGAGGTAATTATAAGAGTGAGAGAACTCTATTTCTTATTGCTAATCTGGCAACCTCTGCGTCATATGAGTCTGAAGGGGTTAAGAGTCTCCCCGCAGCTCCCGGGTTAACCCTTCTTTAGCGGGGCCCGACTTAAGTCCGTATCTAAAAAGCTGGACAATGTGGCGGGGCCCGACTTAAGTCTGTGTGCAATTTTGGCGCAATATTGGCTCTGAGAGAGAGCCGAGCGGTGGGAGGAGCGTAGGTTGCCTCATGACTGCTCGCCACGACCGTCGTGGGCCTACTGACATGTACTCCACACTACTCCACCCTCTCTCACTCGCTACACACGTAATTATGTAACGAAATGACCGTATTTTAGCTATTTTTGCCCTTCGGTTGCACGATCGTTGCAAGACAACCAGTGATCGTAGAAGGATGGTTCGGGTGTCATTGGAAAGCTCAATTTACGCTCTTTCAGGGATACATACTTTTATTACGCTCTGACTCTTGTTTATGCATGAAAAAGAGCACGGAAACAACTCCATTTATGGTAAAAACCCCCGCTGGGCGGCACTGTCAAATATGCCGCCTAGGCCGCTCGTTGAGTGTTAATGTACTGTTACTGCAAAATAAATTATATTACTGTGAGACCTTTAACCTCTCTGCTGCATAGGTGGTGTATTGGCCACCCCTCCCTGTGCAGAGGTATTTAGACTGTTTCCTAAACTCAAATCATTATCGTACCATAAATATCATTAATACTTATCCATATGTGCTTATTTTACGTTGATTATAAAGGTATTAACCTGTTACAGCAATAAAACAAGTGGAAACAGCGTTTGGATGGTCAAAATCGGCGATAGAGGCCGGGAGTTACATAACTTATGGCCGAGGCAGCCTCCCTCTCCTCTACTCCTCCCCACATAGTGTAATAGTAAATATATACAAAGGAAAAGGGGATGCGCTAGATAGAGGAAATTATAGGGGCCTGAAAATGCTTGACCAAATCATGAAGGTCTGTGAGAGAGTCCTTCAGGGTTTGATCAGGCAAAGTATCTCTATTGATGATATGCAGTTTGGTTTTAATCCAGGACGTGGTACAACCGATGCTATCTTCATAGTCGGGCAGATACAGGAAAGATACCTACTAAAAGGCAGGGATCTTTACTTTGTGTTTGTGGACCTGGAGAAGGCCTTTGATCGGGTACCTAGAGATGTTGTACAGTGGGCTATGAGGAAACTTGGTGTGGAAGAGTGGCTGGTGCGTGTGATAATGAAGATGTATGAGGATTCGCGAAGTTCGGTGAGGGTGAAGGGTGTACTGAGTGATGAGTTCGCAGTCCGTGTTGGAGTCCATCAGGGTTCAGTGTTAAGCCCCCTCCTCTTTATTATGGTCTTGGAGGCGCTGTCTAGAGTTTTTAGAGGCGGACTCCCGTTGGAACTGTTTTATGCAGATGATTTAGTCCTAATAGCTGACAGTATGCAGGATGCTGAGGCCAAATTCAGAAAGTGGAGAGAGGGCATGGCGAGCAAGGGTTTAAGAGTCAATATTAACAAAACCAAGGTTATGCATTGTAGTTTGAGACGAGGCAATGTGGAAAAGAGCAGTGCATACCCATGTGCAGTGTGTGGAAAGGGAGTGGGCGTTAACTCAATTCAATGTAGCATCTGTCCATGTTGGGTACACCATGGGAGTAAGCGCTGTAGTAGAATAAAGGGGCCCCTGCCGAAGGATAAGTCGGAAATAGAGAAATTTGAGTGTGTAGTGTGCAAAGGCGAGCTTGTGTTAAGTGATGATCCTGTGGCTGTGAATTTTGGAAATGAGTCTTTGGAGCTGGTGAACAAGTTTTGTTACCTAGGAGATACCATCTCTGCCGGTGGTGGGGCCGAGGCTGCCACTGTTGCTAGAATTAGGTGTGGCTGGGGGAAGTTCAGAGAATTGATGCCAATCCTGACCATAAAAAGAATGCCTCTCCCCCTGAAGGGAAAGGTGTATGCCTCATGTGTTAGAAGTGCAATGACGTATGCCTCAGAAACATGGGCCGTTAAAGTAGAGGATGTCAACAGAATGGAGCGTAATGAGATGAGAATGGTGAGATGGATGTGTGGGGCCAGGCTACAGGATAGAATAACAAATGTTGAGCTGAGGAGACGTTTAGGTATAAAGAGTATTAGCGAGGTGATGCGTACAAGTAGACTGGGATGGTATGGACATGTGGAGAGAATGGATGAACCAAATTGGGTGAAAAAATGCAGGTCTGTGATTGTGGAGGGAGCTGCACCAAGGGGTGGACCGAGGAAGACCTGGGATCGGACTATACGCGCCGATCTCAAATCCAAGAACTTGACAAGTGAAGCAATCCTTAACAGGGTTGCCTGGAACGCCGCCATTAGGACAAGAGACTGAAACTGCACTTATGTGTGGAACACTCGGTCTTAAAATTGTATGTATGTTATGCATGTACATCTGGAGAGACACTGTTGCATGGTAGTCTCTCTCTCGCTCTTTCCCACGCTTGGCAACACAGATGACCACGCCCTGCTAGCAACTCGCTAATGTTAGCACGAATATATACCTAAGAATAAGGGAATAACAGGGAGAATAGGTGATAATAGAAGGAGGGGGGGGGGGAAGGGTGGAAGAAGGGGATGTGGAAGAGTGATATTTGGTATGGCCAAGGGGCAAAAAAAAAAAAAAATACAGGGCTGATTTAAATGTATTTTTTATAGGCCTTGGATTATATAAGGCATCCCGCAGCGCACCAGTGAAACTTGTATAAGTCTTGATGGGTTAAATATAAAACTTCTAAGAAGAGCGAATTCTCTAAGGAATTAATTATAGTTTCTCTTATTGTGAGATTAAAGTTCTTGAAACAATACTTGAATTGACTAATTCGAAATTGAGTTAAAATGTACGTATAGTCATACTTTAAAATTCGTTTAGTAAATAAGTAGTTAGATATCAAGATAATTAATTCACTGTGGCATTGCTGTGTTGTAAGTTTACTAATAGGCTACTAATTCACTATTATTATTATGTGTGTTTGTAGTGTATCACTAATCACTAACCTATTACAATAGTTGGTACTGCTTGTAGGTTGTGAAGACATCTATCAGCTGTTTTGATTGAAGTCTTCTGGCATATGTCCGTAGCGTGATGTGCTGCCTCTGGGTGACGTCATGGCTGTTGAGTGGAGTGTGAAATAACTCTTGTCATGACGCGCGTGATGACATCATCCACGGGGTGGAGGGCGCGGTGCTGAGGTGGTGAGGCTGTGGTTGGTGTTTCCTGGTTGGCCCGTGGTTGAGCCTGTCGATGCGCGGGGCCGTGCAGGGAGTGTCTGGTCAGCGATTATGTAGCTAACGTCTTGTCACCTCTGGTACCATCTCGCTCTGACTTGGAACTTTACTTCTTTCTTCACTGAATACTTTTGTCTTTGTACACTACTATTGTCTTTCTTATTTCCTTTTAGCTCGGTTATTATATATTGTCTATAGTTGTTATTCTTGGTTGCTATACGGTTATTAAGTGTCTAATTACTTGTTCTTCGGAGGCTTTTTTTTTTATACTTTACTGATTCGTTTGACTTTAAGGGTTAATCGCATCCCTTAGCTGCCTAACAATATGTAGCGGGCAGTTTATGGAGGAGGCACTGAGCGAAATGATTAGGGTTAACTTATTTTCTTATCTCATATTTCCTGGACATTGTTGTAACACTCTGTAGGAGTCTGTAACATTATTTATGCACTGGATACAGTTTGTAGAGGTCTTAAATAAACGAGCACAGGGCTTTTGTCATTTATTAGAAAATATAAGTCTGTAGCCCTTAATCCTAATTTTGAGATCTTAGAATATATTACACTAGTGCGTTGGGGAAATGCAATTATAAAGTACTTCTTAATGTGGTGTATACTCAGAGTTGAGTGTGTACCGAGACAAGTACTTTACTTAATACAAGTATTCTACTTAATAAAAATAGTTAATAATAGCAACCTAGAACTTGAGCTGTTTTCTTGAATATTAAATAATGGTCTTTCCTGTAAAGAGAGAGAACAAACTATGAGAAGGGAGTTACTAGAACGTATGTATGTCACAGATACTTATAACGTACTTGTACACTTATACTGGTCACGAATCTTACCCAGAGGGTTGAGGAGAGAGACCCTCCTTGGGAGGCTGATGTGTGCTGACTGATTTGCTCTTCCCTTGCTTGAGGGCGGGTGCGGCTCGGCAACACCGTGTGACGACGGGGTGTGACAAAGTTGCTAGCAATTTCTTCTCGATATCTTGGCAACGGATGTGTGATACCATTTGGTGATCGTGGGATCCGTGCTTGCCTTAGCACAGTGGAAACTTACCAGCGTCCATTGTGATGGTGTGAGTTTCTATTGGGAGATCACACCAACACACTTCTAGTTCTCTAAAAGGTTGTTATAATGGTGTGAGATATAGATGTGATTAAATAGTTTATCTTAGAAGTGTACAGTCGCTCAAAATGCGCTGTTACACTTTTATTCTACTACAGTGCTTACTCCCATGGTGCACCCAACATCGACAGATGCTACACCGAAGCGAGTTAGCGCCCACACCCTTTCTACACACTGCACATGGGTATACCAGATACAGTAGATTACTTCTTGGTTAACAGAAAAGACTGGAAACTGGTTCGGTAAGGCAAGGTCATCCCGAGCGAAGAATGTATCTCCCAGCATAAGCTACTTGTGTGCGACATGAGCTTATACAGAGATCCTGAGCGCAAGAAGGTATACATGCCCAAAAGGAGTGTGGCTGCTGAAGAACGAGGAAGATGGGTATAGGTTTCATAGCGAACTGGAGAAAATTAATAGTAATAAGGAAGCTAGGCCTAGCGATGTAAATAGTCAATGGAATTTCCTTAAGCATAGCCTTCTCGCTGCCACTGACAAAGTCTGTGGGAGAACAAAGGGTCACCCCAAGAATAAGACCTCCTGGTGGTGGAACGATGAGGTAGAACATGCTGTGCTGCCGAAGGATAAGTCAGGAATCGAGAAGTTTGAGTGTGTAGTGTGCAAGGGCGAGCTTGTGTTAAATGATGATCCTGTGGCTGTGAATTTTGGAAAAGTCATTGGAGCTGGTGACAAGTTTTGTTACCTAGGAGATACCATCTCTGCCAGTGGTGGGGCCGAGGCTACCACTGTCGCTAGAATTAGAGGTGGCTGGGGGAATTTCAGAACTGCTGCCAATTCTGACCATGAAAAGGATGCCACATTTCCCTGAAGGGAAAGTTGTATGCCTCATGTGTTAGAAGTGCAATGACTTATGCCTCAGAAACATGGGATGTTAAAGAAGAGGATGTCAACAGAATGGAACGTAATGAGATGAGAATAGCGAGATGGATGTGTGGGGCCAAACTGCAGGATAGAATAACAAATTAATAGCTTCGGAGACGCTTAGGCATAAAAAGTATTAGTGAGGCGATATGTACAAGTAGACTGGGATGGTATGGGCATGTTGAGAGAATGGATTAAGAAAATTGGGTGAAAAGATGCAAGTCTGATTGTGGAGGGAGCTGCACTAAGGGGTGGACCAAGGAAGACCTGGGATCGGACTATATGTGCCGATCTCTAATCCAAAAACTTGACAAGTGAAGCAGCCCTTAACAGGGTTGCCTGGAACGCTGCCATTATGACAAGAGACTGAAACTGCATGTACTGTATGTGTGGAGCACTTGGTCTTAACATTTTATGTATGTAGGCCTATGTATGCACCGCTCTTTTCCACATTGCCTCGTCTCAATCTACAATGCATAACCTTGGTTTTGTTAATATCTACTCTTAAAACCTTGCTCGCCGTGGCCTCAGCAACTTGACCAATGTCAGCTATTTGGACTATCGTCTGCATAAAGCAGGTCCCATGGGAGTCCGGATCTAAATTTGTTAGACAGTGCCTCCAGGATCATAATAAAGAGGGGCTTAACATTAACCCTGATGAACTCCAACACAGACTGTGAACTCTCACTCAGTACACCTTTCACCCTCACCACAGCTCGCGAATCTTCTTAAATCTTCATTATCACACGCATCAGCTACTCTTCCACACAAAGTTTCCTCATAGCCCACTGCACAACATCTCTAGGCACCCTGTCAAAGGCCTTCTCCAAGTCTACAAAAGCCAAGTAAAGATCCCTGCCTTTTAGTAAGTATCTTTCCTCTATCTGCCTGACTATGAAGATAGCATCGGGTGTACCACGTCCTGGCATAAAACCAAACTGCATATCATCAATGGAGATGCTTCGCCTGATCAAACCCTTAAAGACTATTACAGATCTTCATTTTCAGGCCCCTATAATTACCTCTATCAAGTGCATCCCCTTTTCCTTTGTATATATTTATTATAGGTGATAGGTGAAGGGTTGAGCTGGGGCCTTGTATAAGGGACTTTTGGCTGCTGGCTTCAATTGCTGTTTTTGTTGACACTTCGTCTTAAGGATGGCACACAAGGAATTGCAGGTTCTTCATTCCCACGGGTTAACCAGGACAAGATTAGATTTGTTGCTGGTTCTTGCAGGACTAAACCTGGGGAGTGAAATGTTCCTCTATCCTTCTCCACTTGGTCTTGGAGAATGGCCTGGTGCCACCTAAACTTGTGGGGATCCTTGATAGTATAATTTTGTTAACTCTTGCTGGTCTTGGTTGCCAACAGCCTTTGGATCCTTGTGATGTCCTGGTCAGTCCATACTGGGTCCTGGATGGTGAAGTGCTCTTGAACTGTATCGTGGAGGACTCTCAGCAGTCCTGTAAAAAGAGGATTGTTATTAAAGTCTTGCAAGGCCTGGGGGAACAAGTCGCATTAAGTTTTCTGAATTGCACGAGCGTGTCCTCCAAGTTTACCTCTCACTTTATTGTGCAATTGGATTATTGAGAAGACTGTACTAAGGAATGGTTGTAGAGCCTCTGACCAATTACTTGAATTCAGCCCATGTGTGGCCAGGTTGCACTCTGCCAGCTACAAGAGTCTCCACTTTGCCTAGAGGAATTAACACTACTGTATTGCTATTTTATCAATGTTGTCTTGGTAAACTGGATTGAGTGCCGGTTTGACCATTTCCATATAGGCTACTGTATGTGGCAACATATTTGTGGTTCATACTTTGGAATGGGGATGTGCAAACTTTGCCTTCTTGAATGTTTGCTCTGCTATAATAGTATATAGAATTCTGTGTCTACGTGTTTAGAACAACGCTAGTCACTATTGTTTTGCTAAACAAGACAAATGGTGTGGACTTTCTAAACTGGGAGAAGATCTTTATTATACATTCACATAACACACAAGGTAATACTCAGAGACAGAACACTGATTTTATTCATATAGAGAACTGTATAAAGGTATTCCTGGGAAAAACAAAAAAAATCAAATACTCTACCCTCCGATTGTGAAAAATAACTTTCACTGAAGTCTGGATTTATGACTACTTACTTGCACAATATTTAACTCCTAAGGCACTTCTAGTGGACATATTTATTCTAATAAGTACAGATAATTATACAGTATATGGAAATGGTCTCAAGATTAAATATTCCTTGGAGATTGAATGGCATAAATAATAAGTTTAGTGTGCCCGAGAGTTCAGATACGGTAAGACGTAAGACCGAATGAAGGTGCTAGTTTTCTACAATGCCAGAGTATGGATAACATTGCTATGAAAAAACTTAGCATGAATAGTATTTTATGTATAGGTTTTGTGGTGTGGGAATAACTTCTGATATCATATCTCTGGCATGACTGTTTACACAGAAAAAGAAATCGGAGAGGCGTGGAAGGAGCATTATGAAAGACTGCTTAATGTGGAGGTTGAATGGAACAGGGAACAGCTTAGCACTGTAGTCCCAGTACAAGGCCCTCCGCCTTTGATAGGGTACGACGCTGTTGAAAGTGCCATAGATAAAATTAAGTCGGGAAGAGCCGCTGGGAGCTCCGGCATTGTCGCCGAGATGCTAAAAGCAGCTGCAGATATTGGGGTAAAATTGGTCACAGAGCTGATTAACCCTTCTGGCCCGGGCTTGCCCTCCTAAGGACGTTGAGACCCGGACGATATGGCTGAAATACGTCTACACCTAGGCTACCGCATCTTTGGTATTTTAACTGCTATAAAATTTCCATGCATGTCTAAACTTACTGTAGTTTCCAATCTGTAAACTGGCATTGCGTAGAGCTCTCTAAGTTAACTGGTTCAGTAGTGATGCCGATTTCCGTGGAGCACATTTTTCCGCGATTTTAGCAATGCGACACACTTTTCAAGACTGAATCTGTCTTTGCAGACCGCACAACAACAAAGCTCCGACGTCTGCTTGCTGCCAGAGGTGCGTGCGTCACCTCCGACAGGCTTTGTTTACATACGTCGGACGCGCGGCTTTCAAAACAAGCTGAATAGGCTTTCAAGCTTAAGGATTTTATAAGGACACCCGGGTACCTGCCCATCTGCCGCGGTGTCCTTTTAAAATGACAACCGGGCGGGAAGGGTTAATGCTATCATAAAGGAGTAAAAAATTCCCGATGCTTGGCGGGAAAGTGTTATAATAAATATATATATAAAGGCAAGGGTGACTCCTTAGACAGGGGAAATTATCGGAGTTTGAAAATGCTCGATCAAGTCATGAAAGTCGGCCAAAGGGTATTTGAATGCATGATCAGGGAAAGTGTTGCTATTAGCGACATGCAGTTTGGATTTATGCCGGGACGTGGCACAACTGATGCTTCACTCTTAGGCAAATGCAAGAGAGGTACTTAGAGAAAAACGGAGTTATACCTAGTTTTTGTAGATCTGGAGAAGGGCTTCGACCGGGTGCCCAGGGAGGTGGTGCAGTGGCTCTGAGAAAACTTGGAGTGGAAGAGTGGTTGGTGCGTGTAATAATGAGAATGTATGAGTGGTCACGGGCAGCAGTTAGAGTAAACGGGGGCCTGAGTGAAGAGTTCCCAGTGAAAGTTGGAGTTCGCCAAGGTTCAGCTCTGAGCCCATTACAGTTTGTCTTAGTCCTGGAGGCTCTGTCAAGGGAATTTAGGACAGGACTTCCATGGGAGATGTTATATGCAGATGATCTAGTTCTTATTGCAGATAGTGTGCAGGAAGCAGAGGCGAAGTTCAAAAGATGGAGGGAAGGTATGGCAAATAAGGGTCTAAGAGTTCGCATAGATAAAACAAATGTCATGATTAGTGGAGTAGGGCGTGGAGCTATGGAAAGAAGTGGCGACTATCCATGCGCAGTATGTGGGAAGTAATGCAATTCAATGTTGTCTGTAGTGACTGGGTACACAAGAGATGTAGTGGAGCTAGAGGACCTTTGACAAGAATCATAGTCTTTGAATGTGCAGTGTGCAAGGGAGATCTTGTATTAAATGACCCACCTGTCAGTGTTGATTTCGATAGCGTAACGCTGGAGTGTGTGAATAAGTTCTGTTACCTGGGCGATACAGTTTCCGCTGGAGGTGGCGCTGAAGCTAGCTCCATTGCTAGAGTCAGAGGTGGCTGGGGAAAGTTTAGAGAGCTGTTGCCACTCCTGACCATGAGAGGGCTTCCACCCCACCTTAAAGGGAATGTGTATACCTCGTATGTTAGGAGCGCAATGATCTATGCCTCTGAGACGTGGCCGGTTTAAGCGGAGGATGTCAATAGAATGGAACGGAATGAGAAGAGAATGGTGAGATGGATGTGTGGGGTTAATCTTAGGGACAGGGTATCGAGCAGGGAATTGAGAAGGCATCTGGGCATTAGGAGTATCAGTGAAGTGATGCGCACGAGCCAACTTGGTTGGTTTGGACATGTGGAGAGAATGGATGATCATAACTAGGTGAAGAAATGCCGGACTGTGAACTTGGGGTGAGCTGCGCGTAGGGGTGGACCTAAAATGACGAATGATGTGGGCTCGGCTACTCCGGTCCGATCTCAAAATAAAGAACTTGACAAGAGAGGCAGCCCTTGACAAGGCCGCCTGGAAAGCTGCTATTTAGGATGTGAGACTGTAACCACAGTCTCTGTGGACAAACGGTCTTTAAACTTTTATGTATGCATCTCTATATCAGGAAAGGTAGACAATTACGGTTAAGATTTAATATAAGAACACAAGGATAGGAATAGTGTATTGTTTTCCCAAGTGAAAATTTGAAGTGTGGCAAGAAGGGACTCTCAAAATGTGAGACTTAAATTAAGTTCGCTATAAATAGCGACTTTCTAGGGGTCGGGGGAGGACGAATAGTTTTTCTTGCTGATTTTGTTTTTCTTTTTTCTCCAGTGTTTTTAGTTGGTCACAGGTCGGGGTCTTTGTTTTGGCTGGCGTCGTGTAGGATCTATACTCTTAGCCCCTACTGTAGCCTACCAGAGGGTATTACCATAAATGTACCCGGCATTGAGGCCAAAATGGCTTCAGAGTCGAAAGAGAATGCCCTTCCACCTCAAAAGTTGAAGAAATGCTGAGCCAGCTAGGCTGTGAGACCTTGAATATAAGGAGAGAAGTGTTGCCAAGGTCTTAAAACAGTACGTACAACTCATGGTACCTGGTACCGCTCAATACGTGCAGTTACAACTACCGCATAGTACTAACGGGGATCTTCTGTCGCTGGTACTGACGACCGACTTTATTACAGACGGTTACAGTAAGGGTTAAGCAGTTGCTGGAAGGGTCTTGAACCGCTTCTTCTCAGATGTTAGCGTTAAGCCTACTTCCACTAGCCTCAAGCCTAGCCGGTGCTTTGGGATAGTCTAGCCTACCTATACAGTAGTAATGTAAAGTCTATGTCGACCAAATATAATTTCTCGGTGTTTGGATGCCTTGGTGTGGGTGGTTTGGGAAGGGTCTATATTTGCTGCTTTCCCTGGGTTCGGGTTGAGGATTAGAAGAGCTAGTTTGCTGTGAAGTCTTTCTTGGGTGTTGGTGGTATTAGTCACGCTGGTAGTGATGTTGGGGATGGCGACGCTGAAGGTCAGAAGAGCGTGTTGCGGCTGGTGTGGACTTTTTGTTACTCGGTTCCCCGCCTATCCTAGCTATTTAAACTGTGCATATTAGTAACCAGCAATTTTCTACAGTTAATCTATGTACATTTTTAGTGTAGTATAAGGAATGCCACCTTCCTCTCCCCCACACCCACCCTCCACCCCTGGTCACTCTAAATACAAACGACAGTACAGTATACATTATCCAGTTTGACGTGACTAACCAGTTGCCATAAGATCTTTCATAAAGTCAGGTCACTTGTAAAGTCAAATTTAATCCACAGATTTTTTAAGAATTAGTATGCAGGGATGTGGTATTTGTTTTATTCTGGCTATGATAAGACCATTTTAGAAGCAAAAGAGTGTGTGGGTGACTTGGGGATAATAATTGATAGATTTTTACTACCTAAGCTATCCTGTACCCAAGATGTCCCGAATCTGTATATAATATTTTTGGATAGCAAGACAAACTAGGTAAATATTTTACTACCTAAGCTATCCTGTACCCAAGACGTCCCGAATCTGTATATAATGGTCTTCGATAGCAAGAAAAACTAGGTAAATAATCTCTGATGCACCCTATTAGTTTTTATTTTATAATTTTATTTATTTTTTAAAAATCCCATACACTAAGGAAGGTCGCATGCTAGTTTGTACTGATTATCCAGCAATTTTAAAGCACACTACCACTAGTGGGGAGAGATCTAATTAAGATTGCTGCATAATACAGAATGGGATGAGAGGGGCTCTGCCCCACTATAACCCACATGAAAATACAAGGGTTCTGGATCATGTAGGACCTAGATTAAAACTAAAAAGTTAAATGGCATGTTAGAGATTATTAACCCATTGGCTGCGGCTATGTTTGAGCTATTTAGGGCATATTCGGGCACTCCTGAATGATAAATCAAGCATCTGCATTAAATGAAGTGTATTCTGCCGAAAACTAGGCGAAAATAGCTTCAAAATGAGACCAAAACGGGCCCTGTACGTGGTCTGGTTCACCCGCAGTGGTGCCAGTGAAACGCAGGAAACCCGCTATTATGTAACACTCGCTCGCTTGGCTACACTGTTGAGACAGAGACAGACCCGCGCGAGACACAGTCAACATCAGTGAGCCGCTCGGTGCTCTGAGTGTCGGAGGTGGGCCCCTCACGCTCCCACCCACTGACACTAAATTTGTACGTTTTTTTAAAGACTTATAAAGCCTGGAAATTGCTGTAACTTGCCAGGACGTTCCAGAACGTCACCCGCAGCGAAAGGGTTAAGTATACAATGTCTTTTCTAGATCTTGAGACTGGCTCTTCACCTGGCTCGGGGACCTTCTCTTTACCTGGCCCGGGACTCTGAACACAAAGTATCGCTTAACCCTTGCTAAACTGAGATTTAAACCTTCCCGCGAACGCTGGAACCGGATGTTTCGTTGATTTCTCAGGATTTTGGCGCGCTTATAAATACGCAAAAAAATGGCCTAACCTAGATTATACAGTAGGCCTATATGTATCCAGTGGCAGTACTAGTTCTCTTGCAATGGGTGAAGACTAGATGTCTCTAGACAAAGTGGTTCAGTATTTTGGTGAAAATAAGGTCAGTTATGGCTGCCGGGAGCCTAGAATTGTGTAAACTCCTGAGTTTAGTAATTTACCGATACTATTATCTCGGCAAATATATGGCCTAACTTAGTTTATATACATACCAGAGGTAGTACTCTGGTGTTGTCTTGCGATAGGTGAAGACTAGAACACTGTAGATTAAGCGGTTATTGTGTGAAATAAGTGTTTTGTAATGATTCAGAGAACTGTTCGAATGCGGCAACGTAGTAGCAGCGGCCACGGTTACGGTCTATTTACATTCGTTGTAAATTAATCATGTTTGTATTATGTAATCATGATTATTTTTATTTCACCATTGTAACCATTAAGTCCCTGTCATCTGTTTTCATGCATAGTTTGGGACTTGGGAAAAGCAAGTACAAGCTTTCATTAGGCCTGCATGCAAGCAGGAGACACCTGACTGACTGGCTATGTTTTTGTTCTTGTTGGTTATACGAACCATCCGCTAAAACAACAAAACTTGCGGTAGTGTGGTTTTAAGTGGTTTTATGCCATGAAATAAGGCTATGGAGCTATGTAGGCCAGCTGTGTGTTATGGAGAAAGCTTGATATAGGCCACCCGGGTAAGAAGGGTCAAGATATATTGTGTGAATATTTTTAGATATGTAAAACAAATTTGGTTACAATACTTTATTAATACTTTATTTGTTCAATATTGTTGGTCTATTGTAGATATGATTTTAGTTGTATTGCAAGTTTGCTTTTTGGTCTTGCATCTTGATTTTGGGTCTTGCATCTTAATCTGAGTCTTTCATCTTGGTTTAGGTTCTGTTATGTACTCAACCTTTAACTGTCTTCCAGCACATCTACCTCCACACCACACCTCCTCCTTACTTCCTCATTAGTCTGTCTATCCCTCCATGTAACTCTGCACGCACGCACTCCTTAAGTAATTCATTTCCACTGCTCTTACTCTTGGTCTGAGTCTCTCAACCAACGTCCATGCTTCGCTTCCGTAAGTCAGTGTCGGGATTAGCACACTGTCATGCAAGGACTTCTTCACTTCCATACTGACCACCCTATTTCTTGTTACTGCTTTTAGCGTTCCTACAACCCTCTTCCCCTGTTGTACCCTCTCCTGCACTTCTTCATTCATAGTCCCATCTTTACTCAACACACTGCCCAGATACTTAAAAGAGTTGACGATCTCCATAGCCTGACCGTTCAGCTTCACCTCACACTCTGTGACTTCACCCCTTTCGAAGACCATAACATTGCTCTTCCCCGCATTTACCCTCAAATTCCGTTTTTCGCACACTGTTCCAAACTCATTTACCAGACCCTGCAACTCCCATTCATTATCACTCATCAGAACTGTATCATCCGCAAACAGCAGTATAGGTAGCTTCCACTCAATTCCGTCCCTTTTCAGTGATACACCAACATCCACTGCTCTTGATAGTATTTCTTTCATGACTCCATCCATATATACAGTAAACAACCACGGGGACATCAGACACCCCTGTTTCAAACCAACATTCAGGTCAATGAACTCGCTCTGCTCACTCTCCACACGTACTGCCACCTTTGCACCCTCATACATGCTCTTCACTGCTTTCAGCAACTTGCCCTCTACTCCGTATATTCTAAGTACTTTCCACAAACCTTCTCTATCCACTCTGTCATAGGCCTTCTCCAAGTCCATAAAGGCAACATACACCTTTTGTTTCTTCTCCAGATACTTCTCCACAACACAATTCAGGGTAAAAATCTGATCTACACATCCTCTTTCCTTCCTAAATACTCTTGATAAGGTACCTAAAAGTCAACTCTGCTCTTCACTAGGTATTGTATCTTGCAGTTTGGCACCACACAACCATCTCGCCATTCTCCTCTCATTACGTTCCCTTCTGTTTTATCATTCTCTTTGACAGGGCACGTTTCTGAAGCATATATCATTGTGCTTGTAACGCACGAACCGTACACCTTTCCCTTCAATCGTAAGTAGTGGCAACAGTTATCTGAACTTTCCCCAGCCGCATTTAATTCTGGTGATAGTGACGGCCTCACCATCGGTGGAGATGGTTTTACCAAAGTAGCAAAACTTTTCCATCTCCAGTGCCTCATTGCTAAAGTTGACACTCCCGAGCCGGTCATTGAACACAAGCTCACCTTTGCATACTATTCATAAAAATGTCTTAACTTTGGACTTCATCCTCGGTAGAAGTCCCTTTATTGTAGTGCAGCACTTTTTCCCCTGGTGTACCCAGCAGCGGGAGATGCTACACTGTATTGAGTTGGCACCCACCCTTTTTCTGCATAATGCACATGGGTATACACCACTTGTTCTACCTTTCCAATGCCTAATCTACCGAGTATAACCTTGGTTATATACTGTACATATATTAACTCGTACTCCTAGACTTGCCATGCCCTCCCATCTTTTGAACCTGGCCTCAGCATCCTGCACACTATCTGCAATAAGTAGTGTACGTATAGCTGTTCCCAGGGGGGCTCCATCTCTGAAATCTATAGATAGTGCCTCCAGAACCATATCCTAGTGGGGAGGACCACAGAGCACTGGTGGACTCGAACCCAAAATGTTGAACTCCTCGCTCGGTACACCTTTCGGCCTTGCTGAAGTTATGGATTTTAGTTACCAAGCCGCTCTATATTCCACTCAAACTCTACGTTGAGTTGTTGTTTTCGTTCCCAAGGCTGCCTGGCCGAACAACCCCGAGTCCCTAAGGAAGGCCTTGGCAGAGATTGGACTTAACCACAGGACTCTCAAAGAGTTTAGATTTTGTTGGCGTAAGTGATTGTGTGGAATGCAGTCTTCTATGATGCTTAATAGTATGTGGTGCTGTGTTACTTCCTGGACAGTCGTCACCGACTGAGTCATCTAGTCTCTTCTGATAGCTCTGAAGAGCTTGATGGTGCCCACATCTTAGTCTGGCCAGGTGGACTCTGTCCTCGTGAGGAATGGAGGACTCTGAAGGATGGATTTCGGGATTTCTTGCATGCCACTGAGTGTTGTCTTTAAGTGACTTAATGGAACGGCGATGGATAGGAATATGGATGTGCTTCTAGAAGCTGGTTTGAGGTGGGCAGGGAGGGAGAGATGACCGTATTTGTGTGTGATATTGTGTGCTGGGTGTTTTTTTGATGTTCCTTTGTGTCTGTGTGCTGCCATGTAGTGTAGTGGATGGTGTTGTTTTTTTAAGGCTGCAGCCAGGAATTGAGTGCCTCTCAAGTCTATGTGGTCTTCGACTTTGGTTTCTTGATGTAGGTGATCTGTAGGTGTAGTGGCTGTGCAGCCTGTGATTATTTTAGGGATTTCTTTTGAATGGTCTGGAAGGTTTTGTGATAGTGTTTCAGCTAGGCTAGAATCCCAGACAGGGCTTGCACATTCCATCACTGATCTTCTATATTGTTTGTATACTGTGGTGGTAGGTTCTTTGTTGTCCAAATTTTGTGTGGGCAAGTGACTTGAGGGTATTAAGTTTGGGTGTCAGTTTGTTTTGATGTTTGTGAACTGTTTGAATGTCATTAAAGCATCCTATGTTGCACTTAGGATTTTGGGGTGGGTGTTAAGCGGGTATAGTTTATGGTGAGGAGAGGGGCATTTCTGTATCTGCTGTCCAGCTATTGAGGAGGGTTGCTGTGGATTTGGCTGAGGGTAATTTGAATCTAGTGCACCAGTCATGTAGCGTGTTGAGGTAGAGTTGAAGGAGACTAATTGTTGCTGTGACAGAGTCTTGGTGTGTACATGTGTGTGTTATGTCTTCTGTGTAGGAAGCTATATACAGTAAACCCTCGTTATCTCGGACTAATTGGGGGGAGACCAAATCTGAATGCCGACTTAGTGTCCGACTTAAGAGAGGGAAAATGACCGAATTGGAAATGGGGGTCCGTGCCACCAGAGAAAACTGAGACTACCCTATCACTAACAACGTAGACTCAAGATGAATTACAGTATACAGCAGACCTATAAATATATAGTATAAAGGGAATACAGTACAGTACAATAATTTTAGTAAACAGTACATTATAGTACAGTGTACTATACTGTAATGTACTGATCAGGAACACTCACCCTTCCATAAGAAAGACTGGAAACGGGTCCCTTCTTCACTCCTTTCCCTGTGATGTGTACTGTAGGTTTGTATGTAGTCTTCCTGTAGTTCTTGAAGATTGTTGTTCCCCCCTACCCGCTCCCCCATCCCCACACTTCACTTCACTGTCCCTTCTTCACCTCACTCCCCTTCTCCACCTCACTGTCTTTCTCCACCTCACTGTCTTTTTCCACCTCACTGTCTTTCTCCACCTCACTGTCTTTCTCCACCTCACTGTCCTTCTCCAGGGATACGGATGCCACTTTAAGCCTTGGGAGGCATAATGGCGAACTAAGGTATGTGATGCGCACAAGAACAACAGGCGGACTGAGGCTGATAAGGCGGGAGAGGAGGGTGAGTCAGGGAAAACAAAGTGGGATGGGACGGAGGATACGGGGTGGGGGGTGCATGCGCGGGGAGTGGTTGCTATGGAAACTCGCCGCGTGGGGTGTCCGCGGCTTGGGGATGACGCCACGGACAACTCAGAATTTTCCGACATGTTCCGAGTTGTGAGGTGACCTGTCAGACAGACCACGTGGGCCCTCTGAGTTTTATCCCTTAGATCTCGGAATTTCTGAGATATATGGACACCTGTCCGTCAAGCCACGTTGGCCCCTCGGATACAAATCGTAGATGTCGGAATTTTGCCGAGATCTACGGCAAACTATTCGAGAGGCCAATGCCATTCCGAGACGTATGGGTTTCCGACTAAAAAGAGTCAGAGATAACGGGGGTTTACTGTATATATTTGGGGTGTGTGGGGTGTGGGTAGATCATGCATGTATATATTGAAGAGTGAGGTCAACAAAACGGATCCTTGCTGGACTCAGTTTGTGAAGTTTCTGATGTTCGATAACTGACCAGCAAATGATACTTGTGCACATCTGCCTGCTAGGTAGTTGGCCAGCCACCTTTTAGTATTGTTGTGCATGTTTGTGTTGTAGATTTTGTTTGTTAAGTTGTGGTGGGGGATGGCATCAAAGGCTTAACTAATCTCGAGTGTAGCAAGTATTGTTCTGTGTGGTGGTCTAGCTGAGTTGCCATCAAAAGCTCTTGTGTAAAGTCTGTACAAAGTGTTTGTGGAGTGTAGTAGCCTGAAGCAGTGTTGTTGGAGCTAGAGATAGAGCGTGTATGGTCAGTTGTAGTACTAGGCGTTCCGGGACTTTGGAGGGGTGCAAAAAACTGTGATAGGGCGGTATGAGGAGGGTAGCGTGGGGTCTTTGTTGGGTTTGGGGTAGGTAATTTCAGCATGCTTCCAGATGTCTGGTATTGTGTTGTGTGAATAGTTGTAGTTTGATATGTTGGCGAGTGCTTGTGGTCCTAAGAGTCTGGGGTGTACTGTATGTTACCTATGTTGTCTGGACCACAGGCGGGTGAATGCTTGAGATTATTGATGTGCTTCGTCTGGTTGTTGGTGAAGGGTGCATAGTCAGGGTCTGTGGGGAATTGTCTCTTACGTTGGATGACACGTCGGTCGTCATGATGGGGATTTACGTGGCTGACATGAGAAAAGTGATAATGAGGGTTTTGTTGTTGTGATTGCGGCATGTGATTGTGTTGTCTTGCTGTTGGAAAGTGTAATGCTGTTTATTGTTTTGTAAGTTTTGTTGGAGTCTGTTTTGTGAAAATGTTAGGTAATTATTCCAATTTAGTTTTTTGCTCTTTTATTTTGTTAATCTGTGTTGTGGTCTTGGATTTGTTGTGAGATGTCCTGTGTGTGGGGTGGTGGGGAGTGTTTCAGTGTGTCGTGTTGTCAGATGAGGTTTTGAATTGCTGGTGTGAAGTTGGGGTTGTCTTTTCCGGTTACTTCTAGGAATGCGTTTTGGATAATTGTGTGAACAGAATTGATGTTAGTAATGGGTGTTGTTTTGGGTTTCAAAATGTTTTTCTGTCTCATGTGTGAAAGCTTCTCAGTTGGCTCTTTTATAGTTAGTGTATGTGCATTTGTGGCCCAGTCAGTCTGGTTATGGTGGTGATAATTATTTGGAGGTGGTCAGAGCCTAAGGCTTTGACCACCCTTCAGAATGTTGTGGGGGCGAGTTCTGGGGAGCAGGTGGTGATATCTGGAGATGATGGGAATAGTTCATAGTCTACCTTCCAAAAATATGATTTCTTTGTCAGCGTAAACGATTGTCCCATTATCATTCCTGAACCATTGTTATACAAACTATACTATCCTCCTGAATTCGCCTAGCTACGATAGATTCAATTAGGATTTTCTGTGTTACATGCATCTTGCTGCCCATCGTAAACGCTACTAATAGCAATAGGGGTGGGGGGAGGGATGGCGGTAGACTTCTTGACCAACAGCCATCATTATACAATAAAGCTTTGCTATTGGCACTTACTTGGTGAGGCACTGCCGAGGCTGGTAGGGTGCGGATAAGTACCACAAGGGACTCTTAATAGTCTTACTTAGGTGCTGCTTGGTGCCACTCCAGTGATTGCATGGTGGGGCAGTGTTGTGGCAAGATTTTGTTCTAAAATCAAAGTTACCTAATGTAGAGTCTTTATATGATACTGTGTTGTAGCACTGTGGAGGCCGGTGTGGTTAGCAGATATGACAATTGGACTTGGTTGACTCTTGCTACGGCAAGGTTAGCATTATGCAACATAGGCCAAAGTGGTGACATGATGGGGCGGTGTTGGGACAGGAATGTATTGTATTATATTCCATCTCTTTGTAATCATGTACCTATTTGTAATAATATTATAAACCTTTTTTTTCATTTGTTTTTATTGAACTGCGGAAAAGCAACCACGTCTGAGGTCTGAGCCGTTACAATCAATGAAATGGAAAGACTTTAAACCATTGTGTAATGTATGTAACTACTGTATGTATATACTTGGTCTGACAGTCCTGTACTGTATTATATTCTTTGACTTGTATACCACTTTTTTTGCAATTTGCTTACCTGCCAGATATTTTCAACCTCATTCCACCACCAACAAATCTTATGCCTGGGGAGACCCACTGTGTTCAAGCCAACCTGTGGGGCATATGCAGATATCACATTCATAAATTTTTCACCAACTTTCAATTTCAGTAGTCTATCTTTCATGAATACATAAAGGAGGTGTGGCAAAGTGGTCTTGCCACTGGGCTGGTAATCCAATGGACCCGGGTTCGAATCCCAATATGTCAATGGGAAGATATTATTGGGATAGAATTTGTGCTGTACCTAGTTTCAGTGCATTACCACAGCACACCGAAATGCCAAAAATACCCTCATTGTTCAATGATTAAATAGCATTGTAGGAATATTCCCATATTCAAAATATGTTACAGGGGGGCAATGCCTAGTGAGTTAATTGCTCAATAGGTGGCGTTCTAAGAGTGAGGGTCTGAGTGTGGGGGGTGAGATTGTGAAGCGCAGAGGCGAAGCGGCTTCAGAGATGGAATTGTTTCGAGCCGGGGTGCTTCGCATGTCTCACTCCCTAGACTGGAACAAGACCTCACGGGCCTCACCGTGTTCACCGGTGTAGTGTAAAGGCTCTCAGCCTATGCCCGAGAGGGAGTAGTTGGAATATAGAAAAACAAAAAAAACATACATGGGATGTATGGACATGTGGAGAGAATGGATGAACAAAATTGGGTGAAAAAAATGCAGGTCTGTGATTGTGGAGGGAGCTGCACCAAGGGGTGGACTGAGGAAGACCTGGGATCGGACTATACGTGCCGATCTCAAATCCAAAAACTTGACAGTGAAGCAGCCCTTAGCAGGGTTGCCTGGAGCGCCGCCACTGGGATGAGAGACTGTAACTGCACATATGTGTGGAGCACTGGGTCTTGAAATGTTATGTACTTCCATTAATCTCCATTACAATCCCACCATGCCACTTCTCCCACTCCTCCTTTCGCTTTTCCAGATTAATCACCCTTCCAATTGATGCAGTATTTGGTGCAGTCTGTTTTAGTAAATTTTGTTTATTTCTAAAAAACTTTCATAGGGATTTTTGTTTATAATTTTTTAATTTGCAGTTTTGAAGCTATCAATTTTAAGTTAGTAGTATGAGCTATGTGACTAAGTAGTGTAAGTAGGGGTTATACAAAGCATTCCCAGGATTTGTATACAAAACTCTTAAATGTGAACGGTTTAAATTAATTATTTTGCTAATATATTGTAGGGAAATACAGATGTGCGAATTGTTTATAGACTAGTCACTAGACTACATTTGTTTTATTGGTCGGTAATTATAATTTTGAAATCACATTGTATCATTTTATTAGGTTTTTATATTTATTTGAGGAATATGCTTGCCTTAGATTCCTAAAACACTGAAATTGTAATTTCTATAACAATAAGTAGGTGTGAAACAATAGACTTCAATAAATTAATGTAAACATTGTAAATGTTTATAAATTTCCCTTCTCTTGTTTTAGTAAAACTCTGCATTTTAGACATTAGTAATGTGAATTGGAAAGGCTATATTCCATAATATACCGGTACTGGCATACTTAAAGTATATTTATTGAACTAAAACCAACATAGCACAGTAGCTCACACATGGTAGTTTCCATTATTTTGTATATTGTTGTGTATACAAACTAAATATTGCAAGTATAACTACATTGGTATAGTTGTGGTCATGACTACTGAAAACTTCCTGTCGGATGCCTTGGAGTGAACAGTAATTAATGTCTTAATAATTGTATTCAAATGATTAACTATCCTGCTGGCTGCATTCCTGGGTGTATTCCATAATTGTTTACTTTGTTTTCGAATGTTGATAGTCTGGTTTGTTGCAGCCAACATTAATTGTAATTTTACAGAAATTAAGTTATTTAAAAAAAAAACTAAAAAAAAAAAAAACTACTGAATGTGATTCAGAGAAAACGGGATTTCCATAGAATTTTTACGTAGCATGTCCCTCATAATAATGAAACTACTGCAACTGATATCTCCATTCCATCCAAAAGTCCCAAATTATTTAAACTAACAGGGGGCTAGGAGTCGTCCTCTCCTTGTAAAATTCACCAACTAGACAAAGACTGAGTAAAGTAAGGGGCGAGGGATCGCGAATGTGGTCCCGGACCTTAAAAATTGGAACTTTGTTTGAATGTTCTTTCTGTTCGGGCTGTGTCTCGAGTCGGTCACCGCCAGCTATGGGATATGTGCTTGAGTATATACATACATACATACATATTTTATCAATGTAAATAGAATTACAAAGATCTTTTTACCATAATGTTTATTTTAATCTTGGCTGGATGTAATTTTCCATATCCCAGTGTAGCTTATTAGGCTATTACGAAGGAGAGATGGATCTTAAGAATATTGGCATGGAAATATTTTAACATTTTAAGTCGAAAATACGCTGCGAAGAAGTTTTCGCCATTTACAAACCTACACTACTTGGACTGTGTTAATGTTGACATGATTGGAAAGCTTGTTTAGCTCTTTATTTCGCCGTTTTTGAGTTGTAAATAAAGTTTACATGAACATTTAAACGATTCCACGGTGATTAGATCTAGTAATGCAGGAATTCCACGGTGATTAGATCTAGTAATGCAGGAATTAAAGCCTTTACTAAAGTTTCTCTACATAAAAGTTTAAAGACCGTTTTGTCCACAGAATGTGGTTAGTCCCTAAATCGCAGGCTGGCTATCGGTCGTCAGGTAAAGATAACTCCTAAATGACAGGAAAGGTCTTAATATCGCCAAACTATGAAAATTGTGTTAATATAATATTTAAACTAATGGGGCTAAACATGAGGGAGAAGGTGTCCAGATATCCCCCCCCCCCCCCCCCCCCCCCACCGCCTTAACCCTTTCACGCATATGACGCGATTTTGAGCCTATTGGGGATACTTTTAAAACTTTTGTTACCATCAGGGGTATTTAGAAAATTTTAGTTTAGTTACTTCAACCTCTGCAGTTGTCTTTGAGTTAGCTGTGGGCAGAAAACTAATTTTGGAGAGATAATTATTAGAGTGAGAGAACTCTATTTCGTATTGCTAATCTGGCAACTCTGCGTCATAAATGCGTGAAAAGGTTAATAGAAAGCCTAACAAAGGAAACTCCTTTGAAGGTAATAGGAACGGCCTTCGGAAACCTTACCGAGTTTGGCATTTATAATAGAGCCCATTTTGTTTTAACCCTTTCAAGCTCCAATACGCATTTCTGTTCTGTTTCTGGCTACTATTAGACGATTTTATTCAGATCAGTAACGGTATATGGAAGTCAAAGGGTTGATTGAGAGTGTATTTACCCTTTTAATACCAGCAGATACTTCCCAAGCTGCATACAATCGTCTAATGATAGCCAAACAAAATTGCTAAAACGCGTCAGAGCTTCAAAGGGTTAAGGGAGATGGTGGTTATTCTGTTGGTCTGTGTAATTATTTATTAATTTCATAGTAACCTCGCTAGATCTCCTTGCTTAAAAATAAATAAAAAATAAATAATAATAATGATAAATAAAATCCCTTGCCCCCCCCCCCCCCCCCCTCTGACAGATAAATTTGTAAATCTTTCGGTAGCCATTTTTTTCCGGCCCCTCTTAGAATTAGAGGCTCGCTTTCGCTCGCCAAGAAAAAAAGACGCCTAAATGGCACCAAAGTTCTTTATATTGACAAGGGAATGGGGCTGAAAGTCTTAAAATCGCCAAACTAATGGAGCGGACGTCTTAAAATCTCGAAGCTAAGGGGAGTAAACATGAGGGAGAAAAAACAACTACCTCCCCCTTAAACTCCTTCAGTACCGGTGAGGCCCTGTTCAGTATATTATGGCAACTATAAAGCCCCGTCCACACGATCGAGCAGTGTCTGGCAGGCTGTGCCCCATCACCGGGCAAAGTCTGTCGAACACGCTTGTGTTGTTGTCCACACGGCCGTGACTGGCCAGTCAAAGTCTGTCTATGGTCAGACAAGATGATCGGCAGGGCAGTTAAAGAGATATGTAAAGTACTGTGTAGCATAATAATTGCTATGTTGCAAAAGAGAGAAAAAAAAAGAAAAGTCGTTTGACGATAAATAATTTATTTCATAGCTTCCTATTTCTTATAATATACTTATCAAAAAATCTAAATTACGTGGGAATGAGTTATACTTTAATATGATATGAACGTCAACAATCATGGGCGTCCGCAGGGGGGGGGGGGGGGGGGGGGGGCAGTTGCCCGCCCCCCCTGGATATTCAATATGCTTAGAATTTCACATTTTATCTCATTTCTTTATTATCCGCTATAGGGCAACATATATTTCTCGACTGCAATTCACAATATATTTCAATCATATCTTTGATTAAACAAATTATTTGAGATATCGTGTATTGCCAAAAAATGAAGGAGTCATGTGCAGTTGAGCGGTCATTTAGCACACTGTGGTGAGTAAAAACATGGCTGCGCTCAACTATGTCCACTAGTCGTCTGTCTTCACTCTGTATGCTGAGTGTGCACCGAAAACGAATCAAGAAAGAGGAAGGCAAACCCAGATTTATAGAAGCTGTCATAGAACGCTTTGGTCATGACAGTCGCCGACTTCAGTTTCTTTTAAAGTAGTTAAAGTATTGCTTAGTATTACTTAGTATTACTTAGTATTACAAGTAAACTTAATAGTCCACTGTCCTAATACCTAATTTGTAATTTCGTTCTTGTTATTATGAATTTATGCCCATATCACTAAAACAAATTAAAATGTGTTGTTCATCGAGGCAAGGAATAATGTATACAATGCTTAAAATATATATTTGCAGATAGCCTAGCCTAATACAGTGATTTATCATCCAAAACTAATTGACACATGCACATGTACAGACATAATTATGTAATCCTAAGTCCTCAATCTAAATATTTTAGAACTTCCCAGGATTATATTATCCTTGCATTAGATTCGATTAAATGAATGGGGAAACGTATTTTTATGATGGGTAGCCTACATGACCACCACCGGAAATGTTATAGACATACAGTACATGGGAAACATTGTGTAGCCAGGGATCTAACAAATATTGGCTTTGCCCCCCTCCCCTGAAAAAACATCGTGTGGACGCCCTTGGTCAACATGATCAAAAACACAACACATTTGAACAGATCATATACCGGTACCAATAAAAGAGTGAACTCTCAAAATACCGTAAGTTAGAGCTGCAATTACACACACACTCTCTCTCTTTCTCTCTCTCTCTGATGCTGTCTTATATTTACGTAATACACTGATAAGCTTAACCTATAGAGTGAGAACTGAGCAACCTCTGCCATACCCATAGCTTACTCTGACTGTTCCTTTTACTTATATATTTTCTAGATCTCAAGTGACGGCGTCTCTAACGTGGATTGACCTCCCAATCTACCAAGATTGGAAGCCAAAGCGTCACATTTTTCCCTTGCCCCTCAACTTTCTCTTCATAATTGCTGAGGGACACAGGGCCCTGGGTGGGGCTTTGGTTTCCTGGGCATTTCCGCACCCTCCTCAGCTCCCCGCCATGGAGTGGCTTCGGTCACCCAGGCTTTATTGTGGTCGGCGGGGAGGGTTCTGTGGGGGCGCTCGGTTATGGCCTTGGCCTTGCTCAGGGCCTTGGGGCTGTTCGGCCAGGCAGCTTGGGGAACAACAACAACAACAACAACAACCTATGGGTGTGAGTGTTCTAGGTTTGAGTCCTTGGAGTGCCACATGTATTTGTTGATTTCATTGAGTTTCGAAGTAAAGTTGGTTGGTGAAAAAATATGAATTTATCCTATCATATAATTTCTGATAGTGCTTCAATCATCACGCGATTTGCTGATATGGTCAGCATACGTACGTTAAAGGAACCTTAAATCAATAGTTAGTGCAGAAGATCTTGGCGGGGTGGGGTGGCTTTCTCACAATAATAAGAGTATTAATATTATTTATAATAATACTCATAAGAATATTAATAACATATCTATAAAAATAATAGTCTATATAAATAGGGATGCTACCCATACAATATTTTAAAGCTAAAACTTAATTCATACCATCAGTGACCGTTCATAAAGTGCTTGCACATATTACATTCTGGATTTCTTCCACCAGATTTACCTGATAAACATCCGTAAAATAACAGGATTAAATATATTTGATAATTACAGATCAAACTACACACTACTCCCCTCCTTCCACAGACCCCCTTTATCCCATATCCACCGGCAAACTACCGGGCAGTGTCTGGTGATTTCGCTCAACTACCGCCGCGGCCATTCCACTGATTTGCCCGCTGAATTTGCTCCATGACGGACATTTCCCTTGTGCCTGACGGGCAGTGCTCCATCGTGTGGATGGGGCTTTAGAAGAGATTATTCAGCTTAGGAAGGATCAATGGTAGATTAAATGAATGTCTTCATTGTTAATTGGCCTTCCTAAGCTGAATACAATAATCTTATAGTGGCCAGAATATAGCTAAAAGGACGTCCCTGGACAAAATAGTCTTAATGTAGCTAAACTAAAACTAATGAACGTCGTCGGTACAGAAGGGGTTAACCACTTCTGTACCGTTGCCGTCCTTTTAACTTGAATCTGGTTACTATTAGAAGATTTTATTCGGTTTATAAAGTGCCTCCAGCAACTAACCGACTTCGAACTATCTCACTTAACCCTTTTTACTACCACAGATCCTTCTTACACAGCTCAAAATCGTTTAATGTAGCTAAAATACAATGTAAGCACGTCGTCGGTACAGAAGGGGTTAAGGGGGAATGAGCGTACTTATTGGCTTATTTTTTATTTTTTTCGTTCCTAGACCTCCATCAAGCTTAATAAAACACCCCAAGATTCCCGTTCAAGATTTTTTTGTTTTACATTTTTCGATGGACAAATGTCCCGGCGGCCGCTCTTAAATTACAGGCTCGCTATCGCTCGCCAGGCAAAAAAATACACCTGAATTGCATGAAAGATCTGAATATTGACAAGGAAATGGGGCGAAAAGTCTTAAAATCTGAAAACTAAAGGGGTTACGCATGAGAGAGAATGGTGTTTAGAAAAGCCGACCATCCCTCCTTAACCCATACTGTACCATAGGATACAGTAATAAAAGTCCCTCCCCCCCCCCCCCCCCCAGTCCCAAGCAATGTGGCCAAAATGGCAAGATAGAATAACCTTCCACCTCAAGAGATGAAGGAAGACTGGCTCTCTCAGCCTTCAGAGGGTTGGATATAAGCTGAGAAGTGTTACCATATCGAGAGCAGTGTTCAAACGGTCGGTCGTGGTACCAGGCACAGCCTGATACAGGCATTTACAAGGAAAGTACATTACTGATGGCTCCCAGCCGTTGCTGGGACTGGGGAGTGACTTATCTACTGATGGCTGGTAACCGTCGCTGGGATTGGAAGGGTTAAGAGACCCATCCCCGTATATACTGTACAGTATACTGAAAGGATTACCTACCATCAACCTCACAGGGGCCGGGTAAACAAAGAGGGACTTATAACTGCTTATTCTTTACTTATATCATCTTAAATTACCCGAATTTACAATGTCCAGATATTCGTAATTTAGAATTCATATCACCAACCCACCAATTAACTTCCAAGTGAACATAATTTATTTAATCAATGAAACTAGTGAATACATGTAGTACTCCAAGAATACATGTAGTACTCCAAGAATACATGTAGTGCTCCAAGAATACATGTAGTACTCCAAGAATACATGTAGTACTCCAAGAATACATGTAGTACTCCAAGAATACATGTAGTGCTCCAAGAATACATGTAGTACTCCAAGAATACATGTAGTACTCCAAGAATACATGTAGTACTCCAAGAATACATGTAGTACTCCAAGAATACATGTAGTACTCCAAGAATACATGTAGTACTCCAAGAATACATGTAGTACTCCAAGAATACATGTAGTACTCCAAAATACATGTAGTACTCCAAGAATACATGTAGTACTCAAGAATACATGTAGTACTCCAAGAATACATGTAGTACTCCAAGAATACATGTAGTACTCCAAGAATACATGTAGTACTCCAAGAATACATGTAGTACTCCAAGAATACATGTAGTACTCCAAGAATACATGTAGTACTCCAAGAATACATGTAGTACTCCAGAATACATGTAGTACTCCAAGAATACATGTATACTCCAAGAATACATGTAGTACTCCAAGAATACATGTAGTACTCCAAGAATACATGTAGTACTCCAAGAATACATGTAGTACTCCAAGAATACATGTAGTACTCCAAGAATACATGTAGTACTCCAAGAATACATGTAGTACTCCAAGAATACATGTAGTACTCCAAGAATACATGTAGTACTCCAAGAATACATGTAGTACTCCAAGAATACATGTAGTACTCCAAGAATTAGAACCTAGGATACTCGCACCGAAATTCCGCTAATTCTCAGTTCACAATTCTGTACAGTCAGCTATTGGCTCTAGTTTTAAGTTTAGTTAAGTTTTATTGCAGTAACACAAAATTAAGTTTTGTTGAATAGTTTCTTACCGAGCACTATAATTGGATATCTGATCTTCTCCATGGGGCTCACTAACTAGCCCAGTTTCCTTTTGTCTTAGTTGCTGTTGGTTGTTGTTGTTGTTAGTGTTGCTGTTCCCCAGGCTGTCTGGCCGAGCAGCCCCAAGGTCTCGAGCAAGGCCAAGGCCATAACCGAGCGGCCCCACAAAACCCTCCCTGCTTACCACTAATAAAGCCCAGGTGACCGAAGCCAATCCAAGGCAGGGAGCTGAGGAGGGTGCGTAAACGCCCGGGGAACCAAAGCCCCACCCAAAACCCTGTGCCCCTCAGTAATTATGAAGGGAAAGTTGAGGGGCAAAGGAAAAACGTGACACTTTGGCTCCCAATCTGCCAACCTTTAGGTTGATAGTAGGGAGGTCAATCCACAGAAGAGACACCGTCACTTGAAATCTAGAAAATATATAAGTAAAAGGAACAGTCAGAGTAAGCTATGGGTATGGCAGAAATCGCTCAGCTCGCACTCTGATAGACCAGCCCATCACCACATGACTAGAACCCAATCCTCTCAGCATCAGCTAAGAAAGGCCCTAGAAAGCTGCAATTGGCGGGGGGGGGGGGGGGGGGGGGGTAGTTTCCCTATTTCAAACTCCTTTCTGGGTTGGGCACCCGCCCAGTTGCTGTTGGTTCTCTGCAGTACTTTCGGGTATTTTATGTGGATATACTTTTTGTTATATCTGCAAACTGCTAAGATTTGGTAGCTTACATAATCATACAATACAAATAATCATAATAGTAATGCAAATAAACACTACAAATAATAATATTTTTGGAGTATTGCTTGTTCGAGAATTATAATGTCCAATATCAAGCTAAGGAAATATGACTAACTATTTTGAGTATCCCTTTGAGCTAAAAAAAAAACAAAGGTTCTGAACTGAACAAGTTGGCTTGAAATGTTGTAGAGTGCCATACAGTCCAGGCATGTTAATATCACAAGAGATAAATATCATTCCATGAATCCCTGACTGACTGCATTTATGCCCGAATATTGCGACCGAATCAACATCGTTCATAGTATAGCACTATATTTGTTTTCTGGCCCACAGTTATTTCTGGAGCTGAAGCCCTCCAGTTGATTGCTTTGGCAATCATTATATTCTCCAACAAGTAGCCTACAAGGACCATTAGGTCTGGTTGTTGCTTTTATTCCTTTGTATTAATGGATCCCTTTATAACCGGCTTCGGCTATTGTGAGGGGGCCTATTGTTCTGCCCTCAACCGTAATGACTTGTTTACCAACATTAATGATATGATCGACTATAATAACAGAGACCACTCCGATAATTGTTAACAAATCTCCACTAATGGGTTTCCATTTCTGTGTACCAGTTGGATACATTGGAAGCCCTTGACTCCTTGATGGTCTTTATGCTGAAATAAACATCTGATAATGACTGCACCTCAATTTTATTTTATTTATAAATAATCTGCTATTTTGTTTTGTTTTGTATATACTATTGAATCATATAATTTATTACAAATATGGTGCGCCTATTGAGACTATTTAATAAGTGACTAATTAATGTTCATGCTAAATAGTGGTAGTGGCGTGATCAACCGCCTTAGGGGGTTCTTTTCCCCTGCACAGCTTCTTGCTCTGTACAGGGGCATAGTGCGTCCTTGTATTGAGTATTGTTCACATGTGTGGGGAGGCTCCTCTCACACCGCTCTCCTAGACAAAGTTGAGAGGAAGGCCGTTCTTATCATTAACTCTCGTCCACTCACCAACTCTCTGCAAACTCTCTCTCTCTCAGCCGCAATGTTGCATCTCTCTCGCTATTCTATCGCTACTATAATAATCAGTGTTCCTCAGAGCTTTTCCAGTGTATACCACCTCCTTTACGTAGGGCACATGGTACCCGTCTTGCAACTCAATCCCACCCCTAATATGTGCAACTCTCCAACCCGAGAGTGAAACGTTACTCTCAAACTGTCTTCTACTCAACAGCTGAGCTCTGGAACTCTCCCAGAATCAGTCTTTCCCTCTTTCTATGACTTAAATTGCTTCAAACTCTGTGTGTCCAGGCATTTTGGCTCGAACGTCCCTTGATTTTGGCCCTGTCACTCTTTCAACTATGGGGGAGGCACTTGCTATAGGCAGTTCTGCCTTTTGCCTCCCTCAATCACATAGAAAAAAGAAAAAAAAAACGCTGGATACAATTTTATTCCTGAGCAGAGTTGATTACCTTCAGTCAGACACCTCCCGAAATGCTGGCTTGCAATATTTGGCTTCACGGATTTCAAACAATAAGGTGTGTGTGAGAGAGAGAGAGAGAGAGAGAGAGAGAGAGATAGTGATAGTGTGGGTGGGTGAGTGAGAGTGTGTGTGTGTGTGAGACGGAGAGAGAGAGAGATAGTGATAGTGTGGGTGTGTGAGTGAGAGTGAGGTGTGTGTGTGTGTGTGTGAGAGAGAGAGAGATATAGTGATAGTGTGGGTGTGTGAGTGAGTGTAAATGTGAGAGTAGGTGTGTGAGAGTGAGTTATAAAGGAACATTATTAGTAAGGTAGTGGGTTCCTGATACATGGTTGAAGTATCTTTAGAGTCAATCTATTCAAAGTTATTGTGATGGTCATACTTTAAGGATATTATAAATTCATATTTTTTCACCAACCAACTCCACTTCTAAACTCAATTAATGAAGTCAACAAATACATGTGGCACTCCAAGGACTCGAACCTAGGACACTCGCATCGAAATTCCGTGCATTTGTGCATTGCGCTATCAAGACAGTAAACAAGAGAAACACTTTTGGGTCGAGTTTTCATTGCTTTATTTATTTTTTTAGTTTCCTCCCTAGACCTTAATCAATCTTAAAGAAACATCCATTAGATCCCCCTTCTAGAAACATCTCCTAATCCTGCCATGGAAATTTGTCCCAGGGCAGTCTTCCCTTTCCATTTTCCCCTTACCCTCTCCAAACCACTGTTTGGGCACTTGACCATCAGTGTTTTGGAGGGCAACCAGCCATGAGGGGTTGCTGGATCTGTTGTTGCTTGATTTCCTCTGTACTGTGCATAGGGGATGCAGTAGCGATGCGGATTCGAGAAGTTGAAATGCACCGAGCCAGGAGGGAAGTGCCAGTCAACGTAGGTGATGGCATGACTATGAACGAACCTGTTTTGAAAAGTCGTTTGCTTCATTGTCTCGCTCGTCATCTGAACTCTGGAAAAAGACCTACTGACTTCCTATAGTATATTCGCTGTAAGTAGGCGAGAAATCATGACATTCTAACCCCTGTAACTCAAAAACGACTAGAGTAATCGAGCTAATATTTAGACGATTTGGAAAGAGTCCGTCTAGGAATATATGTGGAAATTTACAGCTTATTTGCTCTTGCCCTTTTTGAGTTTCAGAGGATAGAAGTCATGATTTCGCTCCTACTTACAGCGAATAGACAATAGCTACTGTCAAGGGATTGAGTGTTGAGAATATAAGCCAAGATCCACATGTATTTACCTCATTATTATTAAGGGGAGATGGTCTAGTTTTCTGCCCCCCTTCTCTCACGTTTAGCCCCATTAACTTTCAGATTTTTATGACTTTTCTTCCATTAGTTTGGCGATTTTAAGACCTTTCACCACATTTATTTGTCATTATTAGGATCTTTAGGTGTCGATTTTTTCCTGGCGAGCCTATATTTTTTGTGAGGAGCCAGCTTTCGGCCGGCCGGGAAATTTTTCAGTAGATAATTGTACACATTTATCTTGACAGGGGTCAAGGGGGTGTATTTTAATCTTGATGAAGGTCTAGGCAGGAAACTAAAACACTAATAACAAGATCAATAATAAGACAAATAAATACGGCCCCCCCCCCCCCCCTTTAAATGTTGTACTATTCTGTTGACAACAAGGATTACGTGTACATACATACATACATACAATTTTAAGACTGAGTGTTCCACACATAAGTGCAGTTTCAGTCTCTTGTCCTAATGGCGGCATTCCAGGCAACCCTGTTAAGGGCTGCTTCACTTGTCAAGTTCTTGGATTTGAGATCGGCGCGTATAGTCCGATCCCAGGTCTTCCTCGGTCCACCCCTTGGTGCAGCTCCCTCCACAATCACAGACCTGCATTTTTTCACCCAATTTGGTTCATCCATTCTCTCCACATGTCCATACCATCCCAGTCTACTTGTACGCATCACCTCGCTAATACTCTTTATACCTAAACGTCTCCTCAGCTCAACATTGTTATTCTATCCTGTAGCCTGGCCCCACACATCCATCTCACCATTCTCATCTCATTACGCTCCATTCTGTTGACATCCTCTACTTTAACGGCCCATGTTTCTGAGGCATACGTCATTGCACTTCTAACACATGAGGCATACACCTTTCCCTTCAGGGGGAGATGCATTCTTTTCATGGTCAGGATTGGCATCAATTCTCTGAACTTCCCCAGCCACACCTAATTCTAGCAACAGTGGCAGCCTCAGCCCCACCACCGGCAGAGATGGTATCTCCTAGGTAACAAAACTTGTTCACCAGCTCCAAAGACTCATTTCCAAAATTCACAGCTACAGGATCATCACTTAACACAAGCTCGCCTTTGCACACTACGCACTCAAATTTCTCTATTTCTGACTTATCCTTCGGCAGGGGCCCCTTTATTCTACTACAGCGCTTACTCCCATGGTGTACCCAACATTGACAGATGCTACATTGAATTGAGTTAACGCCCACTCCCTTTCCACACACTGCACATGGGTATGCACCGCTCTTTTCCACATTGCCTCGTCTCAAACTACAATGCATAACCTTGGTTTTGTTAATATTGACTCTTAAACCCTTGCTCGCCATGCCCTCTCTTCACTCTCTGAATTTGGCCTCAGCATCCTGCATACTGTCAGCTATTAGGACTAAATCGTCTGCATAAAACAGTTCCAACAACGGGAGTCCGCCTCTAAAAATTCTAGACAGCGCCTCCATGACCATAATAAAGAGGAGGGGGCTTAACACTGAACCCTGATGGACTCCAACACGGACTGCGAACTCATCACTCAGTACACCCTTCACCCTCACCGAACTTCGCGAATCCTCATACATCTTCATTATCACACGCACCAGCCACTCTTCCACACCAAGTTTCCTCATAGCCCACTGTACAACATCTCTAGGTACCCTATCAAAGGCCTTCTCCAGGTCCACAAACACAAAGTAAAGATCCCTGCCTTTTAGTAAGTATCTTTCCTGTATCTGCCTGACTATGAAGATAGCATCGGTTGTACCACGTCCTGGCATAAAACCAAACTGCATATCATCAATAGAGATGCTTTGCCTGATCAAACCCTCAAGGACTCTCTCACAGACCTTCATGATTTGGTCAAGCATTTTCAGGCCCCTATAATTTCCTCTATCTAGCGCATCCCCTTTTCCTTTGTATATATTTACTATTACACTTTTGAGCCAATCCTCTGGGATTTTCTCATCTTTAATAATGGTGTTTATCAACTCAGTGACTAAGTTTACACCAATCTCCCCTGAGGCTTTTATCATCTCAGCGACAATGTCGGAGCAACCTGGAGCTTTACCGTCCTTCATTTTATTGATTGCGTCGCTCACTACAGTTGGTGCTATCAAAGGAGGGGGCCCAGATATTGGTTTTTCGATACTAAGCTGTTCCTTATCCCATTCAAACTCTACATTTAGCAATCGTTCATAGTGTACCTTCCATGCTTCTCTGATTTCATTTTCTGCATACACAATCTTCCCATTATCATCTCTAACACACTGTTCACCTATAATATCCCTACTGTCATTTTTAACTCGCCTAGCTAGGTTGAAGATCCAATTGGGATTGTCAGTGTTACACACTTGTTCGAGGACCAGGTCCTTAATGCGATTTTTAGCATTGTAAATAACTCTTTTGGCAGTTCGTTTAGCTGCCTGGTATTCCTCCCTGCTGCCTCCTTTCTTCCATGCTTTGAAGCATCTCCTTTTCTCTTTCACAGCATGTTCTACCTCATCGTTCCACCACCAAGAGGTCTTATTCCTGGGGTGACCCTTTGTTTTCCCACAGACTTTGTCAGTGGCAGCGATAAGGCTATGCTTAAGTAAGTTCCATTGGCTATTTACATCGTTAGGCCTAGCTTCCTTATTTCTATTCATTTCCTCCAGTTCATTATGAAACCTATCCCTAACTTCCTTGTCCTTCAGCAGCCACACTTTCCTTTTGGGTATGTAAACCTTCTTGCGCTTAGGATCTCTGTATAAGCTCATGTCACACACAAGTAGCTTATGCTGGGGGATACATTCTTCGCTCGGGATGACCTTTACATCTCGAACTAGTTTCCAGTCTTTCCTGTTAACCAAGAAGTAATCTATCTGGCTACTGGAGACCCCAGAGTTATATGTGATCAGGTGGCTCTGTCTTTTCTTGAACTTTGTGTTACACACAACCATGTTGAGTGCAACGCAGGACTCCAATATATATTTGCCTTCTAGATTTCTCCTTCCGTAACCAATTCCTCCATGTACCCCCTCGTATCCATCTGCAGATGCTCCCACGTGACCATTGAGGTCGCCCCCCCCCCCCCCCCCCCCCCCCCCCCCCACGATAGTTATTTCGTTCTCCGAGAGGCCTGAAATGACACTGACGGTGTCATTCCCGAAGTCCTCTTTTATCTCTTTCTGTAAACCAGCCTGTGGGGCATATGCAGATATCACATTCAGAATTCTTTCACCAACTTTCAACTTCAAAACAATCAGCCTTTCACTAACTCTCGTAATCTGAAGCACACTATATGATAATCCATCAATAATAATTACTGTTCTTCATGTTATCCCCGTTAGTAGGGGACAGTTGGTAGTAATATAATAGAGGGAAACAAAAAAGATAGCAAATACAATATCTGTATTCACTTACAAATACAATCAGTCGCGGGTTTAAGGCGAGGTGTTTGTCTAGGCAAAGTTTAAAGGAACCAACGGTGCTGCAGTTTATGACATCTCGGGGTAGCCCATTCCACAAATTGACGACTCGATTGAAGAAGAAATTCTTAAACTCGTGTGAGTTAAATGATTTACCAATAATTTGCAACTGTTCCCCCGCGTGTAATTTGATTTGTCGATAGTGAAATATTGTTTACAGTTCATATTGTCGATTCCTTTAATGATTTTGAACACTTGAATTGAGTCACCTCTTAATCTGCGCTGGGTTAAAGGAAATATGTTTATTTCTCTAAGACGCTCCTCGTATGGTTTGTTCATTAGACAAGGTATCATTTTGGTAACTCTACGTTGAACTCGTTCTAGCTTGTCTATATCTTTTTGGTAGTAAGGGCACCAGGATTGAACTCCAACATTCGTGGACCCCCTATGTTGTTCTTTATGCAAATATAGCTATCTGGATTTATTTTTGGATAGAACTTGCTTTTCAATAAATATTTATTGTTTTGTAGTGTATCTATAGATAACTGTATTCATGTTTCTAGAGATATACTTCCATAATTATTAATAGGTAAGGTTCACGAATATTAATGAGTGACTGTACAACACATATTCCATACCAATAATATCTTAATATGGATATGACAGACTTTCTTCGTCAGTCTAATAGGTTTGGCGTGATGGAGATTATATAATGAGTTTTATATATCATTAAGTGACTTTGGTGATCCCTGGTCTCCGGGTCTTCTGAGTGACCTAGATGTGTGAATGTGTGTTTTGTTTTTGTGCTGTTTTTCTGTTATGTTCTGTTGTCCCTGTTCTGGCTCTGCTTATTAGTTTGGCGATTGTAAGACCTTTCGCTCCCATTTATGTGCCACTATAAAGACCTATCATGCAATAATTACTTCGCTTTAGAATTTTTCCTGGCGAGCGATAACGAGCCTGGTATTTAAGAAGAACCGGGACATTTTGCTATCGAAAAATGTACAAATTTATCTTGAAGGGGGTGTTCAGCGTTTTTTTTATTTCTTTTATTTTTTGTTTTGGTTTAAGCTTGATGGCGGTCTAGGAAAGAAACTAAACACAAAACTAATAATAAGATCAGTACCGGTACTTAAGCAAATATATACTACCATTCCCCCTTAAATGAATACTAGAGATGAGTTTTACCTACAACTTCTTATTTTGATATTTGACATGCAGTGCCAGGCATATATACTGTAGGGTCTCTCTCCCCCTCTCACTCTCTCTCTCTCTCTCTCTCTCTCTCTCTCTCTCTCTCTCTCTCTCTCTCCCTCTCTCTCTTCTATATATATATATATATATATATATATATATATATATATATATATATATATATATATAAATATATTCTCTTTTAAACAGACAAGGTTAAAAGCAATGGCAGTTTCAGCATTCAGGATTTTATTGTTACAGCTTTCAATAGTTCTAACAATTTTCCTCTGGGGTTCAGAGATGAGGTACAAAAGGTTGGCAAAATTCATGGTGGATCCAACGTTTCACAAGTAAACATCTTGCATCTTCAGGGAATGGAGAGGTAATGGTTAGAATAGGAACAATGCATCTTATTTATACAAAATTCGAGGATCAAGTAGAGGGAGGTGGGCGGAGCTACTGGGTGTGTGGTGGCTGTTCATTGGTGGAAAGTAGTCTATTCGCGAGACGGGCACTAAATCTTATCGGTGGTTGGTTGTTGGCTGTGGGTGGCTGTGATTGGTTGGTGTTGTCAGTTGGGTGCTGAGCGTGGAAGCGTAAGGGAGGGGGGCGCGGGGCAAGAGGAGGGGGGCCAGCATGCCTGTAGCGCTTGCCTGAAGGAAGAATTTGAAGGTCTTGTGTTTGGTTGTTGATGCTGGGGTTGAGTGTTTGGATGTATAGAGATTCTAAAATAGCTAGTCTTCTGGGGTCTGATTATTTGTCGATTATGGTGGTTTGTTTGTCTAGGTCGGCGCGAGTTAGGGCAAGATGGTGGGGGCTTGATAGTGATCTTTTATAGCGCCAGATTGAAGGTGGAGGATTAGTCGACGGGAAAGGCGAGTCTGTGTCATTCCAACATAGGATAGGGGTCCACAGTCCCCAGAGGTGCAAATATGCTGGTATATCACATGATCTTCTTTCGGTTGGTTGTTGGTGGAAAAGGGGCGGTTACGGAGGACAAGGTTGGAGGTCTTAGGAGATTGTAGTAAATAATGAGTTTGATTTTATTGTCAGGGTTGGTGGGGAGGACATTTTTGTTAATTATTTCTTTCATAATGGATTCGTCTGTTGTGTGGTCGGAAGACATGTAGTTTCTGTAAAAAAATGTAATGTCATTGGCCGGGTTGGTGCTAGGGGGGCCTTGTTTGTACCATTTTTCTAGGAGGTGGTTGATGGCATTGGTGACGTCAGTGTTGGAATACCCATTGTTGACTAGGACCTGGGTGAGCTTTTCCAGTTCGTTGTGTGTGTCATTCCAGGTGGTGCAATGGGTGAGGGCTCTCCTGACATAGGCGGCGATGGTGGACTGTAGGTATCGTTTAGGGCATTCACTTTCCCCATTAAGACATTGGCCATTGTTAGTAGGTTTGGTGTACACGGTAGTTTTGAAGCCGTGGTCGTGGAGGGAGACAAGGAGGTCGAGGAAGGGTAGTTGCCATGAAGAAATTGGCGAACAGGACCCCCAGGGGGCTTCCCATCGCTACACCGTCGATTTGCTGGTACATATTCCCGCGGGGGCAGAGGAAAGGGGACTCCTTGGTACATAGTTCCAAGAGCGTCTTCATAGTTCCATAGTTCCAAGAGAGTCAGTTTACCAACGTGCCCGTTGACAAGACCATAGATTTCATCGTACGTTGAGTTTACCACTGCCCTAATACGCCCCCTCTGGACATCCTGGAGAAGGCCCTGAAGACGCTCTTGGAACTATGTACCAAGGAGTCCCCTTTCCTCTGCCCTCGCGGGA
The DNA here is from genome assembly GCA_032716605.1 of Paralithodes platypus. Lineage (NCBI taxonomy): Eukaryota > Metazoa > Arthropoda > Malacostraca > Decapoda > Lithodidae > Paralithodes > Paralithodes platypus. Next base: position 6,531,059 of record CM064561.1, read on the forward strand.
ATATGTACCAGCAAATCGACGGTGTAGCGATGGGAAGCCCCCTGGGGGTCCTGTTCGCCAATTTCTTCATGGGAACTATCGAAGAGGAACTCCTGGCTGCCCACCGCCCCACTGTCTACTGCAGGTACATCGATGATATCTTCGTGCCGGTGAAGGATCTGGGCGAACTCAGGGACCTCCAGCAGCGCTTCATGGCCGCCTCCGGACTCAACTTCACATACGAAGAAACCACCGATGGACATCTACCCTTCCTCGACCTCCTTGTCTCCCTCCACGACCACGGCTTCAAAACTACTGTGTACACCAAACCTACTAACAATGACCAATGTCTTAATGGGAAAAAGTGAATGCCCCAAACGATACCTACAGTCCACCATCGCCGCCTATGTCAGGAGAGCCCTCACCCATTGCACCACCTGGAATGACACACACAATGAACTGGAAAGGCTCACCCAGGTCCTAGTCAACAATGGGTATTCCAACACTGACGTCACCAATGCCATCAACCACCACCTAGAAAAATGGTACAAACAAGGCCCCCCTAGCACCAACCCGGCCAATGACATTGCATTTTTTACAGAAACTACATGTCTTCCGACCACACAACAGACGAATCCATTATGAAAGAAATAATTAACAAAAACGTCCTCCCCACCAACCCTGTCAATAAAATCAAACTCATTATTTACTACAAATCTCCTAAGACCTCCAACCTTGTCCTCCGTAACCGCCCCTTTTCCACCAACAACCAACCGAAAGACGATCATGTGATATACCAGCATATTTGCACCTCTGGGGACTGTGGACCCCTATCCTATGTTGGAATGACACAGACTCGCCTTTCCCGTCGACTAAACCTCCACCTTCAATCTGGCGCTATAAAAGATCACTATCAAGCCCCCACCATCTTGCCCTAACTCGCGCCGGCCTAGACAAACAAACCACCATAATCGACAAAGAATCAGACCCCAGAAGACTAGCTATTTTAGAAGCTCTATACATCCAAACACTCAACCCCAGCATCAACAACCAAACACAAGACCTTCAAATTCTTCCTTCAGGCAAGCGCTACAGGCATGCTGCCCCCCCCTCCTCTTGCCCCGCGCCCCCCTCCCTTACGCTTCCACGCTCAGCACCCAACTGACAGCACCAACCAATCACAGCCAACAACCAACCACCGATAAGATTTAGTGCCCGTCTCGCGAATAGACTACCTTCCACCAATGAACAGCCACCACACACCCAGTAGCTCTGCCCACCTTCCTCTACTTGATCCTCGAATTTTGTATAAATAAGATGCATTGTCCCTATTCTAACCATTACCTCTCCATTCCCTGAAGATGCAAGATGTTTACTTGTGAAACGTTGGATCCACCATGAATTTTGCCAACCTTTTGTACCTCATCTCTGAACCCCAGAGGAAAATTGTTAGAACTATTGAAAGCTGTAACAATAAAATCCTGAATGCTGAAACTGCTATTGCTTTTAACCTCGTCTGTTTAAAAGAGAATCTATTACATGGCTATACTAACATATATATATATATATATATATATATATATATATATATTGTATTATGTATATGTAGGTGCAAATATCCATTCAAACTAATGTGTTTGTATCCGATTTATAAACTGTCCTTGTGAACATTAATAGGCTATTCATGGTGCAGTATTGGGTGCAGTTCAGTTCATGATTAGATTGATATCTAGTATTCGATAAATGGATATTAATCGTAGTACAGTATTTATACTGTCTTGATGGTATAATGGTTAGAGCGTGTAAGTTCTGTATGAGGTTTCCTAGGTTCGAATTCTGGGAGGATCACATAATTTCATTATTTTCATTTGGGGGTTATTGGCGTTAAGAACGATGTTAAAATTAATAAACTATCCCCGTCTCTAGTAGTATTAAGGCCGAACCATCTAGTAGGGACAGCACAGTCTGTGTGGAGTGGATATCAGTGTAAGTATTTTTCTGTTATAATACTGTTTTCAATTATCCACTCATCACTACATACATATACTGGTGTACACAGATATTTATCCTTAATTTTGGCCTAATATTTCTTCATCACTTTCATTATATTCCGTGATTTATATATTGTAGTCTCCTTTGTTGAGAACCAATACTATTATTCTTGTGTTGGAGTTACAGTAGGGGCGGTCACGTTAATCTTCATTCATCCTAACGCGGTGCAAACGACTCCACAACACATGGCTTCAATAGCGAACAATAGGGTTTGTAAAATATTACAATTGTATTCAGTCCCAAATGTTGGTCAACATATGACTAGTTCTGATACATATGCCCGGTTTATTAAAGGGGGGGGGGGTTAGTGGTTATTTGTTGGTGTATTTATTTATTCATTTATTTGTTTAGTTTTCTCGCTAGACCTCCATCAAACCTTAAAAAACACCCCCTAAACACCCCTTCAAGATAAATTTGTATATTTTTCGGTAGAAATATATCCCGGCCGAAGGCTGGTTCCTCGTAAAAATACAGGCCCGCTATCGCTCGCCAGGAAAAAAATCGACACCTAAATGGCACGAAAGGTCTTGAAATTGACACCAAAATGTGGCGAAAGGTGTTAAAATGATCCCAACTTCTTAAAATCTCAAAACTAATGGGGCTAAACACGAGGGAGAAGGGGGTCCAGAAAAAACCCCCATCTATCTATCTATTGCCTGACGCCGTGATCCCCGAAGGGGTGGCCACGAACGAACCGCCCCCATGCACCTCTGTCCCCAGTCAGTCGACGCCCCTCCCCCCAACCAGCACCGCCTTCGTTCATGTAGTTCCTCACTCCATCCTTCCACCTCATATTCGGTCTACCTTTTTTTTTTTTTTTTTTTTTTTTTTTTTTTTTTTTTTTAAAGAGACAATGAACGGAGGAAGGAAAAACACAGATAAAACAAAAAGGTCCATGTGCATAAAGGCATCCTCCATTCATAAAATGTTTGTAACAACTGGATTTAAACATTTGTAGATTGTACGTTTGTGGAAAGCAATTCGAGGGAAGTGAATTCCAAGAGTAGTAGCTCTGGGGAAAGAATTCTGATATGCAGAAGTTCTGCATTGTGGAGGAGAAAGTGTAAATTCATGGGCGCTCTCAGCTGCCCTAGTTCTACGGGGAAAGATGTGGAGAGGCGGCACAATTGAAGCAAGTTCCTCGGAACAATTGCTGTGAAAATATCTGTAGAATAATGCAAGGGATGCAACGTTTCTTCGTAAATGTAGGAAGTCCTGTGTGATTGCAGGGTTATTGATTAACTTTATTTTGAATTTTGTCCAACTGCCTCAATGCAACCACTCCACTTCACCCCACAGAGGTGAACAGTAATCCATCTGAGAACGCACATGACTTTTATATATTACGGCCAACTGCTCGTCAGTGAAGAATTCTCGAACTCTGTACAGGAGTCCCAGTTTTTTAGAGGCATTCTTAGCAATGCTTCTAACATAATGTGTCCAGCTCAAGTTAGTAGTTAATGTTACACCGAGAATGTCAATACTAGGGGAAGTGGGAATATTTACATCATTAAAAAATATAAGGGAGTCAGTGAGATTCTGTCGGTTAGAAAATTGAATGTACTTGGTTTTCTGTGCATTAAAGGAAACTAGATTCTTTTGTCCCCATCCATTAATTCTAGAAAGGTCCTGGTTCAGAGAAATTGCAGTGTTTATTTTTGAATTTGTAAGATCGGGTTGGGTGAAAGAATTGGTAAATGTGAAGGAACTGTGGAGTGTTGAGTCATCTGCGTAGGAATGTATTGGATTATGAGTGGTAGATATGAGATCATTGATATGAATGAGGAACAGAATTGGGGCCAAAACTGATCCCTGGGGAACACCAGCATTTATTGAGTGAAATTGAGAATAAAGGCCATCTACCATTACACGTATTCTTTCGTTATGAAGACAAGAAGAAATTAGTGGAACCAATGATGCAAGGCCGCAGTGTGACATCTTCGACAATAAGGACCGATGCCAGACTCCATCAAATGCCCCTGATATATCCAGTGCCACTGCATGTGCCTCACCACGTTGGTCCGCAGCCTGGTTGACCTGATGCGCAAGAAGGCAAAGCACGTCTGCAGTTGGTCGACACCGTCCAAAACCACACCGCCTATCACTGACTAATTCATCACTCTCAAGATGCTTAATTATGTGATTATTTAATATAATTTCAAAGACTTTACCAAGAGTGGAAGTTATAGCTATTGGTCTGTAGTTTGATGGATCTGAAGAGGCACCTTTTTTAGGAACTGGATGGATGTTTGCTTCTTTCCAGGGTACTGGGAAACATGAGGTATGAGTACACAGATGGAAAATTTTTGCCAATACAGGAGCGAGCACCAAGGAGCAATTCTTAAGTACTATTGGAGGAATTTCATCTGGACCAGGACCTTATACCTTTGGATACCTTTGGATGTGTTCGCCGCTCCTCTAGCGGCACCAAGGAGCGCGACGCCCCTCGTTATGGGTGGTGATTTGGTGCAGTAGACTATTTGAAGCGACAGCTCGCTCCCTTGCGAGGATGGGCTCGTCTGGCACTTTTTGCAGTTCGACATCTAGGGCTCTCTTGAAGTTGTCTAACGAGATGTCCCTCATGTCTCTTACTCGCCGTGGGAGTTTGTTGAAGAGACGTGGGCCTCTGTGTGATAACCAGCCCTTTCGCAGAGAGCCCATAGCACCCCTGTTATTCATCCGGGGGATTTCGCATTCCCAGCCTCTCCTATCACTGAATTTCATGACTATCGGAGTATGTAGGTTTGGTACTAAACCCTCTGCGATTTTCCACGTGTATATTATTAGGTAACGTTCTCTTCTACGTTCCAGTGAGTACAGATTCAGTGCTCTTAAACGCTCCCAATAGTGTAGATGTTTTATCGAACTTATATGCGAAGTGAAATTTCTTTGTACACTCTCTACGTCATTTATTTCACCTGCTTTGTATGGGGATGTTAATACGCTACAGTATTCAAGCCGCGGTAGCACTAGAGATTTGAAGAGCGTTATCATAGGCAATTCACCGCGTGTTTTAAAAGTACGCAGAATCCAACCCGTTAGACGTTTCGCAGCCGCCACTTTGACCTGGTTATGTACTTTGAAACCCATATTTTCAGACATTAATACCCCAAGGTCTTTCACACTGTCTTTCCGTTCTATTATGTGGTTAGATTCTGTTAAGTAATTTGTAATTTCTTTAACACCATATTATCTCCGTACCGTATTAATTGGAATTTTTCCTCATTGAATTGCATGTTGTTTTCGCTGGTCCACTGGAACACTACATTCATGTCTTCCTGCAGTCGGCCCGTGTCCTCTTGTGTGTTTACTATCTTGCTTAATTTTGTGTCATCAGCAAAAGACGACACCGTACTGTGTCTGGTGTTGGTATCTATGTCGCAAATTAGTATGAGGAACAGAAGGGGCGCTAGCACTGTTCCTTGGGGCACTGAGCTTTTGACATCCAAAGGCTCAGAAGTGACTTGGTTTACTGCTACCGATTGTTTTCGGTTTACGAGGAAATTGTATATCCACCGTCCGATTTTCCCGGTTATACCTTTTGCTTTCAGTTTGTGGGCTATTATACCATGGTCACATTTATCAAATGCCTTAGCAAAATCGGTGTAAATGACATCCACATTTTTCTTTTCTTCTAGCGCTTTAAGAATTTTGTCATAGTGTTCCAAAAGTTGTGAGAGACATGATCTTCCCGCTCTGAACCCATGTTGACCGGTGTTGTGTAGTTCATTTGTCTCCATGAATGTTGAAATTTTGCTTCGCAGGACTCGCTCGAAAACTTTAATGATGTGAGAGGTTAGAGCTACCGGGCGGTAGTTTTTTGGTAGTGCTTTACTCCCTCCCTTATGCAGTGGGGCAATTATTGCGTTTTTCAAGCTATCTGGTATGTCACCAGTGTCTAGACTCCTTCTCCACATTATAGCCAGGGGTTTTGAGAGGTTTTCCTTACATTTTTTCATTAGGATCGAATTCCAAGAGTCCGGGCCTGGTGCCGAGTGGGATGGCATGTTGGAAATGGCCTCTTCTATGTCTTTTGGACCGAAATCAATATCCAGCATCTGAGGGGTTTCCGTGGGGGAGGTTTCCATGAAAAATATATTTTGGTCTCTGATGACTTTTGTTTCATCAGGCTCACTGAATGCCATTTCATACTGCCTGCTTAAGAGTTCGCTCATTTCCTTTTTGTCCCCTGTGAAAGAGCCGTCCCCTTTGCTCAGTGGGCCGATGTTTGATGTTGTTTTAGCCTTTTGTTTGGCGTATGAAAAGAAGTATTTGGAAATTTCCTTTATACCTGCAATAGCTTTCCTCTCCTCTTCCATATGTTGTAGTTCATATGATATTCTTAGCCTTTGTTCAATTTCCACAATTTCTCTATCTATTTCGACCTTTTGCCTATCCTGTAGATTTTGATGTGTGCGTCTTTGTGTGAGTAATTTTCTTCTTCTGTACAGCCTCCTCCTTTCCCGATCTTGTTTGCTTCTTCATTTTGTTTGTCTTGCAGGTATATGGTGGCTACAGATTTGGGTCATGGTTTCTGTTATTAAGACTAGACATTCTGCTGGTGTCAGGTTATCCATTAAATCTTCCCAGTCTATTTCCTCCATTTCTTGATTTACCTCTTCCCACCTAATGTTTTTGTTATTGAAGTTAAATTTACTGAAGGGGCCGGTTTTTGTTCTCGATTCTGAGGTTGTCTGTACACTTTCTAAGGTTGTTTTGATCTCAATTAATTTATGATCTGAGTATGTTGTGTCCGATATGTTAATGCTGTGTACTAGAGAGTCGTTATTAGTGAAGACCAGGTCTAAGATATTGTTTTCCCGTGTGGGTTCGGCTATATGTTGGGTAAGACTAAAAAAATCACAAAGTTCAAAAAGCTCTCTCGTATTAGTATTTGCTTCTCCGGTGTTATTTGCCACTAACTGGTTTTCTAGTTGTCTCCATTTAATGTTTGGTAGGTTAAAGTCTCCTAGCCATATAATATTTGGTGTTGGGGTCCCCAGGGTTTCCATTTCTGATTTTATTTTGTTGAGCTGGGTTTTGAATTCTTCTCGGGATGAGTCTGGAGGCCTGTATGTAACAATAACTGCTAAATTTAGGGATTCTATTTTAACTCCAAGTATTTCCACCACTTCATTACTGTTATTTAGGAATTCAGTACATATCAGTGAGTCATGTATGTACAAGGCTACACCTCCATGTGATCTATGCGTTCTGTCCGCCCTATGTAGGTTGTAACCAGGAATCCATACCTCACTATCTTCCTGATCTTTAATGTGAGTTTCTGTGAGAGCCGCAAATATAGCGTTTCCTTCTTCTAGCAGGCCCCTAATAAATGGTACTTTGTTCGTGGTTCTATTTTTTAGGCCTTGGATATTTGCAAACAAGATTGGGGAGGGATTGTTTGGAGTACTATGTGTACCTAATAGTCTTCGGGATGTATTGGCCACTCTTGGGAGGCCAGGAGGTGCTCGAGGTGTTCTATGTGCTCTTCCATCTCCCTCAGTCTCTTCATCTGCCCTTTCCCTCTGTCTCGTCCTCGCATAGCTAGAGAGTTTTTTGGGCTACCATTCGTGTTAGGTCTAGCATATCTCCAAGTCCCTCTAATATGAAAAGCTGGGCATTTCATATTGTAGCAGGTCTTGTTCTTAAGTGATGTCTTGCAAAGGGATGGGTGGTGGTATTTGCAGGTTTCACCAAATCTACATTTTCCATGACTGGTTATGTTGTTGCAAATTTTGGGATGAGCAAATCTACATGAATTCCCATTATATTCGCCCTTTTGACCAAAGTAGCACCTTCTTTCCAGATAATATCTGCACACTGGTGTAGACAACCCCAGTAGGTGGGGCTGGGGCTGCAAGGGGTTATGTGGTGAGCTAAGTGTGGTTGTGGGTGATAGTAGGCTTGGTGCATGGATGAGTGAGGCCTGCAGGGGGGTGGAGTTACGGGTCGGTTGTAGGTGGGCAGGTGGCAGTGGTGAGGGGGGAGACGATGTGGAAGGGGAGCCTGATATGGGGGCTTGTTGCATCCTACGTTCATCCTGCAATTGTATTTGATCAACAGCAGTAGGGTGGTCAATGGCCATAGATGGGATTAATGTGGGTGTTTTCTGGGTCTGGGGAGGTGTGGGGTGATGTGCGGCAGTGTTTGTGTATATGTAGGGTGCGAAAGGTTGTTGTTCGGCAGGCGATGTGTGTTGATGTGCAGGAGGCAATGTGGGCATTATCATGGGAAGGTGTGCGTGTGTGGGTTGTGATATTTGTATGGGCCCTGAGGCCCCAATAGTTCCCCATTTTCTGTGAAAGGTAGCTATGTCTTGGCAATATTTCAGTCTATCTTGTACTTCTGTATTTTCTACAGTCTGTATGACTTGCCATGTGATATCGAAACAACTATCTCAGAAATGGAGGTTCTTCCCTCTTGTATTGTATGCCTCATTTATTGGTGTCAATCCTATGCAATTCCAGTGGTATGGTTGCTTGCATATCCGACATGCGGTGCCTTCATGCATGTGTATATTCATCTTACAACTCGTACAGTTGTATGGTAAAACTTTTTTGTTTTTTTTGTTTTGTTTTTCCACCCGCCCTGATATGGGGGAGAGAGAGAGAGAGAGAGGGGGGGGGGGGGTCTTGGAGGACAAGGAGGTGTTTGTTACGCGGTTTGTGGGGAGTGTGTGGGGGGGGGGGGGGGGGGGGGGGGGAGTGCCACTCGTTTACCCTCGTTATGTTTAAACTTTAAGTAACTTTAAGTAACACTTTCAATAATTATCTTATGAAACAGAATTCTCACTGCCCTAACCACTTTTCCCGTTTTTGGTCGACTGTTTAACGGAATATACGGCACTCTAGGAAAATAACGAACTTTCCAGGCTACCTATACCTGTATAATATAGTATCTATTTTAATTTAATTTTCATATTTTACCTATCAAACTTGATTCAACACTGCGCAGGTTCGAATTTTCACCACATTTGGTTGCGTGGGAGATCTTTCTCTCCAATAACGTCACTACTAACCTGCGATATGGTCGAGAAATAATCTGCACTGATTAATTGTTTAAATATTGTTTTTTCTCTGTTTGCTATTATTTACGATATTTGTTTTGTCGGTACCCTTTCCTGTCGAGGTTAAGTTTCGCTTTTGGTAAAATCGTATAGGGGGAGGGAAGGGGACGTGTCCAGGAGAGCAAGGGGATATATGTGTTTATGGTCTTTGCGGTCACTGAAGGTATTTTGTTTACAGCATACGTCCTGTTCCCAAGCTAAAAGTTAAAAGTTCCCCTGACTTTAATTCTCTGTATTATACTTTCCTAGTTTATTTACGTGATATACGATGTTCACTATCACTTTTAACTTAGGCTTCCTATTTTCCCATAGCCCTGTTTGATTTCATAGGACTATATAGCTAACACTTTGCTTTGGGACGTAACGGTTTTTTCTTTCCCTTCTTCTTTCCACCCGCCTTATGGGCCTGCCCTAGACCTGTCCTAGACCAGCGCCGTGGCACTGCTGTAGGAGTTAACGGATTATTTCTCCAAAACGCGTATATCTCTCCAGATATTCTATCAATCGGTTCGATTTTGCACTTCACAGAACCGCGACACTACGTTTGTTTTTGTGTGTGATTTTTTGGAAGTTTAATCACCAGTATCCCGCGGGATAGTCGAAAAATCCCGGACCGCGACGGATGTGACCCTCCTCTCTGACTGACTCTACACACACACTTACCTCAATATTTATCTGTCAAGACTTTTTTATAGAATCAATAGTCCTTCTTTAGATATAACTTATTCGGTTCATAACCATAGCCTCTAAGCTTCGGTTAAATAATGATTCTTTATAAATACTACATGACTTAGTTTCAGTATTTTTCCATAATTAAAGAGTATCAGTCAATAAAGGATACCAAGTCCTAAGATCCAAAAGGAAAGGAAGCAACAACAGTAAATAATTTTATTAGATTTTACTTTCGTTTTGCCTTCAGCTGACTGATACCTTAATATATATCTCTGTGCTATCACATACGTAACAATATATATATCTATCTATCTATCTATCTATTGCCTGACGCCGTGATCCCCGAAGGGGTGGCCACGAACGAACCGCCCCCATGCACCTCTGTCCCCAGTCAGTCGACGCCCCTCCCCCCAACCAGCACCACCTTCGTTCATGTACTTCCTCACTCCATCCTTCCACCTCATATTCGGTCTACCTCTCCCCCTCTGTCCCTCCATATATCCATATATATATATATATATATATATATATATATATATATACAGTATATATATATATATATATAATAACGTCCCCTTAATGGTCGTTGTGCACAACAATAAAGGAAGGACAAATATAACCATTGCCAAACAAATAGGCTACAAGTATCCTTAACCCATTCAGTACCAGTGACGTGTTTTTAACTTTATTGTGGCTGCTATTATACGATTATATTCAGCTTAAAAGGTGCCTCCAGCAATGAATAGCCTTGGAACTCTCTCACTTAACCATTTGTACCACCACAGATCCTGCTTAAACTGCACAGAAACTTGTAAATATAGCTAGAAGAAAATAATGAATAGGAACTGGCTTACATCCGGGACATTATTCTATCGATAATGAATAGGAACTGGCTTACATCCAGGACATTATTCTATCGATAATGAATAGGAACTGGCTTACATCCAGGACATTATTCTATCGATAATGAATAGGAACTGGCTTACATCCAGGACATTATTCTATCGATAATGAATAGGAACTGCTTAATCCAGGACATTATTCTATCGATGAATAGGAACGCTTACATCCAGGACATTATTCTATCGATAATGAATAGGAACTGGCTTACATCCAGGACATATTCTATCGATAATGAATAGGAACTGGCTTACATCCAGGACATTATTCTATCGATAATGAATAGGAACTGGCTTACATCCGGGACATTATTCTATCGATAATGAATAGGAACTGGCTTACATCCGGGACATTATTCTATCGATAATGAATAGGCACTGGCTTACATCCGGGACATTATTCTATCGATAATGTACACACTTATCTTGAAGGGTGTTTTCTTAAGAGGGGTCACCAGCTTTTTTTAATCTTTCTCCTTTTCTCTCTTTCCCTGGCTTGTATCCATTCGGCCCCATTCAGCTAACTGTTTTAAGACGTTTATCCCCATTCAGATGTCGATTTCCTCCTGGCGAGTGATAACGAGCCAACATTGTATGGAGAAATGCGACATATTTCTATCGAAAATTGTACAAATTTAGCTGTCAAAAAATATGTATACATATGCTGGCTCGCTACCGCTCGCCAGGAAAATATTGACACCTGCATGGGGTAAACGTCTTAAAACAGTAGGCTGAAGGGGGTCGAATGGATAACAGCCAAAGAGAGAGGGAGAGAAAGAGAAACAAAAAGCGAGGTGGGCTCCCTTAAGGTTGATGGAGGTCTTTGGAGTAAACTAAAACGATAATAAACCGATAAATACATAAACAAATAATAACCCACATCCCCCCCTTAACATAAACCGATAAATACATAAACAAATAATAACCCACATCCCCCCTTAACATAAACAAATAATAACCCACATCCCCCCCTTAACATAAACAAATAATAACCCACATCCCCCCTTAACATAAACAAATAATAACCCACATCCCCCCCTTAACATAAACAAATAATAACCCACATCACCCCCTTAACATAAACAAATAAAAACCCACATCACCCCCTTAACATAAACCGATAAAATACATAAACAAATAATAACCCACATCCCCCCCTTAACATAAACAAATAAAAACCCACATCACCCCCTTAACATAAACCGATAAATACATAAACAAATAATAATAACCCACATCCCCCCCCCCTTAACATAAACCGATAAATACATAAACAAATAGTAACCCACATCCCCCCCTTATAAACAAATAATAACCCACATCCCCCCCTTAACATAAACAAATAAAAACCCACATCACCCCCTTAACATAAACCGATAAATACATAAACAAATAATAACCCACATCCCCCCCTTACCACACACCCACAAATACATAAACAAATAGTAACCCACATCCCCCCCCCCTAACATAAACAAATAATAACCCACATCACCCCCTTAACATAAACAAATAAAAACCCACATCACCCCCTTAACATAAACCGATAAATACATAAACAAATAATAACCCACATCCCCCCCTTAACATAAACAAATAAAAACCCACATCACCCCCTTAACATAAACCGATAAATACATAAACAAATAATAACCCACATCCCCCCCTTAACATAAACCGATAAATACATAAACAAATAGTAACCCACATCCCCCCCCTTAACATAAACAAATAATAACCCACATCCCCCCCTTAACATAAATCCTCCTCCGCTTTACGGTGTACAGTTGGACACATAAGTTATGTTCCTCTCTGTTATCCTATATAGGGAGATATAATGCGCAGGATTAAAATACGAGTGTAGTTTTTGTTATGCAGTGGTTAACTCATCGGATTAGTTAACTGATAATATTAAACAACCAACCTCACAATTCATCATAATAAATATAATCTCATACATAAGATCACGACGAGGAACAGAACTTATGTGGCCAACTGTACATCGTAAATGGATGATTTATGTTCACCCCTTCTGTACCGGCGACGCCTCTCTAATGTTATTGTATCTATATTTAGACGCTTTTGTGCTGTTTAAGAAGGATCTGTGGTAGTAAAATGGATTAAGAGAGATACTTCGAACCTGTTAATTGCTGGAGGTTCTTTTTAAACTGCATAAAATCGCCTAATAGTAGTCGGAATAAAGGTAAAAAGACGTAGCCGGTAGAGAAGGGGTTAACTGGGTTTAAATAGCGAGGTGTGAGCGTTGCTGATGGTGTCATTAACATTAAATGGTGATACTGTATATTATGGGGAGATGGTTGGTGATGCTGGTTCCCCTTCTCCCTCATGTTTTTTTTTTTTTTTTTTTTTTTCTATGTGATTGAGGGAGGCAAAAGGCATAACTGCCTATAGCGAGTGCCTCCCCCATAGTTGAAAGAGTGACAGGGCCAAAATCAAGGGACGTTCGAGCCAAAATGCCTGGACACACGGAGTTTGAAGCAATTTAAGTCATAGGAAGAGGGAAAGACTGATTCTGGGAGAGAGTTCCAGAGCTCAGCTGTTGAGTAGAAGAAAGTTTGAGAGTAACGTTTCACTCTTGGGTTGGAGAGTTGCACAGAGTAGGGGTGGGATTGAGTTGCAAGACGGGTACCACGTGCCCTACGTAAAGGAGGTGGTATGCACTGGGATAGCTCTGAGGAACACTGATATTATAGTAGCGATAGAATAGCGAGAGAGATCAACATTGCGGCGGAGAGAGAGAGATTGCAGAGAGTTGGTGAGTGGACGGGAGTTAATGATACGAAAGGCCTTCCTTTCAACTTTGTCTAGGAGAGCAGTGTGAGAGGAACCTCCCCACACATGTGAACAATACTCAATACAAGGGCGCACTATGCCACTGTACAGAGCAAGAAGCTGTGCAGGGGAAAAGAACCCCCTAAGGCGGTTGAGCACACCCAGCTTCTGGGAGGCTGCCTTAGCAAGACTGGTAATATGGTCCTTCCAAATGAGAGCAGAACAAAAAGACACCAAGAATATTGAGAGAACATCAAGGGTTGATTTTTGTATTGTTGAAGAATAAGGGATAGTCCGCTGGGAGATCCTGACGGGTAGATAGATGGAGAAATTGGGTTTTGGAAGCATTAAAGTTAACAAGGTTTTCTCTGCCCCAATTGGAAATAGTATTTAGATCAGAATTTAAGAGTTCTATGGCTTCATTACGTTTGTCGTTGAGGGATTGCTGGCTGGGGCGTTCTGAAAAACTAATCAAGTAGTGCAAGGTTGAGTCGTCTGCGTATGAATGGATGGGAATTAAGGTACAGTTAAGGAGATCATTTATAAAAATTAGAAAGAGAATAGGAGATAGGACAGAGCCCAGAGGAACACCGGAGTTTATAGAGTGAGGAAGTGAAAAATGGCCGTCCTCAACCGCGGCTATGGAACGGCCGGAAAGGAAATTAGAGACAAAGGCACAGATGGAGGGATAGAAACCGAAGGAGGGTAGTTTAGAAATTAAAGATTTATGCCAGACTCTATCGAAGGCTTTCGATATGTCTAGTGCAATAGAAAAAGTCTCACCGAAGTCCCGAAAGGAGGATGACCAAGAGTTAGTAAGATATGAAAGAAGATCACCAGTAGAGCGACCCTTAAGGAAGCCATACTGGCGATCTGAGAGCAGATTATGAGAAAAGAAATGCTTAAGAAATTTGGAAGCAAGAATAGTTTCAAAAACTTTAGAAAGACAAGAGATAAGAGCAAATGGACGATAGTTGGAGGGTTGAGAGCGGTCACCCTTCTTTGGGACAGGTTGAATGTGAGCAAACTTCCAGCATGAAGGGAAGACGTTAGAGGATAGACAGAGACGAAAGAGTTTGCCTAGGCAGGGAGTCAGCACGGAAGCACAGTTTTTGAGAACAACAGTTTAGTCTTATTAGTTTCAAGATTTTATGATGGAGTCCTAACAATCATAACAACCTTTATTATGTGTGAATCATGACATATCCAACATGGTTAACCAATTACCAGATTATTTACACTAAGGTTGGCACCAGTCAACATAATCATTACATTAACTATATTGTAATCGATATTGGGGGTCATTAGTATTATTTACACTAAGGTTGGCACCAGTCAACATAATCATCACATTAACTATATTGTAATCGATATTGGGGGTCATTATTATTATTTACACTAAGGTTGGCACCAGTCAACATAATCATCACATTAACTATATTGTAATCGATATTGGGGGTCATTATTATTATTTACACTAAGGTTGGCACCAGTCAACATAATCATCACATTAACTATATTGTAATCGATATTGGGGGTCATTATTATTATTTACACTAAGGTTGGCACCAGTCAACATAATCATCACATTAACTATATTGTAATCGATATTGGGGGTCATTATTATTATTTACACTAAGGTTGGCACCAGTCAACATTGTTACGACTGAGGTTTAAATATATCAGGGCTCTTATTCATTGGACTAGTAATGGCATAAATGCTACAACGGAGAGCGCTAGATCTAACCTCTGATGTGTATTCCCAGTGAACAAAGAACACAAATACTCTCCAGAGTTCTATATGCAATAATAGGTTATCAAACTCTCAATAAATGTGCGTCTACTCTAGGCTTAATGTTATGTGAAAACAGCCTATTACTACCTATAACCGAAGGTGCTTGGTTATGGTATGCAACGTAATGTGGTAAGAGACGTTACAGCTTACGTTACTTTAATCAATAAATGTCAGGCACTCCTGCATGAAAGAAAGTGCACTAAAGTCCTTCAACACCAACAAGGAATCTTCTTTAAATGTTAGATGCTATCAAGATGCTCGAATCGGAAATGGAACCCAAAAGGCAGGCAGCGGAACAATGCTCGTGCAGGCTATGCACACAAAAAGGCAGGATATATAATGCAGTCGGAGCCAAGAATATCCTAAACGCTAAAACAATAATAATAATCGCCACGACAATGCAGTATTCCTATAAACAAAAAGAGCCTAAGTCGTTTGTGTCTCAATACATCAAACTAGGCTGTGAAATGCTTGTGTAATCATAAACGGGTATGCATAATAAGAGTAATTGGTTAATATACTTAATGTCTACTATGACTGATAAAGTCTAGCTAGAGTCAATGATACGAGATACTGGTGCGCATGGCATGCCGCATAGCCTAGTGCAAATCTCAAGTCTGTGCGTCAAATATTACGTTATAGGGAAGGGTAGCTCTCTTGAGAAACCTTAATACCGAAGTATTAAGCGTTCTCCTGGCGTACCTCAAAGACAAGCAACCGAGCCTAGAACAGTGCAGAATGGTATAGGCAAAAAGCCCTCATTCGTGCATGCTCTACTCTCAATGGCACACAGACTAGAATTTACCCAATCAACTCCAGTTCTCAGGTATGTCGTGCAGCTTTTAACTAAAGCCAGCACTCATCGGAAACAATACCTTATAGTATCAGACTCCTAGTCTAGCATTATCTAATCTAGCAGAACACTAATAATTATAGGAAGCGGTACTGAACAATATGAATGCCAACCAATACTTCGTGATCAACTTATCTTAACAACTAACATACATGGGTTATATAAGACCTTAACGCACAATACAACTGGCCAGCATGAAGCTGATTATGCAGAGTTAACCAGAGGGGGTATAATATTAATACAAGGTGGTGAAAGATATGGAAAATGAGAGAGATAGGCAGAGGAAAAGGTTCTCAGGTGCAGAAAGGGGGACAGGTATCAAAGGGATAAGAGGGATGCGTTCTAGAAACCAGATCTGAGGGAGAGAGTGGCGAGAAAGTTCGAGCACTAGCTCGAACCGCGTAGGAAAAGCGGTAACAAGTCCTCCAGCCAATGCCACAGAAGCCAGCCAAACATGACGTCACCAAGCATGGTAAAAAACTCCTCCAACCAATCCCAAGAGACCAGCCAGCTATGACGTCATCGAGTATAGCAAAAAACACTGCGCGCCTCCCCACACTTTGTTCTACTCTCTCTCTCTCTCTCAAATCCTATCATTACTACTTAATGATAAAACATATACTTTGCAATTAAATATATAAAGCCTTGACATGGGTGAAAACAAAGAGCCTTTCTGGACTGCCCATGACACAAGCTTTCATATGAAATAAAGCACACAACAATACATCAACTGTAGCCACATCCACTGCCCTGGCGATCCTAGCGAGTCACTGTAGGACAAGCCATGCGGTTCTAACGGAGTGGTTCACGTCACACCCCCCCAAAGATTTTTTTCAGAGGCCCAAGGCTCACAAAACATCACCCAGCGGCAGTAAAATATCTGGCACAGTTCTCAACAAAACATTTTACAAAATTATAACCCTCCCCAACACAATAGGTTAAATCATATGTAGTTATGCTCCTCAAGAGCGAGCTTCCCTAGCCCAGCATTCTGAGAGGAGTGCAACTCAGAATTACTGCTATAACATACTGAACAAATTCAACTATCAAAGAAAGGGTTTTTTATTTGATTTTTTTATGTTTTTAATTTGTTTATTTCGGCTGCACTATAAGGGCAAGCCTAGCTTTTTCTTCTATACCAAATGCTCAACTCCTGCTTTACGACCCAATACGCTAGGCTACAACCGCGAGCCAACAAGCACCAAGCGCAAAATACTATTCTGCGGTAGCAGGAGGCTACCCGTGTGTCAATCTACCCAGGATCATATACCCTTGAAAGGCAATCTGCAACCACGTTGTCACAACCGGCAATATGGCGTATGTCCAGGCTATACTCCCGTAACACCAGCGACCACCCGGTCAGCCTCATATTCCGATTGTGAAACTGGTCCAAGAACTTGAGAGCGTGATGATCTGTGTAAACTACAACGACCGGACCATAGGCTGGAACATAGACCTCGAAATGCCCCAGCGCAAGCACAACCGCCAGCAGCTCCTCCTTGACAACAGAGCAGCTCCCCTGGGCCGAATTGTACTTCTCCGAGCAGAAACTAACAGGATGCTCCAGCCCATCATCGTCCTTTTTCACAAGGACGGCACCAGCCCCCACACCACTAGCATCCGTTGCTAGTTGGAAAGGCTAAAGTCAGGGGCCCTGAGGATCGGGTGAGTGCACAACAGGTGTTTTACTACTCTAAACGCCTTCTCACACTCAGGCACCCATTTGACTTTCTTATCCTTCCAGTTATCCTCCACCTGAGCTTGACTGTCCCGTTCTCCTTCTCCACCTTGACTGCTAAACGTCATCACAGGCACAGTGAGAGGCTCAGGGGGGTGCCTCACATACTCCTTCATGAGATTAACGTGACATAACTGATTGCGCTTACGTCTGTCTGGAGCGGCCACCAAGCAATCCAGGTCCGATAGCCTCTCAACCACCCTATAAGGATCAGTGTACTTCGCGGATAAGGGATGACCTACAAGGGGCAGTAGAATCAACACCTCCTGACCCACGTGAAACTCCCTGAGTTTAACCTTGCGGTCGAACCTGTCCTTCATGAGGGCCTGAGAGCTAGTCAAATTACGGCCAGCCAACTCCAGACTGCGTAACATCCGTTCTCGACTGTCGAGGAAATACTTGAGCATAGAACAAGGTTTTTCTGCGCCCTCCCATATTTCTTCAACCATTTGGAGAGGCCCTCTGACACGGTGTCCAAAGATGTGCTCATTAGGGATGAATCCCAAACCTTCCTCAGGTACCTCCCGTGCAGCAAATAAAACATATGGCAGGCCATGATCCCAATCCTTCCCACTCTCAAAGCAACAACAACGAAGCACAGATTCTAAGGCTGAGTGCCATCGCTCTAATACACCCTGGCTCTCCGGATGATATGCAGATGACACAACCGTAACAATCCCATGCTGCGGCATTGCTTGAACAAAGAGGCTGGAAGTGAAGTTGGATCCTTGGTCTGACAGAATCCCCTGCGGGTAACCATACCGGGAAAAATACACTAGCAAGTTTCGGACCACCGTCTTCGCTGACCCATTTCTCATAGGGTACGCGTCAGGGTACCTTGTTGCTACCTCCATGATGGTCAGGGATACTTGTAAAAATCTCCCGACTGTGCATCACTGTCCTCCTTCAACTCGACAGCACCGGTACCACATTCAAGAACCTCCGGGTCTTTTAATTGCAATTTACGAATGTCCGAAGGAGCAAGCTTATCTAAGTGTTTGCGAAACAACTCATGCCCCCCTCCTACATTGAATTTAGCCTCCCGTTGCTCTCTCTCTGTGTATCGCTGCGTTCTTTTCGTCTTTTTAAGCCCATCCTCTGCCTTCTTAGTAACAGTTAATGGGTCTTCTCCAGACTCGAAAATCGGTCCTAATAATGAGTCCCCGAGAATGTCCGTTGATACTAAACTCTCAACCGCATCAACTTTCAACCCCTTCTCGGTACTTTTCCTCCGCTTGTCTAAAGACTGTTGACCAGAATGTGACTCCCTGGATGCAAGAGATCTGGTGACAACACACGCCATAGGTTGCACCGGACACTTCTCAACCCACTCCTGCTCCTCCCTACTCACGTCGGCCGGCTTCTCGGCAACGACTAAGGGTGGAGCCTCAGAAGTAGGCCCCGCAAAGTCGTTGCCGAGAAGGAGGTTGACTCCCCTAACAGGTAACTTCTCCACAATTCCTACATCCAGGTCACGAGTCACACCATCAACTTCCATCTTCATTCTTACAAGCGGGTATGACCTTGTTGCATTAACTCCCTGAACCACAACCACCCGCGCCGTATTTACAGGTTTACCAGTGAAATTCCTCAACAATGTTTGCGATGCCCCAGTGTCACGCAAAATTCTCACCTCATATGTCTTCTACCCACCCACTCCAAACAACCGAGTCCCCTGTGGTCACTAAAGGCATCACGGACAGGGAATAAGCCTTCCGGATCCTTCTGCACTGGCAGTGTATTTACCTCGGAAGAATTGCCTCTACCAAACTCCGATGTCCTCTTGAACACTCCAATGCCGTGAGCAAAAGACACGGCTGCCGGAGGAGGTCGACTAGGGCACTCATTTGCCTTATGACCCTCCTGGTGGCACTTAAAACACATAAATTTCGGTTTCGGCTTATACTGTGATGTAAAAAGCCCCTGACTTTTCTCATACGGCGTGGTGTTAGGTTTGGATTCAGTTTTAGTTTCATTGCTCTTTTGTTTAAATGTGTCATTGCTACGGGGAGGGGGAGGATAACGGTCCCTAGCACTTGCATCGAACTTCTGTGAGGACCCACAACCCCGAATCAACGACAGCCGTCGATCAGCCATTTCTGCTGCTTCGACTAGAGTTCTTGGGTTTTTCTCCTTTAAGTTCAAAGTTAGATCACCACCCGTGCTCTTAAAGAACTGCTCCAACATCATTAACTGCTTAATTCCATCAAATGTCGTTACCTTCTCAGATCGGAGCCAGTTCCCCATAGCATCGGACAAGTCCCGGGCGTGTTCCAAAAAGGTGCTATCTCTTCCCTTAGTTACACCCCGGAACTTCAAACGGTACGTTTCTGGTTGCAGTTTGTAAGCCCTCAGGACAGCCTCCTTGAGATCCTCATACACAATACATAACTCCAAAGGTAACGCATTGTAGGCTTTAAGACCCTTGCCTATTAATCTAGAGGATACAAGTGCTGCCCATTTATTCTCTGGCCACTGGTGTTCCTGGCACTTCTTCTCAAAGCGTGCGAAAAATTCTGTTACCCCACTCTCATCAAACACTGGAACCAGTTTCAATAAGTGCGAGAGAGATTGATCATGAGCACGGTTACCAGCCCCAAGTCGCTGTCCCGTTGTCTCTACTCGCGACTTCTCTCCGTCCATGTCGGCACAGTACCTAGTCGACTCTAAATCAGCTTGGATTTTTGCTAGCTTGGCTCTCTCTTCTATCTTGGCTAATTCTATTTGCTGCTGAAGCTGAAGGTCAGATGCCCTGCTAGCCTTTCTCTCTTCGATCTTAGCTAATTCTATTTGCTGCTGATGCTGAAGCTTAGCTAATTCGAGCTGAAGCAATAATTCTGGAGTTAACCCTTGAGGAGGTGAAGGTGCTACAATGTTTGAAATTACCGGTGGTCCCCCCATGGGCAACCTACCCTGCCAGTCACCACCCAACTGTGGAAGCGTACCCGGGGTCGGCAAACCACTGGGATGGCTGGGAGTCGAGTGTAGGGGAAGCATGGCCGAAGGGCTCTGAGCACTCAACCCATCTCGCTCACCAGTCATCCTGCCCAGTACACACGTTATCAAGTTATCCCTTGTCATGCTGCTAGTACCCGCATGACCGATAGCTGTGGCCAGGCATTGAAGACCGTACCGATCCATACCCTCCAACCGCTCGGCAGTAACAGGCCATTGCAAAAATATCCTAGCATCCTCCTCACAGTTCACCTGATTAACCCTTTCATCATACTGCTGTTCCTCAGTTTCGACATTACGTACTGTGTCTCCATTCTCCTCTGATCCGGTATAAGACATGATGCTCACCAAAATTTCCCACCTCAATATTCAGAAAAGAAGCACCCCAAACTCTTACACCTCAATATACACACAAAAATTATCGGAAATACTCAAGGGCTATACTATGTTGCAAAAAAATATTCTTGCTGATCCCCGCAAAATATTCCCCAAAACAACAAATGTTCCCTGCTAATAAATGTAGGTTCACCAAATCCTAGGTAAGGTCGCCATTTGTTACGACTGAGGTTTAAATATATCAGGGCTCTTATTCATTGGACTAGTAATGGCATAAATGCTACAACGGAAAGTGCTAGATCCAACCTCTGATGTATATTCCCAGTGAACAAAGAACACAAATACTCTCCAGAGTTCTATATGCAATAATAGGTTATCAAACTCTCAATAAATGTGCGTCTACTCTAGACTTAATGTTATGTGAAAACAGCCTATTACTACCTATAACCGAAGGTGCTTGGTTATGGTATGCAACGTAAGGTGGGAAGAGACGTTACAGCTTACGTTACTTTAATCAATAAATGTCAGGCACTCCTGCATGAAAGAAAGTGCACTAAAGTCCTTCAACACCAACAAGGAATCTTCTTTAAATGTTAGATGCTATCAAGATGCTCGAATCGGAAATGGAACCCAAAAAGGCAGGCAGCGGAACAATGCTCGTGCAGGCTATGCACACAAAAAGGCAGGATATATAATGCAGTCGGAGGCAAGAATATCCTAAACGCTACAACAATAATAATAATCGCCACGACAATGCAGTATTCCTATCAACAAAAAGAGCCTAAGTCGTTTGTGTCTCAATACATCAAACTAGGCTGCGAAATGCTTGTGTAATCATAAACGGGTATGCATAATAAGAGTAATTGGTTTAATATACTTAACCCTCTCACGGCCATAGGACGCAGAGGTTGCCAGATTAGCAATAAGAAATAGATTACTCTCACTGTTATAATTACCTCTCCAAAAATTAGTTTTCTGCCCACAGCTAATTCAAAGACAACTGCAGAGGTTGAAGTAAACAAACTAAAGGTTTATAGATACCCCTGACGGTAACAAAGGATTTAAAGTATCCCTAATAGGCTCAAAAATTGTGTCCGGATGTGAGAGGGTTAATGTCTACTATGACTGATAAAGTCTAGCTAGAGTCAATGATACGAGATACTGGTGCGCATGGCATGCCGCATAGCCTAGTGCAAATCTCAAGTCTGTGCGTCAAATATTACGTTATAGGGAAGTGTAGCTCTCTTTGAGAAACCTTAATACCGAAGTATTAAGCGTTCTCCTGGCGTACCTCAAAGACATGCAACCGAGCCTAGAACAGTGCAGAATGGTATAGGCAAAAAGCCCTCATTCGTGCATGCTCTACTCTCAATGGCACACAGACTAGAATTTACCCAATCAACTCCAGTTCTCAGGTATGTCGTGCAGCTTTTAACTAAAGCCAGCACTCATAGGAAACAATACCTTATAGTATCAGACTCCTAGTCTAGCATTATCTAATCTAGCAGAACACTAATAATTATAGGAAGCGGTACTGAACAATATGAATGCCAACCAATGCTTCGTGATCAACTTATATTAACAACTAACATACATGGGTTATATAAGACCTTAACGCACAATACAACTGGCCAGCATGAATCTGATTATGCAGAGTTAACCAGAGGGGGTATAATATTAACCCTTCTTTAGAGGCCTATGCGGTTTATTTATATGTACCGCCCAGCGGGGTGTTTTTAGCCAAAATAGGGCTGTTTACGTGATCATTTTCATGCCTAAATAAGACCCAGAACGTAAAACAAGTATCTATCCCTGAAAGGGCATAAACAGAGCTTTCGAATGACACCATAACGATCCTTTTATGATGGCTAGTTTTCTTGCAATAACCGTGCAACGCGAGTGCAAAAAGCATGTAATTAGCCACTTTCCCGATACAATTCCGTATATAGCGAGTGGAGAGAGGAGGGAGCTGAGATTCGTGTCAGTAGGTTCGCCGCGGTGGTCTGGAGCAGTCATACGCTCGCTAGTCTCCTGCCACCACTTGTCTCTCTCTCTCAGCAACATTACGTGCTGAAATTGCCACTCGACCTATGTCGAGCGCCGCCACATAGTCCAGCTTTATTAAATACGACTTATGTGGTGAGCCGCTTTTTAAGGGTTAATAAAAGGTGGTGAAAGATATGGAAAATGAGAGAGATAGGCAGAGGAAAAGGTTCTCAGGTGTAGAAAGGGGGACAGGTATCAAAGGGATAAGAGGGATGCGTTCTAGAAACCAGATCTGAGGGAGAGAGTGGCGAGAAAGTTGTATATATACTAGCACTAGCTTGAACCGCGTAGGAAAAGCGGTAACAAGTCCTCCAGCCAATGCCGCAGAAGCCAGCCAAACATGACGTCACCAAGCATGGTAAAAAACTCCTCCAACCAATCCCAAGAGACCAGCCAGCTATGACGTCATCGAGTATAGCTAAAAACACTGCACGCCTCCCCACACTCTGTTCTACTCTCTCTCTCTCTCTCTCTCTCTCTCAAATCCTATCATTACTACTTAATGATAAAACATATACTTTGCAATTAAATATATAAAGCCTTGACATGGGTGAAAACAAAGAGCCTTTCTGGACTGCCCATGACACGAGCTTTGATATGAAATAAAGCACACAACAATACATCAACTGTAGCCACCTCTACTGCCCTGGCGATCCTAGCGAATCACTGTAGGACAAGCCATGCGGTTCTAACGGAGTGGTTAACATCACAACATAATTATCACATTAACTATATTGTAATCGATATTGGGGGTCATTATTATTATTTACACTAAGGTTGGCACCAGTCAACATAATCATCACATTAACTATATTGTAATCGATATTGGGGGTCATTATTATTATTTGTTGTATTTATATTTTGTTTTATGCGAATACTGGTGGGTTTATATGTAAACAAATATATATTACCAGCCGAGGTACCAGGTGCTGCCCGCGGGATTATCGATGTATGGGCTGCCTATCTGTGTGTGTGTGTGGTGGGGGGGGTGGGGGGCAACATAAAATGTGCTTAAAACCTATGCTGGCACCCCCTTGGTATGCATGCCAATTAGAATGGGCTGTCCATATTGATAAACTGAGGGAGTAGTTCGTGAACAAACAGACTCACAGAAAGTTCCCTTTATATAGTAGATAGAGTAAAATGAAGAGCAATTAACCCCTTGGAGC
This sequence comes from Paralithodes platypus, assembly GCA_032716605.1. NCBI lineage: Eukaryota > Metazoa > Arthropoda > Malacostraca > Decapoda > Lithodidae > Paralithodes > Paralithodes platypus. The sequence goes on from CM064561.1 coordinate 6,555,415, forward strand.
GCTGACGCGTGTTAGCAGTTTATTGGGGCTATCATTAGACGGCTTTATGCAGCTTAGGAAGGATCTGTGGGTATCAAAAGGGCAAATACTATCTCAACCAACCCTTTGACTTCCATATGCCGTTACTAATCTGAATAAAATCGTCTAATAGTTGCCAGAAAACAGAACAGAAGCACGTATTGGAGCTTGAAAGGGTTAAGACATATTAGGAAAAAGTAAGGACAAATTTCAATGCATATTGGTATACTGTATATTTGCAATATACTGTACAGTATGTAGTAATGAGTGGAACATTGAAAACAATAATAAAGAAGACGTTTAACAGAACCGCTAAAGGTTTAACCTTTTGAAGATTATGATACATGTTATCAGTTTATTCTGGTTATCATTAGAGGATTGCATACAGCTTAGGACGGATCTGTAGGAATTAAAAGGGTAAATACTATCTTGATAAACCCTCTGACTTCCATATACCCTTCCTAATCTAAATAAAATCGTTTGATAATAACCAGGAAACAGAAAGGAAAAGCGTAATAGTGTCTTGTAAATTAAATAGAAAGTAAGAAAACAAGAAGAGAACATAAAAGAGTATAAACAGAAAATAGTCTGAACGAGAATTTATACCTATATAGTGAGAGAGAGAGAGAGAGAGAGAGAGAGAGAGAGAGAGAGAGAGAGAGAGAGGTAAAGTGGATTATTTGGCTGGTTTACGAGAACCCTGGGGGAATAATGGCAGTAGTATGAGAGAGAGAGAGAGAGAGAGAGAGGTGGGGGGGGGGGGAGGGGGGGATAGAGCAGATAAGCAAAAACGGTGAAAATAAATATAGTCATAGGTTTAGTGTCATATAGAAGTGTTAACCTGCTGTGTTTAAAAATGTCTAAGTTGAGAAGATGAGTGTAAATGATACTGTAAAATTTAAAAAGTTGGGGGCGTACATATTTGCATGTATAGGTATATTTTTATCATTTGTTTAATGTCCTCCCTAGACCTCCATCAAGCTTTAAAAAATATTCAGATTTTAAGACGTTCGGCCCATTAATTTGACGATTTTAACACTTTTCGCCCTATTTCGTTGTCAATGTTAAACCTTTCTGGCCATTTACTGTATGTGTCGATTTTGTCCTGGCAAGCGAAAGCGAGCCTGTAATTTTAAGAGAAACCTGCCTTTGGCCGGGACATTTTTCTAGTCTTGCATATTTGCTTTAAAAAGGAACCATATCTCCAGAGAACATAATCGACACTTAAAATATGGCACAAACGGTTTTAAAATTGACAACGAAATAGGGCGAAAGGTTTTAAATCGCCAAATTAATGGGCCGAACGTATAACGTTGGGCTAAACATGAGGGAGAAGGGTGTACAGAAAAAAGAACCATTCCCCATTAAACTATACGCGTGTTCTCTTATATTTCTGTCTGACACCGTGGTAAGGGAAGGAGACGAGTGGAAGCTGCCTGTACTACTGTTTGCTGATGATACAGTTCGATGAGCGATAGTGAATGGGAGTTGCAGGATCTGGTAAATATGTTTGGAACAGTGTGTGAAAAACGGAATCTGAAGGTAAATGCAGGGAAGAGCAAGGTTATGATCTTTGAAAAGGGTGCAGCCACAGAGTGTAAGGTGAGGTTGAACGGTCAGGTTATGGAGAATGTCAGCTCGTTTAACCCTTAATTAGCGGCGCGCGACATAAGTCGAGTGAAATAAATTTGGACTATCTGGCGGCGCGCGACATAAGTCGAGCGCCATTTTCAGCACGTAATGTTGCAGTGAGAGAGAGCTGAGCGGTGTGAGGAGCGTAGGGTGGCTATGACCGCCGCCCAACACCGCGGTGGGCCAACTGAAGTGAAAACCACCCTACCTTGCCACCACACACTCGGTACATACTCAATTATGTGAGGAAAGTACCGAATTACATGGTTTTTGCACTCGTCTTGCAATATAATTGCAAGAGAACCAGAGGTCGTACAAGGATCGTTGTGGTGTCATTGGAAAGCTCTGTTTATGCCCTTTCAGGGATAGATACTTGTTTTATGCTCTCTTATTTAGGCATGTAAACAGCCATATTTTGGCTAAAAACACCCCGCTGGGCGGTACATATAAATAGACCGCCTAGCCCGCTAATTAAGGGTTAAGTATTTGGGCAGTGTGTTGAATAAAGATTGGAGTATGGATGAAGAAGTGCGGGAGAGGGTGCAAGAGGGGAAGAAGGTTGTAGGAACGCTGAAAGCAGTAACAAGAAATAGGGTGGTCAGCATGGAAGTAAAGAAGTACCAAGAGTGAGAGGGGTGGAAATGAGTTACTTAACAAGTGTGTGGGAGTTACATGGAGGGATAGACAGACGAATGAGGAAGTACGAGAGCGGTGTGGTGTGGATGTAGATGTGCTGGAAAGTGTGTAAAGGAACACCTTGAGATGGTTCGGCCATTTGGAACGTATGGGAAACGAGAGAATGACTGAGTGTACGAGAGTGAGGTGGAAGGACAGAGAGGGAGAGGTAAACCGAGAGAGAGGTGGAAAGATGGAGTTAAGAAAGTATATGTGTGAAAGCGGTGCTGGATGGGAGGGACGTCGAATGACAGAGGTGCATGGGGGCGTTTCGTTCGTGGCCATCCCTTCGGGGATCACGGCTTCCGGCAATATATAGTAAGATAGACCCTCATTTCATTCCTACCCAAACCAAAATGTTATAAATCTACTGTATAATCGAGCATCCCAGCCTACTCATTCAACTCACTATGTTAATCCATATAATACACCTATGGACATGTTTTACTTTCTTGCCCATTGGAACCAAATCTATACCTTCTAACCGATATTCTATTTTAACAACGACTCGACCACTTCACCAGCTAAATCAGAACGTGCATACCACACTTCTTTGAAATAAAAGAAAATCTAATAAAAATAATTAAATACAAAATAATATATATATATATATATATATATATATATATATATATATATATATATTCAACCACCCCTCTCAACCCCTTCCACCTCTACCATGAACCTATACAGTACTGCCAATTATACTGTATACTTTGCTCGTGGTATTTATATATTTGTTTTTGGATTCCAGGCACAATTAGTTCAAACATTCAATTGAAAGTGAAAAAGGGACGCCTTACAAACCATTGCATACTATCTCGTCCGCTAAAAGCTAACTTTGATCAATTAGTAGCTAACATTTTCGGTGCATAACACGAAATTTAGTTTTCACCTCAACACCTCAATAATGGTATGCTGTTTTTGGGGCGCCATAAAATTGTTGGTATGAAACCTAATTGATTTCTACATGATTACATTACATGATTAGATTAATAAACAGTATTCAATAAATGGATATTAGTCGTAGTCATTTCTTATAACTGTATTGATGGTGTAATGGTTAGACTGTTAAAGAGTGTTTATGATTTGTATGTGGTAACTCAGTTTCGAATCCAGGGAGGATCACATGGTTTCATTAATTTCATCGGGAGGTGTTTAGTGTTGGGAGTGAAACTAATCAATTATATTATATTAAGCTGTCTACCACCACGTATCTCGCTCGGTTGTTGATGATCGGCACGGGAGGGTAAAATGACTCATATATATATAAAGTAAGTGTTTGGCAGTGGGTAACCCGGAGTAGCTGCTGCATAAATTATCAGTGTGTGAGACTTTATCGGTAGGAGCAAAAATATTTACATAAATTTAATAACATCCCCTTAAGGGGGGATGGTTCACTTTTGGGAGATTTTTGCATGTATTCATTATTGTTCTAGTTTCCTCCCTAGACCTCCATCAAATTAAAAAAAAAAAACATCCATTAGATCCCCCTTCTAGATTAATTTGAATTTTGTTTTTGGTAGTAAAATGTCCCGGCAAAAGGCCAGTTCTTCCAACATTACAGGCTAACTATTGTTCGCCAGGGAAACAAATCAACACCTAAATAGCACGAAAGGTCTAAATATTGACGAAGAAATGGGGCGAAAGATCTTAAAATTTACTAACTAATGGGGCAAATCTCTTAACATCTGAAAATTAATGGGGCTATAGCATGAGGGAGAAAGCAATCCAGAAAACCGGCCCATCCCCCCTTAAGTTGAGGCGCATGGAATAGGTGGGGCGTTGTTGGGATGGATTAGGTCATGGCTAATTGGTAGGAAGCAGAGAGTCAGCATAAATGGTACGAAGTCAGAATGGGGAGCAGTCAAAAGTGGTGTCCCCCAGGGATCTGTATTAGGTCCTCTGTTGTTTGTTATATACATAAATGACCTTGATTTAGGTATAACTAGTAGGATAAGTAAATTTGCAGACGATACCAAAATGGGGAGAACAATTGATTCAGATAGAGATATAGAGTGCCTCCAAAGGGATCTAGATACCTTACACGAATGGTCAGTAAATTGGCAGATGAAGTTTAACATTGACAAATGCAAGGTATTAAAGATAGGGAAGATGCATACAAATGTTAAATATAAACTAGCTAATGTGGAATTAGAAAACTCGAATTGTGAGAAAGATCTAGGTGTGTTTGTTAGCAATGATTTGAAGCCTAGACAACAGTGTATAAGCGTTCGAAACAAGGCAAACAGGATTCTCGGGTTCATCTCAAGGAGTGTGAGTAACAGAACTGCTGATGTTATCTTAAAACTTTACTTGTCATTAGTGAGACCCCATATGGATTATGCTGTTCAAATTTTGGTGTCCTTATTACAGAATGGACATAGATTCATTGGAGAGAGTACAACGTAGAATGACAAAAATGATCCATAATATTAGAAATCTTCCGTATAAAGAAAGGTTGAAGAAATTAGGCTTACATTCGTTAGAGAGACGCAGAGTTAGAGGGGATATGATAGAGGTGTTCAAGTGGGTTAGTGGGATTAACAAAGGGGACATGACAAATGTACTAAAGCTCAGTGATAGCAAAAGAACTCGTACCAATGGTTTCAAATTAGATAAATTTCGTTTCAGAAAAGATATAGGCAAATATTGGTTTGGTAACAGAGTTGTAGATGGGTGGAATGGACTACCAAGTGCTATAGTGGGATTAAAAACGATAGGGAGCTTTAAGATAAAATTGGATAAGCATATGGACGAGAAGGGTTGGGTGTGAAGGGGGATCAGCAGGGTTGGGCCAATCAGCGCTCTGCAGACCCGTAATCCTGCGTTAATCTCTAACCGTTTTGGTAAGATGATCCTCAGGGCTTTGTACTTGGGGTTGTGTGGGACAGGGATCTGCCTTGCTTAGGCCAATCGGCTTTCTGCAGACTCCCATTTTCTTATGTTCTTATGTTCTTAAGTGCAATACAGGCATGCTACCTAAAAGAGCTTCCCAGAATATAGGTTTGCTCAACCATCTCTGTGGGTTCTGCACCCCCACAGAGATTCTTGCTTTGTACAGGGACACAGTGCGCCCATGTATCGAGTATTGTTTGTATGTGTGAGAAGATTCAACCCATACCGTAATTCTCAAAAGTGGTTCGTCTCATTAAATCAACTCCTCTTACCAAGTCCCTACAATCTCTCTCTACACGCTGCAATGTTGCATCTCTCTCACTCTTCTACCGCTATTGCATAAACAATATTCTTTAGAGCTATCTCAGTGTATACCTCCGCCTTTACGGATTGGGGGGCACCCGCCTATCAACACATTCCCACCCCTATTCTGTCCAACTTTCTAACCCAATAGTATATTCCTATATATTCCTATAACAACAGTGTCACAAGTTAAATATCTCGGACTAAAACTGGACGCGAGTTTATCAGGTGAAACAATTTTGGAATCTATCCTGAGTAAGTGTAGAGCACGTATACAATACCTGTACAGACAGGTGGGATGCTTGCCCGCGGCGACCAAAAAGACCCTCTGCCAAGCGCTTGTTCAATGTCATTTTGACTATTCTGTGTCATTCTGGTACTCTGCATCATCTAAATCAGCACAGCACAAACTTCAGGTCACTCAAAATAAAATGGTTAGGTTCATGCTGAACCTAGGACCCAGATCACATGTTGGCCAGGAACAACTTCAGTCACTAGGTATGCTCAATGTCTCTGACAGGGCCAAACAAATCAGGCTCACTAATGCCTTCAATTTTTTCTATGACAGAGCTCCAGAGTATCTAAATAATGATTTTGTTAAAGCAAATGAGAGGAGTGGACATAATACAAGAAACAGGATGTTTAATTTTAAGGTCCCGAGAATCCAAGGACAGGGTAAGCAAACATTCTTCTTCACTGCCATCAAAGACTGGAACGACCTACCCCAGTCAGTCCGTGAAAAGAGAACACTGTATTCCTTCAGACGTAGCCTGAAGGAACACCTGAACCGGACAGCTGCGAGAAGGGAGCACCAAGCTTATGTCTACTACTAAATGCGACATAAGAGATATACAAACCAAACTGAAATTATTACTGATTACGGATTACTGATATTTACTATATGATGTAAGGTATCTTAAAATAACCCCCTAGAAATACTTTCTCTAAAATATATATTTCTTTATCCTCCCCTTTTTCCCCAGCTAACCTAATCCCACAAGGACCCCAATGGAAATACGCCTAACGGCCTTATTGGGCTATCCTTAGTTGGAATTATGCAAGGCTGGTACATGTCATATTTATAACATACTATGTGGTACCAACTCTGTAAATTGCAAACTGAATAAATATTATTATTATTATTATTATTATTATTAATCGATTATGCTAGTCTTTCTTGTACTCAACAAGTAAGCTCTGGAACTCTCTCCCTCAATCTGTCTTTCCTACATCGTACGACATAAACTGCTTCAAGCTCCGTGTGTCCAGGCATTTTGACTCTAACCTACCTTGAATTTGGATCTGTATCACTTCAACTTTGAGGACGGGGCACTTGATACAGGCAACTTTGTCTTTTGTCTCCTTCATACACATATAATACAAATTAAAACTATATATTTCAATAAACCTTTTATTGTAACAGTTCTTTCACTCATTTAACTCTGGGGGAGGCACTCGTCACAGACAGTTCTGCCCTTTGTCTCCCTCTTCCACAAAGAAAATAAAAATAGTATTGACACAAACCTGTATTGTGTGTGTCCTGGTGTGGTGTTGGTGTTTGTGTTACGGAGTGATATAGGACAGATTGTGGTTAGTTTTTTCATCTCTATTTTTTTAGCTCGGGGTATTTGCTAACACTGAGCAACAACACTCAAACCTCGATATTCCAAGACAGTTAAAATAAATTCCCTTTCCGCCCAACGGTTACCCTTTCAAACACGATATATATTTGGCAACGCAACGTGAAGATGAAAGAGTAGACATGAAAGCAATGGGTGAATGGATGATGTAAAGTGTTTGTGAGAGAAAGGGATACAGGATAAGTTCAATGTATCCTACGTAGATTTAACCGTCAGTAAAGTGTTATAACAAACATAGCAGGGTATCTTATTGTTATGAGGCTTAAGGGGAGACCTTTCATCTCATTTAACTGTCTTCGTAGCGCAATGGATAAATGTATTGAATTTCGGTGTGAGCATCCTAGGTTCGAATCCCCGGACTTCCACATGTATTTGTTGATTTCATTAATTGAGTTTAGAAGTAAAGTCGGATGGTGGAGGGAACATAATAATTCTTTGTCCATATTAACCCTTTCACGCACATATGACGCAGAGGTTGCCAGATTAGCAATAAGAAATAGAGTTCTCTCACTTATAATTACCTTTCCAAAATTAGTTTTCTGCCCACAGCTAACTCAAAGACAACTGCAGAGGTTGAAGTAATTAAACTAAAGGTTTCTAAATACCCCTGATGGTAACAAAGGCTTTAAAGTAACCCCATTAGGCTAAAAAACGCGTCATATGTCGAAGAGGGTTAAGACCTTTCGTGCCCTTTAGATGTCGACTTTTTCCTGGCGAGCGATAGCGAACTTGTAATTGTGGAGGGACCGGCCTTCGGCCGTGACATTTTGCTACCGAAAAATGTACAAATTAATCTCGAAGGGGGATCTAATGGATGTGTGTTTTTTTTTTTTTTTATAAAGTTTGATGGAGGTTTAGCGAGGAAACTTAAGCCATAAAGGATGACATTAAGTAATAGACCAACAAACTGCCTATCTCCCCTTAATATATGTTGTGAAGAAGTTGTATTAACGAACATTGATAACTTATATATTCAGACGTACAGTGGCGCTAATAACTCATGTCTCACCTCTCATTACATTTGGCTCGCTCTGTGCTGTAATAATGGCTGTCAGATGTTGAATAGGGTAGGTAAGTGTAGGAACTGTGTGTATATCTCACTCGAAATAAAAAAAAATACATTGTGTTTAGACATTGCTGATAACAATTATTGATCAAAATATACTTGGTGCCGCGACATCACTTACTAGGCGAACTGTACAGTAATCGTGAAGTATATTATATGGACAGCGGAGAATGTAGAGGTGATGGTGAGGGTATCCACAGGTGCAGTTCCAACCAACAGCTTTAAGGAGGGTGACCTGCTTTTTGTTATTTCTGTCCTTTTCCCTAATCAATAATAATCAATAGCCAAAATGTATGAAAGGTCTTAATAATGACAAATAAATGGGGTGGATGGTCTTAAAATCGCCAAAGTAATGGGCCGAACGTCTACAAATCTGAAAACTAATGGGGCTAGACATGAGGAGGAAGGGAGGCCAGAAAAACCAACGCTAACCCCCTTAAGGGAGGTGACCTGCTTTTGTTCTCTCCTTTTCTCTCTTTCTCTGGCTTGTATCCATTCGGCCCCATTCAGCCAACTATTTTAAGACGTTTATCCCCATGTAGGTGTCGATTTCTTCCTGGCGAGCGATAGCGAGCCAGCATTATATGAAGAAATCCGGCTTCGCCGGAGACAATTTTCTATCGAAAAATGTACAAATTTAGCCTGCTGTCAAACAATAATAACAAATATGCTGGCTCGCTACCGCTCACCAGTAAAAAAATGACACCTGGATGGGGATAAACGTCTTAATACAGTAGACTGAATGGGGCCAAATGGATACAAGCCAGAGAAAGAGAGAAAAGGAGAGAACAAAAGCAGGTCACCTCCCTTAAGGGGGTTAGCGTTGGTTTTTCTGGCCTCCCTTCCTCCTCATGTCTAGCCCGATTAGTTTTCAGATTTGTAGACGTTCGGCCCATTACTTTGGCGATTTTAAGACTTTCCACCCCATTTATTTGTCATTATTAAGACCTTTCATACATTTTGGCTGTTGATTATTCTTCCTGGCGAGCGATAGCGAGCCTGTAATATAGTAACCTAGTAACCTGCCTCCGACCGGGAAATTTCTCTATAAAAATAAAAATTTACACATTTATCTTGAAAAGGGGGTCTTGGGCTGTTTTGTTACGTTTGATGGAGGTCTACGGAGGAAAGGAAAACAAACAAAAAAACACAAAAATACCGTCATTGTTCCCTGATTAAATAGCACTGTATGAATATTCCCATATTCAAATTATGCTACAGGGGGGAAATAACTAGTGAGTTCATTGCTCAATATGTGGCGTTCTGAGAGTGAGGGTCCGAGTGTAGGAGGTGAGACAGTGAAGGACTGGAGCGAGGCAGCTCCAAAGATGGGTTTGCTGCGAGCCGTGGGTGGGCAACCAGGCCCTGTGCATCTTGCGAAGGCAAGATAGCGGGGGCTGGTTGCATCTCAAAGTGCTTCATCACTCCCTAGACTGGAATGAGACATCACAGGCTTCACTGTTGAATGTACGGTACAATATACAGGTTCTCAGCCTATGCCCGAGAGGTAGTATATATATATATATATATATATATTAGGCCATCTCGTTAAGTCATCGTTCATCGTGGACAGTATAGATGATAGTTTCAGCAGCAGACAGAGATCAAAGCACCTCAACACATAATAACCCACTTTGGTCCTGTAAGGGGGAATGGGGCAATTTATGGTCGATTTCTTTTTTCTAACTTTAAACAAAACATCCATTATATCCTCCTTCTAGATTTATTGAAACATTTGTTGGTCGACAAATTTTCCGGCCGAAAGCCGGTTCTTCCAAAATGACAGGCTCACTATCGTTCGCCAGGAAAAGAAATCAACACCTAAGTAGCACGAAAGGTCTAAATATTGACAAGGAAATGGGGCGGAAGGTCTTAAAATTAACAAACTAATGGGGCAAACATCTTAAAATCTGAAAACTAATGGGGCCTAACATGAGGGAGAAGGGGGACACGAAAACCAAACCCTCTCCTCTTAAACCCAATTATTTTCCAGGCAGGTCAGCAGTATATATATATATATATATATATATATATATATATATATATATATACTTTAGAGTCTCCATCTTTCTTCGCCGCCCTTAATCGCACCCTACTAGTACACACTGCTTTTTGTTGTACAATTTCCATATACTGTATATATATATATATATATATATAGCCTACTGTGTATATACTGTACCGTATATATATATATAGCCTACTGTGTATATACTGTACCGTATATATATATAGCCTACTGTGTATATACTGTACCGTATATATATATATATATAGCCTACTGTGTATATACTGTACCGTATATATATATAGCCTACTGTGTATATACTGTACCGTATATATATATAGCCTACTGTGTATATACTGTACCGTATATATATATAGCCTACTGTGTATATACTGTACCGTATATATATATAGCCTACTGTGTATATACTGTACCGTATATATATATAGCCTACTGTGTATATACTGTACCGTATATATATATAGCCTACTGTGTATATACTGTACCGTATATATATATAGCCTACTGTGTATATACTGTACCGTATATATATATATATATATATAACCTACTGTGTATATACTGTACCGTATATATATATAGCCTACTGTGTATATACTGTACCGTATATATATAGCCTACTGTGTATATACTGTACCGTATATATATATAGCCTACTGTGTATATACTGTACCGTGTATATATATAGCCTACTGTGTATATACTGTACCGTATATATATATATAGCCTACTGTGTATATACTGTACCGTATATATATAGCCTACTGTGTATATACTGTACCGTATATATATATAGCCTACTGTGTATATACTGTACCGTATATATATATATATATATAGCCTACTGTGTATATACTGTACCGTATATATATATAGCCTACTGTGTATATACTCTACCGTATATATATATATATATATATATATATATATATATATATATATAGCCTACTGTGAATATACTGTACCGTATATATATATATATATATATATATATATACATATAGCCTACTGTGTATATACTGTACCGTATATATATATATATATATATATATATATATATAAAGCCTACTGTGTATATACTGTAACGTATATATATATAGCCTACTGTGTATATACTTTCCCATGTATATATATAGCCTACTGTGTATATACTGTACCATATATATATATAGCCTACTGTGTATATACTGTACCGTATATATATATATAGCCTACTGTGTATATACTGTACCGTATATATATATATATATAACCTACTGTGTATATACTGTACCGTATATATATATAGCCTACTGTGTATATACTGTACCGTATATATATATAGCCTACTGTGTATATACTGTACCGTATATATATATATAACCTACTGTGTATATACTGTACCGTATATATATATAGCCTACTGTGTATATACTGTACCGTATATATATATAGCCTACTGTGTATATACTGTACCGTATATATATATAGCCTACTGTGTATATACTGTACCGTATATATATATAGCCTACTGTGTATATACTGTACCGTATATATATATAGCCTACTGTGTATATACTGTACCGTATATATATATATAACCTACTGTGTATATACTGCACCGTATATATATAGCCTACTGTGTATATACTGTACCGTATATATATAGCCTACTGTGTATATACTGTACCGTATATATATATATAACCTACTGTGTATATACTGTACCGTATATATATAGCCTACTGTGTATATACTGTACCGTATATATATATAGCCTACTGTGTATATACTGTACCGTATATATATATAGCCTACTGTGTATATACTGTACCGTATATATATATAGCCTACTGTGTATATACTGTACCGTATATATATAGCCTACTGTGTATATACTGTACCGTATATATATATATATATATAACCTACTGTGTATATACTGTACCGTATATATATATAGCCTACTGTGTATATACTGTACCTTATATATATAGCCTACTGTGTATATACTGTACCGTATATATATATATAACCTACTGTGTATATACTGTACCGTATATATATATAGCCTACTGTGTATATACTGTACCGTATATATATATAGCCTACTGTGTATATACTGTACTGTATATATATATAGCCTACTGTGTATATACTGTACCGTATATATATATAGCCTACTGTGTATATACTGTACCGTATATATATATAGCCTACTGTGTATATACTGTACCGTATATATATATAGCCTACTGTGTATATACTGTACCGTATATATATAGCCTACTGTGTATATACTGTACCGTATATATATATATATATATATATATATATATATAGCCTACTGTGTATATACTGTACCGTATATATATATATATATATATATATATATATATATATATATATATATAGCCTACTGTGTATATACTGTACCGTATATATATATAGCCTACTGTGTATACACTGTACCGTATATATATAGCCTACTCTGTATATACTGCACCGTATATATATATAGCCTACTGTGTATATACTGTACCGTATATGTATATAGCCTACTGTGTATATACTGTACCGTATATATATATAGCCTACTGTGTATATACTGTACCGTATATATATATAGCCTACTGTGTATATACTGTACCTTATATATATATAGGGTACTGTGTATATACTGTACCGTATATATATATAGCCTACTGTGTATATACCTGTACCGTATATATATATAGCCTACTGTGTATATATTGTACCGTCTATATATAGATATATAACCTACTGTGTATATACTGTACCGTATATATATAGCCTACTGTGCATATACTGTACCGTATATATATATAGCCTACTGTGTATATACTGTACCGTATATATATATATATAACCTGGTGTTATATACTGTACCGTATATATATATAGCCTACTGTGTATATACTGTACCGTATATATATAAGCCTACTGTGTATATACTGTACCGTATATATATAGCCTACTGTGTATATACTGTACCGTATATATATATAGCCTACTGTGTATATACTGTACCGTATATATATATAGCCTACTGTGTATATACTGTACCGTATATATATATAGCCTACTGTGTATACTGTACCGTATATATATATAGCCTACTGTGTATATACTGTACCGTATATATATATAGCCTACTGTGTATATACTGTACCGTATATATATATAGCCTACTGTGTATATACTGTACCGTATATATATATAGCCTACTGTGTATATACTGTACCGTATATATATATATATATAACCTACTGTGTATATACTGTACCGTATATATATACCCTACTGTGTATATACTGTACCGTATATATATATAGCCTACTGTGTATATACTGTACCGTATATATATATATAACCTACTGTGTATATACTGTACCGTATATATATAGCCTACTGTGTATATACTGTACCGTATATATATATAGCCGACTGTGTATATACTGTACCGTATATATATAGCCTACTGTGTATATACTGTACCGTATATATATATAGCCTACTGTGTATATACTGTACCGTATATATATAGCCTACTGTGTATATACTGTACCGTATATATATATAGCCTACTGTGTATATACTGTACCGTATATATATATAGCCTACTGTGTATATACTGTACCGTATATATATATATACATTTATAGCCTACTGTGTATATACTGTACCGTATATATATATAGCCTACTGTGTATATACTGTACCGTATATATATATATATATATAGCCTACTGTGTATATACTGTACCGTATATATATATAGCCTACTGTGTATATACTGTACCGTATATATATATTATATATAGCCTACTGTGTATATACTGTACCGTATATATATATATATATATATATATATATATATATATAGCCTACTGTGTATATACTGTACCGTATATATATATAGCCTACTGTGTATTACTGTACCGTGTATATATATAGCCTACTTTATATACTGTACCGTATATATATATAGCCTACTGTGTATATACTGTACCGTATATATATAGCCTACTGTGTATATACTGTACCGTATATATATATAGCCTACTGTGTATATACTGTACCGTATATATATAGCCTACTGTGTATATACTGTACCGTATATATATAGCCTACTGTGTATATACTGTACCGTATATATATATAGCCTACTGTGTATATACTGTACCGTATATATATATAGCCTACTGTGTATATACTGTACCGTATATATATATAGCCTACTGTGTATATACTGTACCGTATATATATATAGCCTACTGTGTATATACTGTACCGTATATATATTTTTTGTCCACCATGAACTTCTTTTGTTCACGCAGTTAAGGGGGGTGACCTGCTTTTTGTTATTTCTGTTCTTTTCTCTCTTTCTCTGGCTTGTATCCATTCGGCCTCATTCAGCCAACTATTTAAAGACGTTTATCCCCATCTAGGTGTCGATTTCTTCCTAGCGAGCGATAGCGAGCCAGCATTATATGAAGAAATCCGGCTTCGCCGGAGACATGTTTCTATCGAAAAATGTACAAATTAGCCTGCTGTCAAACAAAAATAAAAAATATGATATATGTTGGCTCGCTACCGTTCACCAATAAAAAAAATACACCTGGATGGGGATAAACATCTTAAAACAGTAGGCTGAATGGGGCCAAATGGATACAAGCCAGAGAAAGATAGAAAAGGACAGAACAAAAACAGGTCACCCCCCATAAATCAGAGCAGCAGCACCCACCACCCCACCCCCTCTCTCTCTCTCTCTCTCTTTCTCTCTGCCATGACTACCAACAATATACAACGCTGGGATTGGCAGGGGGGAGAGAGAGGGAACACGTAAAAGGCCTTTGTTTACACGCAGTGCCAATTTACTTGATCATGTTTATTATAGTTGATTGTTTACACTTCAAACACAGACTTTTGTCAACGATGAGCTGACCTGGTTCCAATATAAAGCTCACTGAACTCCACCAATAACTCGCACTGGATCAGCCGTTCAGTACTTCTGCTATTATATAATTATACGGGCCACCAATTGTCCTTCTTGATCTGAGTACATGATTAGATTGATAATGTAGTATTCGATAAATGGATATTAATCGTAATCATGTACCTAACCTTTACCTGTCTTAGTTTTGCATTTGTTAGAGTGTTTGAGATCTGTATGTGGTATTCATATTTTTTCACCAATCAACTTTCCTTCTAAACTCAATTAATGAAATCAACAAATACATGTGGCACTCCAAGGACTCGAACCTAAGATACTCACCGAAATTCCAGGCTCGAATCAATGGAGGATTAAGATCCGAAGGAATTGGAAGTATGACGAACAATTTAACTATAAATCAGTAACCTTAGCTCCCCTCCCCTCTCATATAACTGGTCATTATTGCAGCCAGTCAGTAGCTCACTTACCTCCACACTGTTCAGTTTGCTACTATTTAGTTTCCTCGCTAGACCTCCATCAAGCTTAAAAAATACACTCCCTAGAGCCCCTTTCAAGATAAATGAATACATTTTTCGATAGAAAAATTTCCCGGCCAATGGCCGGCCAATGGCTTGCTATCGCTCGCCAGGAAACAATCGACACCTAAATGGCACGAAAAGGTCTTAATATTGACACAGAAATGGGGCGTAAGGTCTTAAAATCGCCAAAACTAATGGAACAAGTATCCTAAAATCTCAAAGCTAATATGCTAAACATGAGGGAGAAGGGCGTCCAGAAAAAGAGACTACCTCTCCCCCATAATTCCAGCTGGGGGGTGTTTAGTGTTGTACTGAACTGGAGAGACTATAGTACTGTGTCCCCCTCGGTCCCTGGCCAACCTTAACTCAGTATTATATTATTATTATTAACATCGTTCTTGACACCAATAACCCCCAAATTAAATTAACGAGAGCATGTGATTTTCCCAGGATTCGAACCTAGGATATCTCATTCAGAACTTACACGCTCTAACCATTACACCATCAAGACAGTTCCAGTATTGTCTTTCTTTGTCTGTATCGTCCAGTCTTGCAGTATATTGGCTTCCCTTCCTCCATTTATTTCTTCCCGACATTTATCCTCTTCCAATCTTGTTACACTGGTTGCTTTTGTTCTCTTGTTCGCTAAATGTGTTCTCTTCTTTCTACTGTCTTACAAAAGGATACCACTCTCTTTAAAGTAATTGTAAGAGCAAACAAGTATGATCACGTTACCCCTATTATTGATCAATTAGAATGGATGACAATATCCCAAAAGCTTATCTTTGATGTAGCAGTAACTGTTTTTAAAGTACAAAATAATATATACCCGAACTGGTTCTCGCAATTCTCTACCATAAATGATATTTCTAATAGTACCACAAGACAGCAGAATGATCTGTATGTTCCTAGAGCTAGAACCGACTATGGGGCAAGTTCTCTGCAAGTATTGGGGCCTACGGTATGGAACGCCCTGCCCAACATAGTCAAAGACACAAATAGCCTGCCAGTATTCAAGGGCAGACTAAAGAGGCACATTTTAGAAGATCAAATAGAGTGAGAACAGCCATTGTATAATATTATATTTAAGGGAAATAAAATAATCTGAATCTGAATCTCTCTCTCTCTCTCTCTCTCTCTCTCTCTCTCTCTCTCTCTCTCTCTCTCTCTCTCTCTCTCTTCTTTGTATATATACTGTGTGCATGTGTGTATGTATATGTACGTGCATGTATGTGTGTGTAATATATATATATATATATATATATATATATATATATATATATATATATATATATATATATATATATTATATATATATACATATATAGATATATATATATATATATACATATATATACAGTATATATATATATATATATATATATATATATATATATATATATATACTGTATATATATTTATATATATATATATACTGTATATATATATATATATTTATATATATATATATATATATATATATGTATGTATATGTATGTATATATGTGTGCATATGTATGTATGTGTACTGTATAAACTGCATAATTATATATCCATCTATCTAACCACCCCCTATATATCCATTCATCTATCTATCTAACCATCTACCTACATATCTATCTCTCCCCCCACCCGCCCACTAACGTAGATATCCACATTTATCACCATACCCACCCCTCACTTTCACTTTCCTATACCCATTACATAGACACACACACACACCGTACTGACCTTCTGTCCTCCCTCTCTCTCTCTCTCTCTCTCTCTCTCTTCTTTGTATATATACTGTGTGCATGTGTGTATGTATATGTATGTGCATGTATAAGTATGTAGTATGTATATATATATATATATATATATATATATATATATATATATATATATATATATATATATATAAAATATATAGATATATATATATATATATACATATATATACAGTATATATATATTATATATATATATATATGTATATATATATATATATATACTGTATATATATATATATATATATACTGTATATATATATATATATATATAGATATATATATATATATGTAATATATGTATGTATATGTATGTATATATGTGTGCATATGTATGTATGTGTACTGTATAAACTGCATAATTATATATCCATCTATCTAACCACCCCCTATATATCCATTCATCTATCTATCTAACCATCTACCTACATATCTATCTCTCCCCCCACCCGCCCACTAACGTAGATATCCACATTTATCACCATACCCACCCCTCACTTTCACTTTCCTATACCCATTATATACTGTAGACACACACACACACCGTACTGACCTTCTGACTCTCTCTCTCTCTCTCTCTCTCTCACTCACTCACGGACTCTCTCTCTCTCTCTCTTCTATAGATTTTTAATCTATTTTATGTATGGTTAACGTATTTCTGATAGGAGGTATTTATCTGCAAACTCTTAACGACACTGTTAATGTATTATGTAGTATGCATTATGCATTGTTATTTGTTTAAAATTATTTTATTGTATGAACAGCCATTGTATAATTAACAGAAGAAAATAATCTGAATCTGAATCTCTAGGAGTACAGGGAATGGTTAATATTTAAAAGATCATGCGGTTAATTCCGGGGAGATAGTCTAAGTGTCTATGTATTATGTAATTTGTTTAAGATGAGATCCTATTCAATGAACAACCATTGTATATTAAATGGAAATAAAATAATCTGAATCTAAATCTGAATCTCTCTCTCTCTCTCTCTCAGGCAACAATTAAGTCCTAACAATATAATCAACCTCAGCAACAACAGGACACACGCTGGATATGAAGGAGACAGCGTGGAGATTGTTGTATATTAAACGGAATATTAAACAGAGAGGACTATGTTTAAGTGAGAGGAAAGAATATTCATTAGGCACAGAACATATAGACCGGCCTCGCTATGAAATATCCCTTAACCTACTGATAATTTTTTTTGTATTAATTTCACCACACCACCAAACACCTCCAATGAAATTAGTGAAAGCATCTGTGTGATCTACCTGGATTCGAACCTGGGTTATCACACACAGATTTAATATAATATTAGTGTAGTCCAAGTTGCCTGACATTAACTATAACATCTTATAGTTTACTCTGACATATAATCATACGACTTGGTATGGCCTGGAGGGGCCCTTTCGCTCGGCGGGAGTACATAGCGAGGCTTGGTGTGTGTATATATATACAGTATATATATATATAGAGAGAGAGATACCCAAACTGATGATACAATATCTGGTAACAAAAATAGAGTATTATTATATCATGCACT
>CM064561.1:6574558-6653296 GCA_032716605.1 Paralithodes platypus
TCTCTCTTTCTCCTCTGCCATGACTACCAACAATATACAACGCTGGGATTGGCAGGGGGCAGAGAGAGGGGAACACGTAAAAGGCCTTTGTTTACAACGCAGGTGCCAATTTAACTTGCTCATGTTTATTATAGTTGATTGTTTACAACTTCCAAAACACCAGACTTTTGTCAACGATGACTTGACCTGGTTCCAATATAAAGCTCACTGGAACTCCACCAATAACTCGTCGCACTGGATCAGCCTGTTTGTTGTCAGTACTTCCTGC
Organism: Paralithodes platypus; assembly: GCA_032716605.1. Lineage (NCBI taxonomy): Eukaryota > Metazoa > Arthropoda > Malacostraca > Decapoda > Lithodidae > Paralithodes > Paralithodes platypus. The sequence continues at coordinate 6,574,827 of CM064561.1, forward strand.
TATTATATTAATTATATATACGGTCCACCCATTGTCCTTCTTTGATCTGAGTACATGATTTAGATTGAGACTGTAGTATTCGTGAACTGGATATTAATCGTAATCATGTAGCTCTAACCTTTACCTGTCTTAGTTTTGCATTGTGTTAGAGTGTTTGGATCTGTATGTTGTATTCATATTTTTTTTTTTCACCAATCAACTTGTCCTTCTAAACTCAATCTAATGAAATCGAAACAAATTACATGTGGCACTCCAAGGACTCGAACCTGAAGATACTCACCGCCATTCCAGGCTCGAATCAATGGAGGATTAAGATCCGAAGGAATTGGAAGTATGACGAACAATTTAAAACTATAAATCAGGTAACCTTAGCTCCCTCTCCCCTCTCATATACTGGTCATTATTGTCAGCCAGTCAGTAGCTCACTTAACCTCCACACTGGTTTCAGTTTGCTACTATTTTGAGTTTCCTCGCTAGATCTCAATCAAGCTTAAAAACACACTCCCTAGACCCCCCCTTTCAAGATAAAATGAATACATTTTTCGATTAGAAAAATTTCCCCGGCCAATGGCCCGGCCCAATAGCTTGCTATCGGCTCGCCAGGAAACAAATCGACACCTAAATGGCACGGAAAAGGTCTTAAATATTGACACAGAAATTGGGGCGTAAGGTCTTAAAATCGGTCCCAAAACTAATGGAACAAGTATCCTAAATCTCAAAGCTATATGCTAAAACATGAGGGAGAAGGCGCGTCGCCAGACAAAGAGACTACCTCTGCCCCCATAATTCCCCAGCTGGGGGGTGTTTAGTTGTTGTACTGAACTGGAGAGACTATAGTACTTTGTCCCCCTCGGTCCCGGCCAACCTTAACTCAGTATTATATTATTATTATTAACATCCGTTCTTGACACCAATAACCCCCCAAATTAAATTAACGAGAGCATGTGATTTTCCCCCAGGATTCGAACCTAGGATATCTCATTTCAGAAACTTACAAACGCTCTAACCATTTACACCATCGAGAACAGTTTCCAGTATTGTCCTTTCTTTGTCTGTATCGTTCCAGTCTTGCAGTATATTGGCTTCCCTTCACTCCATTTATTTCTTCCCGACATTTATCCTCTTACCAAATCTTGTTACAACTGGTTAGCTGTTTGTTCTCTGTTGTTGTTTCGCTAAAATTTGTTCTCCTTCTCTTTCTACTGTCCTTACAAAAGGATACCACGCTCTTTAAAGTAATTGTAAGAGCAAACAAGTATGATCACGTTACCCCTATTATTGAATCAATTAGAATGGATGACAATATCCCAAAAGTCATTATCTTTGATTTAGCAGTAACTGTTTTTTAAAGTACAAAAGTATATATATACCCGAACTGGTTCTCCGCCATTCTCTACCATAAATGATATTTCTAAAATCTAGATACCACAAGAACTAGCAAAATGATCTGTATGTTCCTAGAGCTAGAACCGACTATGGGGCAAGTTCTCTGCAAGTATTGGGGCCGTAACGGTATGGGAACGCCCTGCCCAACATAGTCACAAACAACAATAGCCCCTGCCATTATTCAAGGGCAATACTAAAGAGGCCACATTTGAGAAAGAATCAAATAGAGTGAGGAACAGCCATTGTATCATATTATATTTAAGGTAAATAAAATAATCTGATTCTGAAATCTCTCTCCTCTCTCCATCTCTCATCCTCCTTCCTCATTCTCCTCTCTCTCGATCTCTTACTTCTCATCTCCCCTCTCCTCTCTCTCTTCTTTCTGTGTATAGATACTGTGTGCATGTGTGTATGTATATGTATGTGCATGTATATATGTAGTAAATATATTATATAATATATTATATATATATATATATAGATATCTATATATATAATATATATATATATAGATAAAATATATAGATATATATATATATATATATACAATATATACAGTATATATATATATATATATCTATGTAATGTATATATATATATATATATACTGTATATATATTATATATATATACTGTAATATATATCTATTTATATAATATATATATATATATATGTAGGTATATGTATGTATCATGTGTGCATATGTATGTATGTGTACTGTATAAACTGCATAATTAATATCCATCTATCTAACCCCCCCTATATATCCATTCATCTATCTATCTAAACCATCTACCTACATATCTATCTCTCACCCGCCCACTAACGTAGATATCCACATTTAGCACCATACCCACCCCTCACTTTCACTTTCCTATACCCATTACATAGACAACACACACCGTACTGACCTTCTGTCCTCTCTCTCTCTCTCTCTCTCTCTCTCTCTCTCTCTCTCCTTTGTATATACACTGTGTGCATGTGTGTATGTATATGTATGTGCATGTATAAGTATGTAGTATGTATATATATATATATATATATATATATATAATATATATATCTATATATATATTATATTAATATATATATAAAATATATAGATATATATATATATACATCTACTACAGTTATAGATATATATATATATATATATGTATATCTATATATGTATATACTGTATATATATATATATATATATATTCTGTATATATATATATATATATATTTATATATATATATAATATATATATATGTATATGTATGTATATAGTGCATATGTATGTATTATTACTGTATAAACTGCATAATTTATATCCATCTATCTAACCACCCCCTATATCTTTCATCTCTATCTAACTCTACATATCTATCTCTCACCCCGCCCACCCCTAACGTAGATATCCACATTTATCACCATACCCACCCTCACTTTCACTTTCCTATACCATTATAGACACACACACACACCGTACTGACCTTCTGTCCTCCTCTCTCTCTCTCTTTCTCTCACTCACTCACGACTCTCTCTCTCTCTCTCTTCTATAGATTTTTAATCTATTTTATGTATGGTTACGTATTTCTGATAGGAGGTTTTGCAAACTCTTAACGACACTGTTAATGGATATGTTATGCATTATGCATTGTTTCTTTGTTTAAAATTATTTTATTGTATGAACAGCCATTGTATAATTAACAGAAGAAAATAATCTGAATCTGATCTCTAGGAGTACAGGGAATGGTTAATATTTAAAAGATCATGCGGTAATTCCGGGGAGATAGTCTAAGTGTCTATGTATTATGTAATTTGTTTCAGATGAGATCCTATTCAATGACACCATTGTATATTAAATGGAAATAAAAACTATCTGAATCTAAATCTGAATCTCTCTCTCTCTCGTCTCTCAGGCAACAATTAAGTCCTAACAATATAATCAACCTCAGCAACAACAGGACACAACGCTGGATATGAGACAGCGTGGAGATTGTTGTATATTAAACGGAATATTAAACAGAGGACTAGTTTAAGTGAGAGAAAGAATATTCATTAGCACAGAACATATAGACCGCCTCGCTATGAAATATCCCTTAACTACTGATAATTTTTTGTATTAATTTCACCACACCACCAACACCTCCAATGAAATATTTGAAAGCATCTGTGTGATCTACCTGGATGCGAACCTGGTTATCACACACAGATTTAATATAATATTAGTGTACCCTTTGCCTGACATTAACTATAATCTTATAGTGTTCCTCTGACCTATAATCATAGACGACTTGGTATGGCATGGAAGGGGCCCTTTCGCTCGGCGGGAGTACATACAGTATATATATATAGAGAGAGAGATACCCAAACTGATGATACAATATCTGGTAACAAAAATAGAGTATTATTATATCATGCACTGTAGGTATCCCCGGGTGGATGGGACACGTTACCCTTGGTCGGTGACCCATCTAGGGGAGTAAACCTTATACAAATCTGGTGTTACGATCCAGGTTCTCAAAGACACAGGGCTCTTCAACATTGGACTAGGTAATGGCAAACAGCAACAACGGTAACACTAGATTCAACCCCTGCCTTAACACCTTACGAGCGGCCTATGCGGTTTATTTATGTGTACCACACAGCGGGGTGTTTTTAGCCAAAATAGGGCTGTTTACGTGATCATTTTCATGCCTAAATAAGACCCAGAACGTAAAACAAGTACCTATCCCTGAAAGGGCATAAACAGAGCTTTCGAATGACACCATAACGATCCTTGTATGATGGATAGTTTTCTTGCAATAACCGTGCAACGGGAGGGCAGAAAGAGGGTAATTCGGTACTTTCAGTACATACTTGAGTATGTAGCGAGTGAGAGAGGAGGGAGCTGAGATTTGTGTCAGTAGGTTCGCCGCGGTGGTCTGGAGCAGTCATACGCTCGCTAGTCTCCTGCCACCACTTGTCTCTCTCTCAGCCACATACGTGCTGAAATTGCCACTCGATATGCGAGCGCCGCCACATAGTCCAGCTTTATTTAACTCGACTTATGTGCCGCAGGGTTTAAACACTGGAAAACAAAACACCATTACCGCTCTGAGTCGTGCCTGGACAACGAGGTATCCTATGACTCGGTAACTGGTGCACACACACTAGGCTGACGCTCAATGAAACAGCCTATTCTCAAACAGTAAAAGATTACTCTATTATGTTATACAAAGAAAAGATAGTTAACGTGATTAATTAACGTTACGGTAGATACTCAAATAACTGGCACTCCTGTATTAAAGAAAGTGCAATGCTAGTCCTGCAACATCAACTGGAAACTTCTGAAATAAGTCTGATGCTGGGAATATGTTCGTAAAGAATCTTGAACAATTATAATGCAGAATACGGGTCACAATAAATGCTAGGACATATAGTAATAATAGGCAGGCGAATAATAAAGACGGCGAAGAGGTAGTAATGCTCGAAAACTAAAGAAATGCTTCGTGACACAACGCAACAGCCTACTCGGGTTGTGCAACTCAACAACAACCTCGGCTCAAAAGTGCAGTGAATAATAATGCTGCATACATATAATAATGGGGCTTATCTCTAACCAGTGTCTGCTCAGTTAATAAAGTCTAGCTGGGGTATCAAGGCAGGGCAACAATGGGCGAGCATGCGGCTCGTAGCCTAACGTTGTCCAAGGGTGGTATAATGAAGATTACGTTATATGACGGGGATGCTCTCTTGATAAATCTAGGTCTCTAGTACCTAGCTCTATCCTGGCGATCCCTCAGAAGTCAACACAAAGAGGCAGCACTATGTTGTGAGGAGGGGAACTATGGTTCTCTATGGAGGGGGGCTATGGCCCTCTCACACCACAGCGCTGTGCTCGCAAAGTAAACCAACCCGAAGACAACTTAGGCTCCCACAGTACCTGTCGATGTCATGCAGAGCTTAGCTAACACTGCACACATCGGAGACAACGACACAGTAACCTTACCCCTAGTCTAGCTTTAGATAACCAAGAAGAATCACTCAACACCTTGCAAGGGAGACATATACCGGTCTACAACCTTCCCGAGAGAGGACACATACGGAAAAGTCCGTCTCTCTAAACCTTAATAAAGCATAATACCTCCTTAACCTAATACATGGAAATATATGAGAGCTTCGCGTACAATACGACTGGTCGACGGTGAACGTCTATGCTGAAACCAGAAGGGATGTTGAGTTTAATAAAGATTAGAGAATGAGAAAGGAGAAGTCGAGAGAGAGAGATAGTATGCAAAGTCGCGAGTATGAGGGACAGAATTGCAAAGGATGTAGGTGATATGCGTGTCAGGCAAGCTCTGAGCTGGTAAAAAACACGAGGCCGCGACGGGAAGGGACTAGTTGACCACCCGGCCGCCAACGCCGTCAGCGCCCAAGCGAGCCGCGTCATAGCTCACCTCGCTGCCGGGTTTACTCCCTCACACTCTCTCGCTCGCCTCCCACACAAGCAACATTTATATTATAGCGAATATAAAATATAAGGCGCGGTCACAGACCAAAACAAAGACCATTTCTAGACTGTCTGTGGCAACACGACACTAATGAAATAAAGCAGATCATTCTAGGACAACTGTAGCCTATCCCCCCATCCTGGCGAGCGCTAGCGAGTCCAATGCCCCACGCAACCATTCTGCTAACGCCGGGAGGCGTCACACCCCCCCCAAGATATGGGACACTCAACCATGAGCCCATATCTGAACAGGCAGAATGTCGCTAGAATCTGCCACTCCTAACCACTCTGCCGCTCATGGAATGCAAGCGCAGTCTCCCCAAAAAAAAATACAACAACATTTTTTATATAAAAAACAGCTTATCACCCTTCCCAAATATAGACATTAATCCATAACATTGTGCTCCCAGAGCGAGCTTTAAGAAGCACAGCCTACTGAGGGAAAATCATCTGCACTCAGTACTCAGCTACAATATTATCTTAAAATTAATTATTAAAAAGAAAGAGTTTTTATTTAATTTTTCATATTTTATTTTAATGTTGTTTTTGGCGGCGACTATAGAAGTAGCCTAATTTTCTTCTAATCAAAGCCAACAACTCCTGCCCTGCGACCCTACGCTGATGCTACACACGCGAGCCAACAAGCACCAGCGCAAAAATTCACCGCGAGCCCAGACAGGAGGCTATACCAACATACTGTGGTAGCCTACCCCGGATCCTCCACCCGCGACAGACAGTCCGCAATCACATTCTCACAACCGGCAATATGGCGAATGTCTAAGTTGTACTCTTGCAACATGAGCGACCATCAGGTCAGCCTCATATTCCGGTTGTGGAATTGATTGAGGAATTTAAGCGGGTGGTGGTCGGTATACACTACCACGACTGGCCCATATGCAGGAACATAGACCTCAAAGTGTCTGAGCGCTAACACGATTGCCAGCAGTTTCCTTTTCAACAACCGAATAGTTTTTCTGTGCTGAATTAAATTTCTTTGAAAAGAAACTGACTGGATGCTCAAGACCTTCCTCGTCTGTCTGCAAAAGTACGGCAACCAGCCCCTACTCGCTGGCATCAGTCGCCAACTGAAATGGTCATTCAAAGTCCGGGGCCCTGAGGATAGGGTGAGTGCATAAAAGGTGTTTAACTACTCGAAACGCCTGCTCACACTCAGGTGCCCAGCGGAACATTTTATCTTTGGCTAGTAGATCTGTCAAAGGAGCTAACACAGTAGAATAGCCTCTTATAAAGCGGCGGTAATACCCAATCATACCCAAAAATCTCATGATCTGCCGCTTGGTGGTCGGCCTGGGGAACAAGTCGATAGCCTGTATCTTCTGTTGGGATGGGCTCACCTGCCCTAACCCAACCACAAACCCCAGATACTGCACCGTGGCTTGCACAAAGTCACACTTGCCCAGATTAACCACCAAGCCTGCTTTACTAAGTTGACTAAATAAGGCTTCTATGTGCTCACAGTGACTTTGGAAATCGTTGTCATAAATGATCACGTCATCAAGGTAGACAGTACAGTTTGGGATGTCTGCTACGATGTCGTTCATTAAGCTCTGGAAAGTGGCCGGTCCATTTTTCAGACCATATGGCATCACGTTGCAACGGTAAGTACTGCCATCCACCACAAACCCGCACACCTCTTTAGCCCGCTCAGACAGTGGTACTTGCCAGTAGCCTTTGACGAGGTCTTCCTTGGTCAAGTACCTTGCTTTCCCGATCTTATCCACACTGTCATCCACCCGGGGAAGAGGATATGCATTGGTGGGGGTCAACCCGTTCAACCGCCTAAAGTCAATGCAGAACCGAACTTTTCCATCAGGTTTGGGCTGCAGAGTGACAGGAGAAGTCCACCGTATGCCCCCTTCTCGATCAAGCCTCTCGCCAGCATATACTCCAGCTCATCCCTGAGCGCTGGGAGTTTAATGGGTGGCACCCGATAAGGTATCAACTTGAAGGGGGGGGTGCTCTTCTACATCGACATCATGCACCGCTTGAGTAGTGAGGCCTGGGTGCTCGGCAAATACAGTGGAGTATGAATCGAACAGGCGCTGCACTGCCACCTGCTGTTCCTCCGGCAGGTGCGCCAGAGCATCATGCGCACATTGGCTCGAATTCCCTGCCCACTGATCAGCCGAGACATGACAATCCCAGTTATCATCCACCTGATCATTGCTGCCCCCCTTTCCTTCTCCACCATGACTGCAGCAGGTCAACACAGGGACAGCTAGTGACTCAGGTGGGCGCCTCACATACTCCTTCAACAAATTAATGTGGCATAGTTGGTTACGCTTCTTCCGGTCTGGAGTGGCAACGAGGTAATCTAGATCGGAGATCTTTGACACCACCCGATAAGGCCCAGCGTACTTGGCAGCCAGAGGATGACCTGACAAAGGCAACAGGACCAACACCTCTTGACCTACCTGAAACTCCCGGAGTTTCGCCTTAGTATCGTACCTGTCCTTCATACGGGCCTGCGAACTCACCAAATTACGCCCGGCCAGCTCCAGACTTCTAAGCATTCTCTCTCTGCTCTCGAGGACGTATCTCAACATAGAACATGGCTTAGCGGTACCCTCCCAAATCTCCTTCACCATGTGGAGAGGGCCCCTCACCTGATGCCCGAAAACAAGCTCATTCGGACTGAAACCGAGACTCTCTCCAGGTACTTCTCTTGCCGCGAACAAAACATACGGCAGACCAAGGTCCCAATCCTTTCCGTTCTCTGCGCAGTAACATCGAAGCATGCTTTTCAGCGTGGCGTGCCACCTCTCCAACACCCCTTGACTCTCCGGGTGATACGCAGAAGAGACGACAGTGCTGATGCCATGCTGAATCATAGTTTGTTTGAACAGATTAGATGTAAAATTAGAACCTTGGTCCGATTGCACCTCTTGCGGGTAACCATACCGCGAGCAATACAAGAGCAGGTTCCGGACAACAGTTTTCGCCGTGCCATTTCTCATTGGATATGCATCAGGATAACGAGTGGCCACATCCATGATAGTTAATAGAAATTTATTACTGGCACTAGTAGCGGGTAGGCGCCCGACCATATCAATGATGACCTTACTGAAGGGCGGTCCACTGACAGGAATGGGGTGCAACGGGGCTTTCGGAATTGTTTGGTTAGGTTTTCCAACCCTCTGGCACGTATGACACCTTGCTATCCAGGTTACCACCTGCCCCTTCAACCCCGGCCACCAAAACAATTTTTCTAAAGCCGCCACCATTTTTCTCACCCCTAGATGGCCTGCCAGTGGTATGTCATGCGCCAACCTCAGTAGGCTATCCCTGCACTCCCGTGGCACCACCAATTGGTCCACTACTCCGGACCCCTCTTGCCAACTACGTTTAGGGTCTTGAAAACGCCTATAGAGGATGCATTCTAAATACAAAAAATACCTGGCTGTGCATCGCCGTTCTCGTCGAGCTCTACAGCTCCATTAGCACATGTTTGGAGCTCAGGGTCCTCTAGTTGCAACCGACGTATATCTGAAGGTGCCAAGCGATCTAACTGCTCCCGGAGCAATGCATGACCTTCCCCGATACTGGGCTGCTCCCTCTGTCTCTCTCGATGTACATAACGTTGCTGTCGTGGAGACTCGTCATGCCCAGCCTCGTCACTCTCGATGACAGGCCCAGGGGCTACTCCAGAATTAAGTAATGGTGCTAATACTGAATCACCCAGGAGAGCCGCCGAGTCAAAACTCTTAAAACCAACTCCAGCTTTAGCCTCCTCCTGTTGATCGTTCCTCTGCTGGTCTGAAGACGGAGGCCTAGGCTGTGACACTTTAGCTGCCCGAGCTCGGGTTACAACACACACCATGGGTTGTGTCTGGCACCGCTCGACCCACTCTTGCTCTTCCCTACTCACGTCGGCCGGCCTCTCGGCAACGACTAAAGGTAGAACCTCAGAAGCGGGCATTGCAAAGTCGTTGCCGAGAAGAAGGTCGACGCCCTCCACTGGCAGTTTCTCCACAATCCTGACATCCAATTCACGTGCCACACCATCCACCTCCAACTCAAACCGCACCAGCGGGTATGACCGAGTTGCATTAATACCCTGCACCACTACCACCCGAGCCGCGTTTATAGGGTAGCCAGTCAAGTTTTTCATCAGAGTCTGGGAAGCACCTGTATCACGCAAGACCTCTACTCCATACTTGCGCCTCGCCCACATCACGCAACCCCGCCCTCTATGGTCGCAAAAAACATCCTGAGCAGGGTTCGAGCCTCCCAGGTGCTTCTGCATTGGCTGTGCCTCAGCCTCTGACGAACTGCCCTGGGCAAACTCAGACGACTTCGGAGACACACCAATGTTGCAGGCCAAAGACACAGCTGCTGTAGGTGGTTTGCTAGGACAGACTCTTGCAAAGTGCCCCTTTTTATGACAATGATAACACTCCAACTCCCCTTTGGGCTTCCCTTGGTACTGGGAAGGGCCCGGCCCCTTCTTAAACGGGACGGTGCTAGTCTTGTGGTCAGTCTTGGTATCATGGCTCTTGTACTTGTTTGCATAAGGTATATCACTAACTCGGGGGGGGGGGGGGGGCGTCATGCCCCTTGTTACCTGCCTCACTATGCTGGGCAGACCCGCACCCACGAATTAGTGATAGCCGGAGGTCAGCCATCTCAGCTGCCTCCTGTAGAGATTTTGGTTGCTTTTCTTTCAGGTTTAACGTCAGGTCGCCGCCCATGCATTTGAAAAACTGCTCTAAAAGTACCAACTGTTTAATGTCGTCAAACGTAGTAGCTTTCTCCGACCTCAGCCAATTCCCAAAAGCATCGGACAGCTCCCGGGCATGTTCCAAAAAGGTGCTCTCCCGACCCTTGGTAACACCCCGGAACTTCAACCTGTACGTCTCTGGTTGTAGTTCGTATGCTGTCAGGACAGCCTCCTTGAGTTCCTTGTAGATAATACACGACTCTATAGGCAATGCATCATAAGCCCTGAGTCCCTTGCCCACAAGTCTAGAGGAAACAAGGGCTGCCCACTTCTCCCCAGGCCACTGGTGTTCCTGGCACTTCTTCTCGAAAGCATGAAAAATTCGGTGACACCCGACTCATCAAATACAGGGACTAGCTTCAACAGGTGCGACAAAGACTGATGCCCACGATTCCCACCACCGAGACTTTGCCCTGTCGTTTCCACCCGAGTCTTCTCAAGATCGATATCTGCCCGGTACCTGGTAGACTCAGCCTCCGACTCGGATTTTATTCTCGCGAGTTCGAGATCAGTCTGTTGTTTAGCCTTAGCGAGTTCGAGATCCGTCTGTTGTTTAGCCTTAGCGAGTTCGAGATCCGTCTGTTGTTTAGCCTTAGCGAGTTCGAGATCAGCCTGTCACTTAGCCTCTATCTTAGCGAGTTCGAGACGTTCTTCACGCTCAGCCTGCATCTTAGCCATCTCAAGCTGGAAGAGCATTTCTGTAGTGAAACTTTGAGGAGGAGGTGCAACTATTGGAGGCCCACCCTGCGATCCTAAACCACGCTGCCAGCGGCTATCGGCCTGCGGGAACGTACTAAACTCCGGCATCCTCGAGGTCCCGATGGGAGTAGAGTGGAGGGGGGGCTCGAGCAGAAGTCCCCGAGCACCCTCTCCACCCTGGACCTCACTAGCCCCCCCCAGTACGCAAGCCCTCAAATCGTTCTTCTTGATGCCATGAGCCACCTAAAGCCCCATGAGGGAGCCAAACTGTAGACCATACTTGCTAATTCCCTCTAGTCGATCAGCTGTTATAGGCACCTCCAAAAACTTCTTTGCGGCCTCCTCACTAGTTACTAACCCCCCTGGCATCTGCCCATCAGAGCATGCATCAATCCCTGAACCCTCAGTATGATCTGATTCGTCTCCCATGGTGTCCACCAAAAATTCTCACGTTTATAAAAAAAAAGAAGAAGTACCCAAGCTCCTATGTAGCACTATTCACTTGCCTAAAATGTCTGAAGACTCTCAAGTGCTATACTGCTTTGCCAAAAAAAATCTAACGTGTCCACTATATTCCTCAATAAAACAAATGACCACAACAATCCTGCAATTATCTCTTAGTTCACAAGATCCTGAGCTAGGTCGCCATTTGTTACGATCCAGGTTCTCAAAGACACAGGGCTCTTCAACATTGGACTAGATAATGGCAAACAGCAACAACGGTAACACTAGATCCAACCCCTGCCTTAAACACTGGAAAACAAAACACCATTACCGCCCTGAGCCGTGCCTGGACAACGAGGTATCCTATGACTCGGTAACTGGTGCACACACACTAGGCTGACGCTCAATGAAACAGCCTATTCTCAAACAGTAAAAGATTACTCGATTATGTTACACAACGAAAAGATAGTTAACGTGATTAATTAACGTTACGGTAGATACTCAAATAACTGGCACTCCTGTATTAAAGAAAGTGCAATGCTAGTCCTGCAACATCAACTGGAAACTTCTGAAATAAGTCTGATGCTGGGAAGATGTTCGTAAAGAATCTTGAACAATTATAATGCAGAATACGGGTCACAATAAATGCTAGGACATATAGTAATAATAGGCAGGCGAATAATAAAGACGGCGCCAAGGTAGTAATGCTCGACAACTAAAGAAATGCTTCGTGACACAATGCAACAGCCTACTCGGGTTGTGCAACTCAACAACGACCTCGGCTCAAAAGTGCAGTGAATACTAATGCTGCATACATATAATAATGGGGATTATCTCTAACCAGTGGCTGCTCAGTTAATAAAGTTTAGCTGGGGTATCAAGGCAGGGCAACAATGGGCGAGCATGCGGCTCGTAGCCTAACGTTGTCCAAGGGTGGTATAATGAAGATTACGTTATATGACGGGATGCTCTCTTGATAAATCTAGGTCTCTAGTACCTAGCTCTATCCTGGCGATCCCTCAGAAGTCAACACAAGGAGGCAGCACTATGTTGTGAGGGATAGGCTATGGCCCTCTCACACCACAGCACTGTGCTCGCAAAGTAAACCAACCCGAAGACAACTTAGGCTCCCACAGTACCTGTCGATGTCGTGCAGAGCTTAGCTAACACTGCACACATCGGAGACAACGACACAGTAACCTTACCCCTAGTCTAGCTTTAGATAACCAAGAAGAATCACTCAACACCTTGCAAGGGAGACATATACCGGTCTACAACCTTCCCGAGAGAGGACACATACGGAAAAGTCCGTCTCTCTAAACCTCAATAAAGCATAATACCTCCTTAACCTAATACATGGAAATATATGAGAGCTTCGCGTACAATACGACTGGTCGACGGTGAACGTCTATGCTGAAACCAGAAGGGATGTTGAGTTTAATAAAGATTAGAGAATGAGAAAGGAGAAGTCGAGAGAGAGAGATAGTATGCAAAGTCGCGAGTATGAGGGACAGAATTGCAAAGGATGTAGGTGATACGCGTGTCAGGCAAGCTCTGAGCTGGTAAAAAACACGAGGCCGCGACGGGAAGGGACTAGTTGACCACCCGGCTGCCAACGCCGTCAGCGCCCAAGCGAGCCGCGTCATAGCTCACCTCGCTGCCGGGTGTACTCCCTCACACTCTCTCGCTCGCCTCCCACACAAGCAACATTTATATTATAGCGAATATAAAATATAAGGCGCGGTCAGAGACCAAAACAAAGACCATTTCTAGACTGTCTGTGGCAACACGACACTAATGAAATAAAGCAGATCATTCTAGGACAACTGTAGCCTATCCCCCCATCCTGGCGAGCGCTAGCGAGCTGCAATGCCCCACGCAACCATTCTGCTAACGCCGGGAGGCGTCACACTGGGTGGATGGGACTCGTCAGCCTTGGTCGGCAACCTGTCTAGGGGAGTAAACCTTATACAAATCCGTACTGCTACCTTAGGGTGAAGCAGGTTAGGGGATGGATTAGCCGCACACCACTGTAGAAAAATAGTGCTAAGAAAATACATAAAAGGCCTCGGAGTCGGGCGGACCCTAAATTGAGTGGTCAATCCTGTAAGTCCTTCAGTAAACTGGCATAGGTTGTCCCTCTTACAGGGGATAGGTCCACTTGAAAGCTTTTTGTGTATGGCCACCCCCATTAAGGGGGGTGACCTGCTTTAATCTCTCTCTCTGGGTTGTCTCAATTCGGCTCCATTCAGCCTTCTGTTTTAAGACGTTTGTCCCCATCCAGGTGTCGATTTATACCTGGCGAGCTATAGTGAGCCACCATATTTTGAATAATGAGTTAGACAGCTGGCTAAATTTGTAAATTTTTCGATAGAAAAATATCTCCGAAGCCGGATTTCTCCATAAAATGCTGGCTCCTTATTGCTCGCCAGGAAAAAATTTGACACCTGGATCTGTTGCACTAGACATATCGAAGGCCTTCAATAGAGTCTGGCACAAATCTTTAATTTTCAAACTGCCCTCCTTTGGTTTCTGTCCCTCCATCTGTGCCTTTGTCTCTAATTTCCTTTCCGGCCGTTCCATAGCTGCGGTTGTGGACGGCCATCGCTCAATTCCTCATCCTATCAACTCTGGTGTTCCTCAGGGTTCTGTCCTATCTCCTATTCGCTTTCTAATTTCATAAATGATCTTTTCAACTGTACATCTAGTCCCATCCATTCATATGCAGACGACTCTACCTTACACCACTCAATTAGTTTTCCTGAACGCCCCAGCCAGCAGTCCCTCAAAAGTAAACGTAATGAAGCCATGAAATGCTTATCTTCTGATCTAGCTACTATTTCCAATTGGGATGGAGAAAACCTTGTTACATTTAATGCTTCCAAAACTCAATTTATCCATCTTACTTTTTTTTTTTTTTTTTTTTTTTCTATATTCCAACTTACTTCCTCTCGGGCATAGGCTGAGAGCCTTAACATTCACCGCTTTACAATGAACAGTGAAGCCCGTGAGGTCTTGTTCCAGTCTAGGGAGTGAGACATGTGAAGCACGTAGAGTACAATGAGCACCTGCCATCTTGCCTTTACATGAGGCACGGTGCTCACTCATGGCCCGAAACGACCCCATCTCTGAAGCCACCTCGTTCCCGTGCTTCACTGTCTCACTCCCTACACTCGGACTCTCACACTTACACACACAACGCCACCTGTTGAGCAGATAACTCACCAGGCATTGCACCCCTATAGCATATTTTGAATATGGGAATATTCATACAGTGCTATTTAATCAGGGAACAATGAGGGTATTTTATTGACGTTTCGGTGGGCTTTGTGGTAATGCACTGATACTAGGTACAGCACAAATTCCATCCCAATAATATCTTCCCATTGATACATCGGGATTTGAACCCGGGACCTTTGGATTACCAGGCCAGTGGCAAGACCACTCCACCACACCTCCCCTAAACACTGGAACCCATCAGGAACCTCCAGAGGACTATCCCTTATTTTTCAACAATACAAAAATTAACCCTTCATCTTCCCTCAATGTTCTCGGTGTCTCTTTTTCTTCTGCTCTCACTTGGAAAGACCATATTACCAGTCTCGCTAAGGCAGCCTCCCAGAAGCTGGGTGTGCTCAACTGCCTCAAGGGGTTCTTTACCCCTGTGCAGCTACTTTCTCTGTACAGGGGCACAGTGCGTCCTTGTATTGAGTATTGTTCACATGTGTGGGGAGGATCCACTCACACCTCACTCCTAGATAAAGTAGAAAGGAAAGCCTTTTGTATCATTAACTCCCGTCCACTCACCAATTCTCTGCAATCTCTCTCTCTTCGCCGCAATGTTGCATCTCTCTCGCTATTCTATCACTACTACAATAATCAGTGTTCCTCGGAGCTTTCCCAGTGTATACCACCTCCTCTACGTAGGGTACGTAGTACCCGCCTTGCAACACAATCCCACCCCTACTCTGTGCAACTCTCCAACCCAAGAGTGAAATGCTATTCTCAGACTTTCTTCTATTTAACTGCTGAGCTCTGGAACTCTCTCCCAGAATCAGTCTTTCCCTCTTCCTATGACTTAAATTGCTTTAAACTCTGTGTGTCCAGGATTTTAGCTCGAACGTCCCTTGATTTCGGCCCCGTCACTCTTTGAAATCTGGGGGAGGCACTCGCTGCAGGCAGTTATGTCTTTTGTCTCCCTCATTCACATAGAAAAAAAAAAAAAAGCGTCTGAAAACAGTAGACTAAATGGGACTGAATGGATACAACCAAGAAAGAGAAAAAAGCAGGTCACTCCCTTTAAGGGGAGTAAGGCGTCCGGCAATAGATAGATAGACTGTTAAATAAGACAAGTAAATATATTTGACATGTTTGGGAATCTAGTTTGCACTTTCTCTTAACAAATTTTCAATAAATAGAGAAACAAAGAGATTCAATTGTGTTTAAGAGATCTTAAGCTGGATGTAAATGTTCCAACACGGTGCCCCACTGAAACCCTGACACCAAATGCAACCCTGAATAATTTTAGACGTTTTTTTTTTTTTTTTTTTTGAGACAATGAACGGAGGAAGGAAAAACACAGATAAAACAAAAAGGTCCATGTGCCTAAAGGCATCCTCCATTCATAAAATGTTTGTAACAACTGGATTTAAACATTTGTAGGTTGTAAGTTTGTGGAAAGCAATTCGAGGGAAGTGAATTCCAAAGAGTAGTAGCTCTGGGGATAAATGAATTCTGATAATCAGAAGTTCTGCATTGTGGAGGAGAAAGTGTAAATTCATGAGCGCTCTCAGCTGCCCTAGTTCTACAGGGAAAGATGTGGAGAGGCGGCACAATTGAAGCAAGTTCCTCGGAACAATTGCTGTGAAAATATCTGTAGAATAATGCAAGGGATGCAACGTTTCTTCGTATGGATAATGTAGGAAGGTCCTGTGTGATTGCAGGGTTATTGATTAATCTAATAGCTTTATTTTTAATTTTGTCCAACTGCCTCAATGCAACCACTCCACTTCCACCCCACAGAGGTGAACAGTAATCCATCTGAGAACGCACATGACTTTTATATATTACGGCCAACTGCTTGTCAGTGAAGAATTCTCGAACTCTGTACAGGAGTCCCGGTTTTTTAGAGGCATTCTTAGCAATGCTTCTAACTAATGTGTCCAGCTCAAGTTAGTAGTTAATGTTACACTGAGAATGTCAATACTAGGGGAAGTGGGAATATTTACATCATTAAAAAATATATGGGAGTCAGTGAGATTCTGTCGGTTAGAAAATTTAATGTACTTGGTTTCTGTGCATTAAAGGAAACTAGATTATTTTGTCCCCATACATTAATTCTAGAAAGGTCCTGGTTCAGAGAAATTGCAGTGTTTATTTTTGAATTTATAAGATCGGGTTGGGTGAAAGAATTGGTAAATGTGAAGGAACTGTGGAGTGTTGAGTCATCTGCGTAGGAATGTATTGGATTATGAGTGGTAGATATGAGATAATTGATATGAATGAGGAACAGAGTTGGGGCCAAAACTGATCCCTGGGGAACACCAGCATTTATTGAGTGAAATTGAGAATAAAGGCCATCTACCATTACACATATTTTTCTGTTATGAAGATAAGAAGAAATTAGTGGAACTAATGATGCAAGGCCGTAGTGTGACATCTTCGACAATAAGGATTGATGCCAGACTCTATCAAATGCCTTTGATATATCCAGTGCTATTGTATGTGTTTCACCATGTTGGTCTGTAGCTTGGTTGATTTGATGCGCAAGAAGGCAAAGAATGAATGCAGTTGATCGACATCGTCTAAAACCATATTGCCTATCACTGATTAATTTATTATTCTCAAGATGCTTAATTATGTGATTATTTAATATAATTTCAAAGACTTTACCAAGAGTGGAAGTTATAGCTATTGGTTTGTAGTTTGATGGATCTGAAGAGGCACCTTTTTTAGGAACTGGATGGATGTTTGCTTCTTTCCAGGGTACTGGGAAGCATGAGGTATGAGTACACAGACGGAAATTTTTTACCAATACAGAAGCGAGCACCAAGGAGCAATTTTTAAGTACTATTGGAGGAATTTCATCTGGACCAGGAGCCATATCTACCGAGAGATTCTGCAAAATAGTTTTGACATGTCTGGTGTGGATCTTAAGTGAGGGAATTTCAGGCGAATTAAAATTAAGTACAGGGACATCTTGATTTATTTCATCTAAGGTTGAGTTGGTGGAGAAAATATCCGCAAGAAGGTTAGCTTTACCTCGTGGGTCACTTACAAGATTGCCCGTCGGAGATTTTAATGGTGGAATGGATGAAGCAGTAGTGAAGTTGGATTTGAATGAGTTAAAAATATTTTTGTTATCATTTGGATTATTTAAAAGTTTATTTGCCTGCTTGTGGAGAAAGTTTGATTTAGTTAGGTTTAATACAATTTTGGCATGATTTCTGATGATTCAAAAGTAATTAAAGGCTTCATGTGTTTTTGATCTTGTGTATGCATTGTAGGCTATTGCTTTTTGTTCAGTTACTCTAGCACAATTATGATCAAACCATTTAGGTGACGTAATACAGTTTACGAAATTCACCAACTTGATGCAATACCCAAACCTTTCCTGGATTACCTTCTTAACCCTTTGAAGATTGTGACGCCTTTTGACAGCTTATTATGGCAATCATTAGACGATTTTATGCAGTTTTAGAAGGGTTTGTGGGAATTGTAATGACAAAGACTGTCTCAATTAACCATCTGACTTCCATAATTATACCCTTCTTAATCTGAATAAAAGTGTCTAATAATAAAAGGGTTTAATTTATTAAATAATGTGTACTTCATTCGGTGCAGAATGTGTGGTGTGCGCATAGGTACATTATCTGTTAAGATGTTTATCTTTCACTGAATATATATATATATATATATATATATATATATATATATATATATATATATATAAAGTATATACAATACATATATATATATATTTTGTGTTCTTCTATATTCCAACTACTCCCTCTCGGGCATAGGCTGAGAGCCTGTACATTCCACCGCTCAACACGGTGAAGCCCGTGAGGTCTTGTTCCAGTCCGGGGAGTGAGACATGTGAAGCATCCATCATAGCTCGAAGCAGCTCCATCTCTGAAGCGGCTGGTTGCCTCGCTCAAGTGCTTCACCGTCTCACCCTCCAGACTCAGACCCTCACTCTAAGAACGCCACCTATTGAGCAGTGAACTCACTTGGCATTGTCCCCCTGTAACATATTTTGAATATGAGAATATTCATACAGTGATATTTAATCAGGGAAAAATGAGGGTATTTTTTTGGCATTTCGGTGGGCTTTGTGGTAATGCACTGATACTAGGTACAGCACAAATTCAATCCCAATAATATCTTCCCATTGACAGATCGGGATTTGAACCCGGGTCCATTGGATTACCAATCCAGTGGCATGACCACTCCACCACACCTCCCCTATATATATATATATATATATATATATATATATATATAATATACAGTATGTATGAATCGGACAGTGTTAGCAAGTTGCTTCACGTTATACACTGTATGTCGGTGGTTCTACAATGTTAACTAATGTATCTATGGTGAGCATAAATGATTAACCGTTTTATTAATATACTTATAAATTAATAGGTTCAAGAATATTTCGTAGCGAGGTCGGTCCTATGTGATTTGTGCCCCATACAATGTTGTTTTCCTCTCACTTTATCATTAGGCTATTCATAATACATTTTTTTTTCTGTAATTGAGGGAGGTAAAAGGCAGAACTGCCTATAGGGAGTGCCTCCCCCATAGTTGAAAGAGTAACAGGGCCAAAATCAATGGATGTTCGAGCCAAAATGCCTGGACACTCGGAGCTTGAAGCAATTTAAGTCATAGGAAGAGTGAAAGACTGATTCTGGGAGAGAGTTCCAGAGCTCAGCTGTTGAGTAGAATAAAGTTTGAGAGTAACGTTTCACTCTTGGGTTGGAGAGTTGCACAGAGTAGGGGTGGGATTGAGTTGCAAGACGGGTACCACGTGCCCTACGTAAAGGAGGTGGAATACACTGGGAAAGCTCTGAGGAACACTGATTATTATAGTAGCGATAGAATAGCGAGAGAGATGCAACATTGCGGCGGACAGAGAGATTGCAGAGAGTTAGTGAGTGGACGGGAGCTAATGATACGAAAGGCTTTCCTTTCAACTTTGTCTAGGAGAGCGGTGTGAGAGGACCCTCCCCACATATGTGAACAATACTCAATACAAGGATGCACTATGCCCCTGTACAGAGCAAGAAGCTGTGCAGGGGAAAAGAACCCCCTAAGGCGGTTGAGCACACCCAGCTTCTGGGAGGCTGCCTTAGCAAGACTGGTAATATGGTCCTTCCAACTGAGAGCAGAAGAAAAAGAGACACCAAGAATATTGGGAGAAGATGAAGGATTGATTTTTGTATTGTTGAAGAATAAGGGATAGTCCGCTGGGAGATCCTGACAGGTAGATAGATGGAGAAATTGGGTTTTGGAAGCATTATAGGTAACAAGGTTTTCTCTGCCCCAATTGGAGATAGTATTTAGATCAGAATTTAAGAGTTATATGGCTTCATTACGTTTGTCATTGAGGGATTGTTGGCTGGGGCGTTCTGAAAAACTAATGGAGTAGTGTAAGGTTGAGTCGTCTGTGTATGAATGGATGGGAATTGAGGTACAGTTGAGGAGATAATTTATAAAAATTAGATAGAGAATAGGAGATAGGACAGAGCCCTGAGGAACACCGGAGTTTATAAGGTGAGGAAGTGAACAATGGCCGACCACAACCGCGGCAATGGAACGGCCGGAAAGGAAATTAGAGACAAAGGCACAGATGGAGGGATAGAAACCGAAGGAGGGTAGTTTAGAAATTAAAGATTTGTGCAGACTCTATCGAAGGCTTTCGATATGTCTAGTGCAATAGAAAAAGTCTCACCGAATTCCCGAAAGGAGGATGACCAGGAGATGTAAGATATGAAAGAAGATCACCAGTAGAGCGACCCTTAAGGAAGCCATACTGGCGATCTGAGAGCAGATTATGAGAAGAGAAATGCTTAAGAAATTTGGAAGCAAGAATAGTTTCAAAACTTTAGAAAGACAAGAGATGAGAGCAATTGGACGATAGTTGGAGGGTTGAGAGCGGTCACCCTTCTTTGGGACAGGTTGAATGTGAGCCAATTTGGATACAGTATATCTATCTATCTATCTATCTATTGCCAGACGCCTTGCTCCCCTTAATGGGGGTGGCCATACACAAAATGCCCCCAAGCGGACCTATCCCTTGTAAGAGGGACAACCCCTGCCAGTTTACTGAAGAACTTAAAGGATTGACCACTCAACTTAGGGTCTGTCCGACTCAGAGTATATGATTAGATAAATATCCAGTATTCGATAAATGGATATCAATCGTAGTCATATGTTGTACTTATAGCTGTCTTGATGGTTAGAGTGTTTAAGAATGTATGTGATGAATATATTACCGATGAACATATTGTTATTGGTTTCAGCTATATACAGTATATATATGATTGTATGAAGCTTAGGAAATATCTGTGAGAACTAAGATGATTAATTGAGGCAGCCTGTGGCATATTTATAGCTAGATATCCTTCCTAAGCTGAATAAAATGGTCTAATAGTTGCCAGCATATTATAGGAAGAGCGTCACCGGTACTGTATAGGTTAACCCCTTCTGTACCGACGACGTCTTTTCAAGTTTATTCTAGCTATATTTAGAAGATTATGTGCAGTTTAATAAGGATCTGTGGTAGTGAAAATTATTAAGTGAGATAGTTCGTAGCCTGTTAATTGCTGGAGGCCCTTTATAAACTGAATAAAATCGTCTAATAGTAGCCAGAATACAGTAAAATAGAGGTCGCCGGTACAGAAGGGGTTAATGACACGAATTACTTACAAAAATCACGAATAGTAATAAAATAATTATTCTTGACCCTTTCTTATTATATTCTAGCATTATTTACACGATTATATGCAGTTTAAGAAGGATCTGTGGTAGTAAGAAGTATTAAATGAGATAGTTCGTAGCCTGTTAATTGCTGGAGGCCCTTTATAAACTGAATAACATCGTCTAAGAGTAGCCAGAATATAATCAAAAAGACGTCACCGGAAATATATGGGTTAAGGAGGGATGGTTCAGTTTTTGGTCGATCTTTTAATTTATTTATTATTTTTCTAGTTTCCTCCCTAGACCTCCATCAAAATTAAAAATAACAACCCCAGTATATACCCCTTTAAGTTATATTGGTTTCCTCGCTAGACCTCCATCAAGCTGAAAAAACACTTCCTAGATCCCCCTTCAAGATGTATAAAATGTTTACATTTTTCGGTAGAAAATATAATTTTCATTGTTCCTCCTAAAATTACCGGCTCGCTATCGCTCGCCAGGAAATAGTCGACACCTAAATGGCACGAAAGGCCCTAATACAGTATATATTAACAGAGAAATGGAGTGAAAGATTTTAGAATAGCCAAATTAATAGGGCAAACGTCTTATAATCTTAAACAAAATGGGGCTAAACATGAGGGAGAAGGGGGTTCAGAAAAGCCACCCATCTCCCTTTAACATAAACCCAATGGCAATATTATGATTAACCCTTTCCGTACCTGCGACGTCTTTTTGTCTTATTTTGGCTACTATTAGACGATTTTATTCAGTTTAAAAATGAGCCCTCAGCAATTCACAGTCCTCCAACGATCTCACTTAACCCTTTTTACTGTCACAGATCCTTTTTAAACTGCACAAAATCGTCTAAATATAGCTGGAATCAAAATAAAAAGACGTCGCCGGTACAGAAGTGGTTAACACTTTCTGTATCGGTGACGTATTTTGTTTTATGTCAGCAGCTGCCTTTAGACGACTTTACGAAACTTTGGAGGGATATATGGGAGCCAAAAGGATAAAATTATATAGTGTGTAGCCTTTTAACGTGTAGACATACCTCTTAAGCTAAATAAAACCGTCGAGCACTAGCTAGAATTTAATGAAAAGGATGTCACCGGTGCTGAATGTGTTAATCATATATATACTATACCTTGATAACTAACTAACTTCCTGCTGGTTCACACACACGTCATAAAAGGATGTCACCGGTGCTGAATGTGTTAATCATATATATACTATACCTTGATAACTAACTAACTTCCTGCTGGTTCACACACACGTCATAAAAGGATGTCACCGGTGCTGAATGTGTTAATCATATATACTATACCTTGATAACTAACTAACTTCCTGCTGGTTCACACACACGTCATAAAAGGATGTCACCGGTGCTGAATGTGTTAATCATATATATACTATACCTTGATAACTAACTAACTTCCTGCTGGTTCACACACACGTCATAAAAGGATGTCACCGGTGCTGAATGTGTTAATCATATATATACTATACCTTGATAACTAACTAACTTCCTGCTGGTTCACACACACGTCATAAAAGGATGTCACCGGTTATGATGTTTGTTATTTATATGTTGTGGTTGTGAGTTGTTGTTATCATGCAGTCTTAATGTTGTTGATATTGTAGTAGTAGTAGTTGTAGTAGTAGTAGTAGTAGTAGTTGTAGTATAGAGTGGTAGGAATAGAATAGAATCTGATGGTTATAAAATGTAATCAATGTACAATATTTCAACAAAAATAAAGGAACAACAACAACATAATCCACGATGATGAGTCTGAGTGAAAACCCCGGAATACGGTAGGAAGCAGTTGTATGACTACCAAGTTGTGTGAATTGACGTCTGGTCCAACCTTGTTTAGGGTCTAGAGGGGGATGTATTGCACAGGATGAATAGTGTAGCAGAAACAAATAAGCTAAATACTGTTACGACTGGGGTTCAAATATATCAGGGCTCTTATTCATTGGACTAGTAATGGCATAAATGCTACAACGGAAAGCGCTAGATCCAACCTCTGATGTATATTCCCAGTGAACAAAGAACACAAATACTCTACAGAGTTCTATATGCAATAATAGGCCATCAAACTCTCAATAAATGTGCGTCTACTCTAGGTTTAATGTTATGTGAAAACAGCCTATTACTACCTATAACCGAAGGTGCTTGGTTATGGTATGCAAAGTAAAGTGGTAAGAGAAGTTACAGCTTACGTTACTTTAATCAATAAATGTCAGGCACTCCTGCATGAAAGAAAGTGCACTAAAGTCCTTCAACACTAACAAGGAATCTTCTTTAAATGTTAGATGCTATAAAGATGCTCGTATCGGAAATGGAACCCAAAAAGGCAGGCAGCGGAACAATGCTCGTGCAGGCTATGCACACAAAAAGGCAGAATATATAATGCCGTCGGAGCCAAGAATATCCTAAACACAACAATAATAATAATCGCCACGACAATGCAGTATTCCTATCAACAAAAAGAGCCTAAGTCGTTTGTGTCTCCATACATCAAACTAGGCTGCGAAATGCTTGTGTAATCATAAATGGGTATGCATAAAAAGAGTAATTGGATTAATATACTTAATGTCTACTATGATTGATGAAGTCTAGCTAGAGTCAATGATACGAGATACTGGTGCGCATGGCATGCCGCATAGCCTAGTGTAAATCACAAGTCTGTGCGTCAAATATTTCGTTATAGGGAAGGGTAGCTCTCTTGAGAAACCTTAATACCGAAGTATTAAGCGTTCTCCTGGCGTACCTCAAAGACAAACGAGCTTAGAACAGTGCAGAATGGTATAGGCAAAAAGCCCTCATTCGTGCATGCTCTACTCTCAATGGCACACAGACTAGAATTTACTCAATCAACTCCAGTTCTCAGGTATGTCGTGCAGCTTTTAACTAAAGCCAGCACTCATGGGAAACAATACCTTATAATATCTGACCCCTAGTCTAGCATTATCTAATCCAGCAGAACACTAATAATTAAAGGAAGCGGTACTATGAAAGCCAACCAATGCTTCGTGATCCACTTATCTTAACAACTAACATACATGGGTTATATCAGACCTTAACGCACAATACAACTGGCCAGCATGATGCTGATTTTGCAGAGTTAACCAGAGGGGGTATAATATTAATAAAAGGTGGTGAAAGATATGGAAAATGAGAGAGATAGGCAGAGGAAAAGATTCTCAGGTACAGAGCAGGGGACAGGTAGCAAGGGAAAAAGATGGGTGCGTTCTAGAAACCAGATCTGAGGGAGAGAGTGGCGAGGAACTGTATATATACTCGCACCAGCTCGAGCCGCGTGGGAAAAAAGCGGTTACAAGTCCTCTAGCCACTAGCAAGGGAGCTAACAGCATGGGAAGGACCTCTCTCAACCAACCCCACGCGACAGCCAGCCGTGACGTCATCGAGCGGGACAAACACTACGCGCTCCCTCTCACTCTGTTCTACTCTCTCTCTCTCTCCCAGATCCCATCATTACTAGTTAATGATAAAACATATACTTTACAATTAAATATATAAAGCCTTGACATGGGTGAAAACAAAGAGCCTTTCTGGACTGCCCATGACACAAGCTTTCATATGAAATAAAGCACACTCTAATACCTAAACTGTAGCCCCATCCACTGCCCTGGCGATCCTAGCGAGTCACTGTAGGACAAGCCATGCGGTTCTAACGGAGTGGTTAACGTCACACCCCCCCCAAGATTTTCTCAGAGGCCCCAAGGCTCACAAAAATCTGATGGTTAGAACCCATGCTATATCTCCACTTCCCATCACCCAGCAGCAGTAAAATATCTGGCACAGTTCTTCAACAAAACATTTTTCAAAATTATAACCCTCCCCAATACCATAGGTTAAATTATATGTAGTTATGCTCCTCAAGAGCGAGCTTCTCTAGCCCAGCATTCTGAGAGGAGTGCAACTCAGAATTACTGCTATAACATACTAAACAAATTCAACTATCAAAGAAAGAGTTTTTATTTGTTTTTTTTTATGTTTATAATTTGTTTATTTCGGCTGCACTATAGGGGCAAGCCTATTTTTTTCTTCTATACCAAACGCACAACTCCTGCTTTACGACCCAATACGCTGGGCTACAACCGCGAGCCAACAAGCACCAAGCGCAAAATACTATTCAAACTAAAGCAGGAGGCTACCCGTGTGTCAATCTACCCAGGATCATATACCCTTGAACGACCATCTGCATCCACGTTGTCACAACCGGCAATATGGCGTATGTCCAGGTTATATACCAATAACCTTAGTGACCACCTGGTCAGCCTCATATTCCGATTGTGAAACTGGTCCAAGAACTTGAGAGGGTGATGATCTGGGTAAACTACAACGACCGGACCATAGGCTGGAACATAGACCTCGAAATGCCCAAGCGCAAGCACAACTGCCAGCAGCTCCTCCTCGACAACAGAGCAGCTCTGGGCCGAATTGTACTTCTCCGAGCAAAAACTAACAGGATGCTCCAGCCCATCATCGTCCTTTTCCACAAGGACGGCACCAGCCCCCACACCACTAGCCTCCGTTGCTAGTTGGAAAGGTAGGCTAAAGTCAGGGGCCCTGAGGATCGGGTGAGTGCACAACAGGTGTTTTACTTCCCTAAACACCTTCTCACACTCAGGCACCCATTTGAACTTCTTATCCTTCCAGTTATCCTCCACCTGAGCTTGACTGTCCCGTTCTCCTTCTCCACCTTGACTGCTAAACGTCATCACAGGCACAGTGAGAGGCTCAGGGGGGTGCCTCCCATACTCCTTCACGGGATTATCATGACATAACTGATTGCGCTTCCGTCTGTCTGGAGTGGCTACCAAGTAAACCAGGTCCGATAGCTCCTCCACCACCCTATAAGGACCAGCGTACTTCGCGGATAAGGGGTGACCTACAAGGGGCAGTAGAATCAACACCTCCTGACCCCCGTGAAACTCCCCGAGTTCAACCTTAAGGTCGTACCTGTCCTTCCTGAGGGCCTGAGAGCTAGTCAAGTTACGGCCAGCCAACTCCAGACTGCGCAACATCCGTTCTCGACTGTTGAGGACACACTTGAGCATAGAACAATGTTTTTCTGCACCCTCCCATACTTCTTCAACCATATGGAGAGGCCCTCTGACACAGTGTCCAAAGACGAGCTAATTAGGGCTGAGTCCCAAACTCTCCCCAGGTACCTCCTGCACAGCAAACAAAACACATGGCAGGCCAAGATCCCAATCCTTCCCACTCTCAAAGCAACAACAACGAAGCACAGATTTCAAGGCTGAGTGCCATCGCTCTAACACACCCTGGCTCTCCGGATGATACGCAGATGACACAACCCCAACAATCCCATGCTGCGGCATTGCTTGGACAAAGAGGCTAGAAGTGAAGTTGGGTCCCTGGACTGACTGAAGACCCTGCGGGTAACCATACCGGGAAAAATACACTAGCAAGCTTCGGACCACCGTCTTCGCCGACCCATTTCTCATAGGGTACGCATCAGGGTACCTTGTTGCTACATCTCCCGACTGTGCATCACTGTCCTCCTTCAACTCTTTCGTCTTTTTAAGCCCATCCTCTGCCCCTTCAGGAACAGTTACTGGGTCTTCTCCAGACTCGAAATGTGGTCCTAATAATGAGTCCCCGAGAAGGTCCGTTGACACTAAACTCTCAACCGCATCAACTTTCAACCCCTTCTCGGTACCCTTCCTCCGCTGATCTAAAGATTGTTGACCAGAATGTGACTCCCTGGATGCAGAATCTCCGGTGACAACACACGCCATAGGCTGCCCCGGACACTTCTCAACCCACTCCTGCTCCTCCCTACTCACGTCGGCCGGCTTCTCGGCAACGACCAAGGGTGGAGCCTCAGAAGTAGGTCCCGCAAAGTCGTTGCCGAGAAGGAGGTCGACGCCCCCAACAGGTAACTTCTCCACAATTCCTACATCCAGGTCTCGAGTCACACCATCAACTTCCACCTTCATTCTTACAAGCGGGTATGACCTTGTCGCATTAACTCCCTGAACCACAACCACCCGCGCCGTATTGACAGGTTTACCAGTGAAATTTCTCAACAGTGTTTGCGATGCCCCAGTGTCATGCAAAATTCTCACCTCATGTCTTCTACCCCCCCACTCCACACAACCGAGTCCCCTGTGGTCACTAAAGGCATCACAGACAGGGAATAAGCCTTCCGGATCCTTCTGCACTGGCAGTGTATTTACCTCGGAAGAAATGCCTCTAACAAACTCAAAATGTCCTCTTGAACACTCCAATGCCGTGAGCAAAAGACACGGCTGCCGGAGGAGGTCGACTAGGGCACTCATTTGCCTTATGACCCTCCTGGTGGCAACTAAAACACATAAATTTTGGTTTCGGCTTATACTGTGATGTAAAAGGCCCCTGACTGTTCACATATGGTGTGGTGTAAGGTTTGGATTCAGTTTTAGTTTCATGGCTCTTCTGTTTAAATGTGTCATTATTCCGGGGAGGGGGAGGATAACGGTCCTTAGCACTTACATCGTACTTCTGTGAGGACCCCCAACCCCGAATCAACGACAGCCGTCGATCAGCCATTTCTGCTGCTTCGACTAGAGTTCTTGGGTTTTTCTCCTTCAAGTTCAAAGTTAGATCACCGCCCGTGCTCTTAAAGAACTGCTCCAACATCATTAACTGCTTAATTTCATCAAATGTTGTGACCTTCTCAGATCGGAGCCAGTTCCCCATAGCATTGGACAAGTCCCGGGCGTGTTCCAAAAAGATGCTATCTCTTCCCTTAGTTACACCCCGGAACTTCAAACGGTACGTTTCTGGTTGCAGTTCGTAAGCCCTCAGGACAGCCTCCTTGAGATCCTCGTACACAATACATAACTCCAAAGGTAACGCATCATAGGCTTTAAGACCCTTGCCTATTAATCTAGAGGATACAAGTGCTGCCCATTTATTCTCTGGCCACTGGTGTTCCTAGCACTTCTTCTCAAAGCGTGTGAAAAATTCTGTTACACCACTCTCATCAAACACCGGAACCAGTTTCAATAAGTGCGAGAGAGACTGCTCATGAACACGGTTACCAGCCCCAAGTCGCTGTCCCGTTGCCTCTACTCGCGACTTCTCTACGTCCATGTCGGCACAGTACCTAGTCGACTCTAAATCAGCTTGGATTTTTGCTAGCTCTATGTGCTCATGACTGATAGTTTTTCTCTCTTCTATCTTGGCTAATTCTAATTGCTGCTGAAGCTCACATGCCCTTTGTTGCTGTTGAAGCTGACATTTTCTCTCTTCGATCTTAGCTAATTCGAGCTGAAGCAATAATTCTGGAGTTAACCCTTGAGGAGGTGAAGGTGCTACAATGTTTGAAATTACCGGTGGTCCCCCCAGGGGCAACCAACCCTGCCAGTCACTACCCACCTGTGGAAGCGTACCCGGGGTTGGCAAACTACTGGGATGGCTGGGAGTCGAGTGTAGGGGAAGCATGGCCGAAGGGCTCTGAGCACTCAACCCGTCTCGCTCACCAGTCACCCTGCTCAGTACACACGTTATCAAGTTATCCTTGGTCATGCTGCTAGTAACCGCATGATCGATAGCTGTGGCCAGGCATTGAAGACCGTACCGATCCATACCCTCCAACCGCTCGGCAGTAACAGGCCATTGCAAAAATATCCTAGCATCCTCCTCACAGTTCACCCGATTAACCCTTTCATCATGCTGCTGTTCCTCAGTTTCGACATTACGTACTGTGTCTCCATTCTCCTCTGACCCGGTATAAGACATGATGCTCACAAAAATTTCTCACCACAATATTCAGAAAAGAAGTACCCCAAACTCTTATACCTCAATATACACACAACAAGTCTCGGAAATACTCAAGGGCTATACTATGTTGCAAAAAAAAATTATTCTTGCTGATCCCCGCAAAATATTCTCCAAAACAACAAATGTTCCCTGCTAATAAATGTAGGTTCACCAAATCCTAGGTAAGGTCGCCATTTGTTACGACTGGGGTTCAAATATATCAGGGCTCTTATTCATTGGACTAGTAATGGCATAAATGCTACAACGGAAAGCGCTAGATCCAACCTCTGATGTATATTCCCAGTGAACAAAGAACACAAATACTCTACAGAGTTCTATATGCAATAATAGGCCATCAAACTCTCAATAAATGTGCGTCTACTCTAGGCTTAATGTTATGTGAAAACAGCCTATTACTACCTATAACCGAAGGTGCTTGGTTATGGTATGCAAAGTAAGGTGGTAAGAGAAGTTACAGCTTACGTTACTTTAATCAATAAATGTCAGGCACTCCTGCATGAAAGAAAGTGCACTAAAGTCCTTCAACACTAACAAGGAATCTTCTTTAAATGTTAGATGCTATAAAGATGCTCGTATCGGAAATGGAACCCAAAAAGGCAGGCAGCGGAACAATGCTCGTGCAGGCTATGCACACAAAAAGGCAGAATATATAATGCCGTCGGAGCCAAGAATATCCTAAACACTACAACAATAATAATAATCGCCACGACAATGCAGTATTCCTATCAACAAAAAGAGCCTAAGTCGTTTGTGTTTCCATACATCAAACTAGGCTGCGAAATGTTTGTGTAATCATAAATGGGTATGCATAAAAAGAGTAATTGGATTAATATACTTAATGTCTACTATGATTGATGAAGTCTAGCTAGAGTCAATGATACAAGATACTGGTGCACATGGCATGCCGCATAGCCTAGTGTAAATCACAAGTCTGTGCGTCAAATATTACGTTATAGGGAAGGGTAGCTCTCTTGAGAAACCTTAATACCGAAGTATTAAGCGTTCTCCTGGCGTACCTCAAAGACAAACGAGCTTAGAACAGTGCACAATGGTATAGGCAAAAAGCCCTCATTCGTGCATGCTCTACTCTCAATGGCACACAGACTAGAATTTACTCAATCAACTCCAGTTCTCAGGTATGTCGTGCAGCTTTTAACTAAAGCCAGCACTCATAGGAAACAATACCTTATAATATCCGACCCCTAGTCTAGCATTATCTAATCCAGCAGAACACTAATAATTAAAGGTAGCGGTACTATGAAAGCCAACCAATGCTTCGTGATCCACTTATCTTAACAACTACCATACATAGGTTATATCAGACCTTAACGCACAATACAACTGGCCAGCATGAAGCTGATTTTGCAGAGTTAACCAGAGGGGGTATAATATTAATAAAAGGTGGTGAAAGATATGGAAAATGAGAGAGATAGGCAGAGGAAAAGATTCTCAGGTACAGAGCAGGGGACAGGTAGCAAGGGAAAAAGATGGGTGCGTTCTAGAAACCAGATCTGAGGGAGAGAGTGGCGAGGAACTGTATATATACTCGCACCAGCTCGAGCCGCGTGGGAAAAAAGCGGTTACAAGTCCTCTAGCCACTAGCAAGGGAGCTAACAGCATGGGAAGGACCTCTCTCAACCAACCCCCACGAACGAGGCAGCCAGCCGTGACGTCATCGAGCGGGACAAAAACACTACGCGCTCCCTCTCACTCTGTTCTACTCTCTCTCTCTCTCCCAGATCCCATCATTACTAGTTAATGATAAAATATAGACTTTGCAATTAAATATATAAAGCCTTGACATGGGTGAAAACAAAGAGCCTTTCTGGACTGCCCATGACACAAGCTTTCATATGAAATAAAGCACACTCTAATACATAAACTGTAGCCCCATCCACTGCCCTGACGATCCTAGCGAGTCACTGTAGGACAAGCCATGCGGTTCTAACGGAGTGGTTAACGTCACAATACATATAAATACATACATAAATGTTATTATTGTTCATTATTATTATTATTATTATTATTATTATTAATAGTAGTAGTAGTAGTAGTAGTAGTAGTAGATGTAGTAGTAGTAGTAATCCACGATAATGAGTCTGAGTGCTTACCCCGGAATAGTAAGTAGCTGAATGACTACCAAGTCGGGCGCTTTGATGACTGTTCTGACCTTGTTTAGGGTCCATAAGGGGGATGCACAGACTGAGTGGTTTAACTAAAAAAAAAAAAAAAAAAAAAAAAAAGTAGTAGTAGTAATAGTAATAGCATTAGTATGTTTTGTTTTGTTATTAGTTTCATCGCTAACTACCCTCCGTACATATTAGTCACTATATACAGTATACTGTAGTAGGTTATCAAATAGACAACATGACAACTTTGCAATTGCAATCCTAGTAAATATTTGATGACGCCCACACGAGTTAAGGTTGTTTAGTAACAGTTAGAAATACCGTAATCATCTTATCAATATCCGTTGTGGTTCATATATATATATATATACATATATATATATATAAAAGGAAAAGAATTGACAGGGCGCCAGGCAACATCTTTATTTTTCAAATTTTCGGCTAACCTTAAGCCATCATCAGGAACAACATTCCCTAAAAATAAGTAATACACTATTAGAACAACGCAATTTGTAAAAAATAGGGTAATGATTATCGAATCTATAAAAAGTTAAACTTACTAAATACCAACAATCCTATATTAATGTCTCACTATATATAAAATTAATATTCATACACTAACCATGTAAAACCAGTGAAGATACCGAAAAGCAAAATAAAGACCATCACAATTGAACCATAACAAATATTTTAACCTTTGAATACAAAAATGGCTTTAGTCATTGGGAGTGATGTGTTTTTTGTGTTAAATCTCTAGATTGGGTTGAATTTCAGTCTCGTATTGCTATGATATATAAGATTGATTTAGGCTTAGTTTATTAGTGTTTTCATGTTTTTGACTAAGAGTATCATTTGTGTTTGGATTTTTGGTCAGGGGTTATGTAAGTTAATTGCTAGTTATCGAAATATTATTATATAGTTTCCTTACTGATAAATCAATGGTGTTAGATAAATTGGGAGATCGTTTCTTGATCCGTTGTATGGTATTAGCCTGTGTTGTGACTTTGTTTTGAATTTATGGATACAATTTTTGTATTCAAAGGTTAAAATATTTGTTATGGTTCAATTGTGATGGTCTTTATTTTGCTTTTCGGTATCTTCACTGGTTTTACATGGTTAGTGTATGAATATTAATTTTATATATAGTGAGACATTAATATAGGATTGTTGGTATTTAGTAAGTTTAACTTTTTATAGATTCGATAATCATTACCCTATTTTTTACAAATTGCGTTGTTCTAATAGTGTATTACTTATTTTTAGGGAATGTTGTTCCTGATGATGGCTTAAGGTTAGCCGAAAATTTGAAAAATAAAGATGTTGCCTGGCGCCCTGTCAATTCTTTTCCTTTTGATATGGAGGTTTAAGTGCCCAAAATCTACTGCTGAAGTACTCATAACTATATATATATATATATATATATATATGAGAGAGAGAGAGAGAGTTACAATATATTGATTTGAAGGTAAGCGTACCCTAATAATAATAGTAAACATCAAAGTTGTTAACACAAACATAGTATATTCTTTGGTAACGTTTGGTAGTGGTAACAGCTCTGGTGTTTACTGTCAATATTCGGCTTCGCTTCCCTTCAAATTAATATATTGCAACTATATATATATATATATATATATACAGAGAGAGAGAGAGAGAGATAGAGATAGATAGAGAAATAGATAGATATACTGTATATGATAGGTCTTTCAAATCCATAATATACTGTATATATATTTGTTTTTCTTCTATATTCCAACTACTTCCTCTCGGGCATAGGCTGATAGCCTTTACACTCAACCGCTGAACACGGTGAGGCCCGTGAGGTCTTGCTCCAGTCTAGGGAGTGAGACATGCGAAGCTTCACGGCTCGAAGCAATTCCATCTCCGAAGCCTCTGTGCTTCACAGTCTCATCCCCACAGACTCGGACCCTCACTCTAAGAACGCCACCTATTGAGCAATTAACTCACTAGGCATTGCCCCCCTGTAGCCTATTTTTGAATATGGGAATATTCACACAATGCTATTTAACAGGGAACAATGAGGGTATTTGTTTGGCATTTCGGTGTGCTGTGGTAATGCACTGATACTAGGTACAGCACTAATTCCATCCCAATAATATCTTCCCATTGACATATTGGGATTCGAACCCGGGTCCATTGGATTACCAGTCCAGTGGCAAGACCACTCTGCCACACCTCCCCTAAGGTATAACTATCTATAGAGTAAAGCCCCAACCTATTGGTATAGTAATGTTAACACCCTCCTACATTGCCACCCTAAATCATTATAATAATTAATGATGGAAGGATGGGAGCCAAGGATATTACGCTGAAAGGTTTAGCCAGGGGAGGGGGAGTCCTAAGGGAGACACTGTGAGGGAGCATCCAAAGTTTATATACATACAAGTTAGTGTATATATACTTTGGGAGTATCAACCAGTATTATATATATTACGTCATTAATGTATTGTCTGTAAGGGGGGAGAG
Organism: Paralithodes platypus; assembly: GCA_032716605.1. Classification (NCBI taxonomy): domain Eukaryota; kingdom Metazoa; phylum Arthropoda; class Malacostraca; order Decapoda; family Lithodidae; genus Paralithodes; species Paralithodes platypus. Next base: position 6,608,943 of record CM064561.1, read on the forward strand.
TATATTTATTGGTCGATTTATTCGTTTAATTACTGTATATATTGTTTTAGTTTCCTCCCTAAATGTCCATCAAGCTTATCCCCAAGAACCGCAAAATAGAAACATTTGTACATTTTTTGGTAGACAAATGTGCACTCAGAATCATTCTCTCTCTCTCTCTCTCTCTCTCTCTCTCTCTCTCTCTCTCTCTCTCTATATATATATATATATATATATATATATATATATATATTGCACACAAACAAAGATAGTTATTGATATATATATATTATGTATTGATATAGTTACATATAAATATAGAGAAGTCAAAAGAGCAATATAAACCCCATTGGTGTGGTAGCCTGGTTGATACGAGAGGTGCTGGAAGAGAACACTGGCAATAACACAAACTTTCTCCAACGCTGCCCCAAGTCCTTTTATACCACCCTAACTTCTACCATCTCTAGAACTTCCAACACCATCCAAATACTTTAAAGTTTTTTTATGGGGAGATGGGGTATTTATTTGCTCATTTGTGTATATTTTTTATTATTATATTAGTTTCCTCCCTAGACCTCTATCAAGTTTAAAATACACCCGCCCACGAACCTCCTTCAAGATAAATTATTTTGTACACTCGGATGCCATAGTCTCTAGCCCACTCATAAGACTTCTTGGACCCCTTATGTTGTTCTTTATTCAATTATACATACTGTACTGTACATACATACATACAATTTTAAGACTGAGTGATCCACATATAGGTGCAGTTTCAGTCTCTTGTCCTAATGGCGTCGTTCCAGGCAACCCTGTTAAGGGTCTTCCTCGGTCCACCCCTTGGTGCCGCTCCCTCCACAATCACAAACCTGCATCACCTAATTTTGTTCATCCATTCTCTCCACATGCCCATACCATCTCAGTCTACTTGTACGCATCTCCTCGCTAATACTATTTTTACCTAAACGTCTCCTCACCTTATCATTTGTTATTCTATCCTGCAGTTTTACCCCACACATCCATCTCACCATTCTCGTCTCATTACGTTCCATTCTGTTGACATCCTCAACTTTAACGGCCCATGTTTCTGAGGCATACTTCATTGCACTTCTAACACTTGAGGCATACACAATTCCCTTCAGGGGGAGAGGCATTCTTTTCATGGTCAGAACTGGCAGCAGTTCTCTGAACTTCCCCCAGCCACATCTAATTCTAGCGACAGTGACAGGCTCGGCCCCACCGGCAGAGATGTTATCTCCTAAGTAACAAGACTTGTCCACCAGCTCCAATGACTCATTTCCAAAATTCACAGCCACAAGATCATCATTTAACACAAGCTCGCCCTTGCACACTCAATTTTCTCGAATTCTGACTTATCTTTCGGCAGGGGTCCTTTTATTCTACTACAGCTCTTACTCCCATGGTGCACCTAACATCGACAGAAGCTACACCAAATCAAGTTAGCGCCCACACCCTTTCCACACACTGCACAAGGTATTAACCGCTCTTTTCCACATTGCCTCGTCTCAATCTACAATGCATAACTTAGTTTTGCTAATATTGACTCTTAGACCCTTGCTCGCCTTGCCCTCTCTCCATCTTATGAATTTGGCCTCAGCATCTTGCACATTGTCAGCTATTAGGACTACATTGTCTTCATAATGCAGTTCCCACGGGAGTCCGGATCTAAAATCTCTAGACATTGCCTCCAGGACCATAGTAAAGAGGAGGTGGCTTAACACTGAACCCTGATGAACTCCAACACAGACTGTGAACTCCTCACTCAGCACACCTTTCACCCTCACCGCAATTCGCGAATCTATCCAAATTGTTTTTTGGATTAAATATTATTTTGAATAAATAATATATATTTGTTGTTAGTTGATGTACTGTATAATTATAGATGTATACTCATAAATACGTTGCCAGAGATATAATCCATAATTAGGAATAGGTGAACTCCACTAATATTTAGGGATTGGCTAGAGACTATGCCATCCGAGTGTACATACCATTAACACAAACCATGTACGCCAAAGGTTGTTTAACTGTATCTGAACATCACCATACTACTATTATGTATGTATGTATGTACTGAGGCACATACTCCATAGCTGGAGGTGGCCGACTCGTGACAGAGCCCTAACAGAAACAACATTTATAGTTCCAATTCGTAGGGTCCGGGACCACTTTCACGTTCCCTCACCCCTTACTCTGTCTCGTCTAGTAGCTGAATTTTACAAGGGAAGGAGGATTCCTAGCCCCTGATACTATTGTGACATATATACCCCCCTTTGAGATAGATTTGTTATTTTTTTGGTAGAAAAATGTCAGCTACATTTAGACAATGAAACAGTCTAAATGTAGCTGAAATCAAATATCAAAGTCGTCGCCGGTACAGAAACGGTACCCTAAATTTTACATTTCGTTTTACTTATAGAAAACTGTAAATTTAATCGTATAATGAACCAATTATCAGTGAGGGTTGCAGGTTTATTTTAGACGACCAAATATTATGTTCCTTCCAACAACCAACTATACTCCTAAAATCGATTAATGAAATTTACAAACACAACACTAAGATACATCTCTCTCTCTCTCTCTCTCTCTCTCTCTCTCTCTCTCTCTCTCTCTCTCTCATTAGTAGAGAGCCTTCTACTTTGCTGTCCTATTCTTCTACTATAAACTATCCCTGTCTAGTAATATTAAGGCCGGACCACCTTGTAGGGACTGCAAGGTCTGTGTGTATGTGTGTAACTCTCTCTCTCTCTCAGTGATGCTCTGTTTGTTGATTATGTATGAGAGCCCAGCTGTTGTTAGTTATCAAGTTAGATATTTAGATGCGGTGGTTGTTGGACGTTGGAGGTTACGGTTTGCAGTCGCTACGTTGTTATTATTATATAGTAGTAGTAGTAGTAGTAGTAGTAGTAGTAGTAGTAGTTGTAGTAGTAATAGTAGTTGTTGTAGTAGTTTTAGGAGTAGTTTTAGGAGGATGCAACTGGATTGAAGATGCATATTATAGAGTTGTACTATAATAGAGTAGTAGGAATAGCGTAATATATATATGATGTTTATAAAATGCAATGTACAATATTAAATATAGATAAAGGAAAACGCAAATCATGTGCATTGATGACTGTTCCGACCTTGTTTAACCCCTTTTGTACCGGTGACGTGTTTTGTATTTTATTTTAGCTATATTTAGAGGATTTGATATGGCTTAAGGGTGATCTGGGGTTTTAAAAAGCCTATTAATTGCTGGAGGTCTTTTTGAAACATCTTCTAATAGTAGCCAAATTTAAGTTAAATAGATGTTGCCGGTACTGAAGGGGTTAAAGTCCAGAGGAGGATGCACAGGCTGAGTGATGTATAACACAAATAGTAGTAGTAGTAGTAGTAGTGGTAGTAGTAGTAGTGGTAGTAGTAGTAGTAGTAGTGGTAGTAGTAGTAGTAGTAGTGGTAGTAGTAGTAGTATAGTAGTAGTAGTAGTAGTAGTGGTAGTAGTAGTAGTAGTAGTGGTAGTAGTAGTAGTATAGTAGTAGTAGTAGTTGTTATTGCTATTATCAATTAACCTGACAACTTTGCAATCGCAATCCTATTAATTATATGTTGACGCCTGTATGAGTTGAGTTTGTCTATAATGTTGACGCCTGTATGAGTTGAGTTTGTCTATAATGTTGACGCCTGTATGAGTTGAGTTTGTCTATAATGTTGACGCCTGTATGAGTTGAGTTTGTCTATAATGTTGACGCCTGTATGAGTTGAGTTTGTCTATAATGTTGACGCCTGTATGAGTTGAGTTTGTCTATAATGTTGACGCCTGTATGAGTTGAGTTTGTCTATAATGTTGACGCCTGTATGAGTTGAGTTTGTCTATAATGTTGACGCCTGTATGAGTTGAGTTTGTCTATAATGTTGACGCCTGCATGAGTTGAGTTTGTCTATAATGTTGACGCCTGTATGAGTTGAGTTTGTCTATAATGTTGACGCCTGCATGAGTTGAGTTTGTCTATAATGTTGACGCCTGTATGAGTTGAGTTTGTCTATAATGTTGACGCCTGCATGAGTTGAGTTTGTCTATAATGTTGACGCCTGCATGAGTTGAGTTTGTCTATAATGTTGACGCCTGTATGAGTTGAGTTTGTCTATAATGTTGACGCCTGTATGAGTTGAGTTTGTCTATAATGTTGACGCCTGTATGAGTTGAGTTTGTCTATAATGTTGACGCCTGTATGAGTTGAGTTTGTCTATAATGTTGACGCCTGTATGAGTTGAGTTTGTCTATAATGTTGACGCCTGCATGAGTTGAGTTTGTCTATAATGTTGACGCCTGTATGAGTTGAGTTTGTCTATAATGTTGACGCCTGTATGAGTTGAGTTTGTCTATAATGTTGACGCCTGCATGAGTTGAGTTTGTCTATAATGTTGACGCCTGTATGAGTTGAGTTTGTCTATAATGTTGACGCCTGCATGAGTTGAGTTTGTCTATAATGTTGACGCCTGCATGAGTTGAGTTTGTCTATAATGTTGACGCCTGCATGAGTTGAGTTTGTCTATAATGTTGACGCCTGCATGAGTTGAGTTTGTCTATAATGTTGACGCCTGTATGAGTTGAGTTTGTCTATAATGTTGACGCCTGTATGAGTTGAGTTTGTCTATAATGTTGACGCCTGTATGAGTTGAGTTTGTCTATAATGTTGACGCCTGCATGAGTTGAGTTTGTCTATAATGTTGACGCCTGCATGAGTTGAGTTTGTCTATAATGTTGACGCCTGCATGAGTTGAGTTTGTCTATAATGTTGACGCCTGTATGAGTTGAGTTTGTCTATAATGTTGACGCCTGTATGAGTTGAGTTTGTCTATAATGTTGACGCCTGTATGAGTTGAGTTTGTCTATAATGTTGACGCCTGTATGAGTTGAGTTTGTCTATAATGTTGACGCCTGTATGAGTTGAGTTTGTCTATAATGTTGACGCCTGTATGAGTTGAGTTTGTCTATAATGTTGACGCCTGCATGAGTTGAGTTTGTCTATAATGTTGACGCCTGCATGAGTTGAGTTTGTCTATAATGTTGACGCCTGCATGAGTTGAGTTTGTCTATAATGTTGACGCCTGTATGAGTTGAGTTTGTCTATAATGTTGACGCCTGTATGAGTTGAGTTTGTCTATAATGTTGACGCCTGTATGAGTTGAGTTTGTCTATAATGTTTGACGCCTGTATGAGTTGAGTTTGTCTATAATGTTGACGCCTGTATGAGTTGAGTTTGTCTATAATGTTGACGCCTGCATGAGTTGAGTTTGTCTATAATGTTGACGCCTGTATGAGTTGAGTTTGTCTATAATGTTGACGCCTGCATGAGTTGAGTTTATCTATAATGTTGACGCCTGTATGAGTTGAGTTTGTCTATAATGTTGACGCCTGTATGAGTTGAGTTTGTCTACAATGTTGACGCCTGCATGAGTTGAGTTTGTCTATAATGTTGACGCCTGTATGAGTTGAGTTTGTCTACAATGTTGACGCCTGTATGAGTTGAGTTTGTCTATAATGTTGACGCCTGTATGAGTTGAGTTTGTCTATAATGTTGACGCCTGTATGAGTTGAGTTTGTCTATAATGTTGACGCCTGCATGAGTTGAGTTTGTCTATAATGTTGACGCCTGTATGAGTTGAGTTTGTCTATAATGTTGACGCCTGCATGAGTTGAGTTTGTCTATAATGTTGACGCCTGTATGAGTTGAGTTTGTCTATAATGTTGACGCCTGTATGAGTTGAGTTTGTCTATAATGTTGACGCCTGCATGAGTTGAGTTTGTCTATAATGTTGACGCCTGTATGAGTTGAGTTTGTCTATAATGTTGACGCCTGCATGAGTTGAGTTTGTCTATAATGTTGACGCCTGTATGAGTTGAGTTTGTCTATAATGTTGACGCCTGCATGAGTTGAGCTTGTCTATAATGTTGACGCCTGCATGAGTTGAGTTTGTCTATAATGTTGACGCCTGCATGAGTTGAGTTTTGTCTATAATGTTGACGCCTGCATGAGTTGAGCTTGTCTATAATGTTGACGCCTGCATGAGTTTGAGTTTGTCTATAATGTTGACGCCTGCATGAGTTGAGTTTGTCTATAATGTTGACGCCTGCATGAGTTGAGTTTGTCTATAATGTTGACGCCTGCATGAGTTGAGTTTGTCTATAATGTTGACGCCTGCATGAGTTGAGTTTGTCTATAATGTTGACGCCTGCATGAGTTGAGTTTGTCTATAATGTTGACGCCTGTATGAGTTGAGTTTGTCTATAATGTTGACGCCTGCATGAGTTGAGTTTGTCTATAATGTTGACGCCTGTATGAGTTGAGTTTGTCTATAATGTTGACGCCTGCATGAGTTGAGTTTGTCTATAATGTTGACGCCTGTATGAGTTGAGTTTGTCTATAATGTTGACGCCTGTATGAGTTGAGTTTGTCTATAATGTTGACGCCTGCATGAGTTGAGTTTGTCTATAATGTTGACGCCTGTATGAGTTGAGTTGTCTATAATGTTGACGCCTGCATGAGTTGAGTTTGTCTATAATGTTGACGCCTGTATGAGTTGAGTTTGTCTATAATGTTGACGCCTGCATGAGTTGAGCTTGTCTATAATGTTGACGCCTGCATGAGTTGAGTTTGTCTATAATGTTGACGCCTGCATGAGTTGAGTTTGTCTATAATGTTGACGCCTGCATGAGTTGAGCTTGTCTATAATGTTGACGCCTGCATGAGTTGAGTTTGTCTATAATGTTGACGCCTGCATGAGTTGAGTTTGTCTATAATGTTGACGCCTGCATGAGTTGAGTTTGTCTATAATGTTGACGCCTGCATGAGTTGAGTTTGTCTATAATGTTGACGCCTGCATGAGTTGAGTTTGTCTATAATGTTGACGCCTGCATGAGTTGAGTTTGTCTATAATGTTGACGCCTGCATGAGTTGAGTTTGTCTATAATGTTGACGCCTGCATGAGTTGAGTTTGTCTATAATGTTGACGCCTGCATGAGTTGAGTTTGTCTATAATGTCTTCAGTTTCATGAATAGTGTTAGCATATCCATTGTGGTTCAATAGACAGAGAACTACCTTGCACAGTTTGATTGTAGGGCCGATCATATACATATATATATATATATATATATATATATATATATATATATATATATAGAGAGAGAGAGAGAGAGAGAGAGAGAGAGAGAGAGAGAGAGAGAGAGAGAGAGAGTGAGAGAGAGAGATAGATAGATACTGTATATGATAGGTCTTTCAGATCCATAATATAGATATGGAAGAACTGTCTATAGCATAAAGCCCCAACATAATGTTATGGTAATGTTAACACCCTCCAACAATACCACCCTAAATCATTATAGTAATTAATGATGGAAGGATGGAAGCCAAGGATATTACGCTGAAAGGTTTAGCCTGGTGGAGGGGGGAAGTCCTAAGGGAGACACTGTGAGGGAGGGATGAACCAGTATTATAGGTAGATATAATACGTTATTATATACTGTATATTAGTATGTGCTCCTTGATAAAACAAAACTGGTCCATTAATGCGTCTGCTTCAAGTTCTTTTATCTTGCAGCGACATAAACATTTCTAGTGAAGACATACATAGCACACTAAAGCCGGTGTCACGAGCCGTTTTTCGAGCAATTTTTACGGGCAATTATGGTCTGACAGCTTCAAAAATAACACTTTATCATAATTAAACCGCCTAACATAATCTACCTTCAGTCTAGCTACCGATTCCAGTGCAAAAAAGTTCCGAAATAATACGAGAAAAAACTTGCTCAAGGAAAATTGACGGAAAAAACGCTCGTGTGACAGCGGCTTAACGAAGGAACTACAGTAGATCCACCAAGCTTATTGCCCAAACCTGCAATAACATTGTTGATAACATAAATATTTGTGTTTGGTCAAGTGTGTACATTTCTACATTCCCTATTACTATATTGAGACATTATTAGATAGATGATTTATTAGCATCCGTGTAGGACCCTTCGTTATTCAACCCTTTCCGTACTGGTGCCGTCCTTTTAAAAAAAATATGGCTACTATTAGGCGATTTATTCAGTTTAAAGAGGACCGCCAGCAATTCCCAGGCTTCAAACTATTTCACTTAACCCCTTTTGCTACCACAGATCCTTCTTAAACTGCACAAAATCGTCCAAATATAGCTATAATAACCTTACAAGACGTCGCCGGCACAGGAGGGGTTAAAGAGCACCAGTCGGGGCTTTAAGGGGGATGTTCTGTTTTTTCTGGGGGGTTGATTTTTTCATATATATATAATATTGTTTCTAGTTTCCTCCCAAGACCTCCATCAAACTTAAAAAACAACCCCGTGATCCCCCTTCAAGATATATTTGTACATTTTTCGGTAGGAAAATATCCCGACCGAAAGCCTGTTTCTCCTAAGTTACACTCTTGGTATCACTCGCCAGGAAAAAATCGACACCGAAATTACATGAATGACAAAGTAAAAGGGGCGAAAGGTCTTAAAATCGTTAAAATAATGTGCCGAACGTCTTAAAATATGAAAACTAATGGGGCTAAGCATGAGGGAGAAAGGTGTCCAGAAAAACGACCCATCTCCCTTAACCTTTACTGGACCGGCGACGTATTTTTTTTATTGTTTTCTAGTAATTTTTAGACGATTTTGTGCAGCTTAAGAAGGATCTGTGGTAGTAAAGAGGGTTAAGTGAGATAGTACGAAGCCTGTTCATTGCTGAGAGGTCTTTTGTGCAGCTTAAGAAGGATCTGTGGTAGTAAAGAGGGTTAAGTGAGATAGTACGAAGCCTGTTCATTGCTGAGAGGTCTTTTTTGAGCTGAATAAAACCGTCTAACAGTAGCCAGAATAACGTTAACAGGAAGTCACCGGTACTGAAGGGGTTAAGGAGAGGTTTTTAGTTTGTTCCCAAGGCCTCCATCAAGCTTATAAGTAGTGCCTCTGATTTATCCTCAAGTTCCATATATATTGTAAAGTTGCATCGTTACTAATTACAAAGTGAATATTATAATGGCTGAAATGCAATACGGATAGATTATTAGCAGGCCTGGTAATTGACCACTTGCGAGTTTCAGGCTATAAGGAAGTTGGTGCCGTAAACATCGATATTAAACAGAAATGCAATAATAATGTAGGTTTCTGATGGGTAGAAAGTGTGTTGAATTGGGTTTTATGAATTTATACATGTGCTACAATCGTATTTTAGCTGGTAATTCTGCTAAATATCGATGTCTACAACTCCAACTTCCTTATAGAACCACACTCGCAAGTGGTAAATTCTGGTAAAACCTCCACACTGAAGTTCAATACTGAGTGAACTGCTGCACTAAAGGGTTAATGTATCTATACTGTATGTCCATGCATGGATTGGGATGGCTGGATTTTTTTTCTACCGACATAATATTATTTAAATCGATGGGGGAGCTTGAGGATAATCTATTAAGGGGAGGCTTTTAGTTTGGTTCCTAGATATCCTTCGAGCTTAAGATTACTCCCCCTTGAGCCCCTTTCAAGATAAATTTGTAAAAACAAAATCGGTAGAAAAATATCCCGGCTGAAAGCCGGTTCCTCTTAAACTACAGGCTCGCTATCGCTCGCCAGGATAAAATCGACACCTTAATGGCACGAAAGGTCTTAAAATTGACAGAAATGGGTTGAAAGTTCTTAAAATCGTCAAAATAATGGGGCGAACGTCTTAAAATTAGAAAAACAATGGGGCTCATCATGAGGGAGAAAGGAGTCAAGAAAAAAAAATCCCTCAAGTGGAAATCTCCCCTTAAGCTTGATGGAGTTCTAGACTAAAACAATAATATATAAATAAATATAAAAATAAATATACTGTATATACCCTTCCCCGTATCGTCCTTCAAGAGGGTCAGGGAGAAATCAATTAACACCTGTCACACCCAATTACCTCAATGTCATGTACAGTCGACCAAATAATTCATGTCTCGACACCAAGTATCTGTTCTATCTATCTATATGCTCAGGCCCAATCCCCATTTTGGGGGTAGCCGACTCAAGACAAAGCAAGAACAGGGAAAACACAAAAGCAACATAAAACAACGAATAAACACAGATAAAAAGCACCAACTCACACACATCCAGGTCACCCAGGAGAAGACCCAGAGACCAGGGTCACCAAGGTCGCTCCAGCACTCCCACCTGGAGAGGTTCCGATCTCGGCAGGCAGACATGCAGCGGAGCCAAAGCCACACGCCCTCCCACCACACTTCCAGGCGCACCCTTCATATTAATCGTCTCCCCGGGCCAGGCGCCTGATGGACTATTATCTAGTCCAACTTGCGCAGCCCGACCCCTTACCAAGTATATCCTGATCAATAATTGGTATCAGCAATATCTATAAAGAAATATGTGATGGATGCTAGGGTGTATAGGGGTATTGGAGGGGGTCTGTCTGATCATTATGTAGTAGTGGCTAAGGTTAGGATACAAAAGAAGTGGGTGAGGAGAGCTGGAGGGAGATGAGAGGAGGGTGGAATGGTGAGGAGGGTGGAGAGGTTGCAGGAGGAGGAAGTCAGGGAGGAGTACAGGAGAGCAGTGGAAAGACGACTAGGTGGGTTCGACCTGGAAGTTATGGAGGAAGTGGAGGAGATGAGCAAGGTGTTTAAGGATGAGATCTGTGCAGCATGTGAGGAGGTGTGTTGAGTGAGGAGAAGAGGGAGGGGAGTGGAAGCTACAGCATGGTGGACAGAAGAGGTAAGAATAGCTGTGGAAGAAAAGAAGAAAGCATATAGAGAGTGGTTGGGTAGTAGAGGGAATGAAGATTCCGAGAGACAGAAACGAGCGAGGTACATGGAGAGTAAGAGGGTGGTGAAGAGAGTAGTGAAGGAAAGTAAGAGAAGAGTAGATGAGGAATTTGGAAGGAATCTGAGTGTAAAATGGAGGGAGAGTAAGAAACTGTTCTGGAAAGAAGTCAAGAAAGTTAGGGAAGGTAGCAAGGGAAACTGTAAGGGTGTGAAAGATAAGAATGGGAGAATGCTCGCCGAGAAGCAAGAGAGAGTCGAAAGATGGAGGGAGTACTTCAATGAGTTGCTAAATGTAAGGAATAAAGAGCCAGCAAACATAGCTGGATAAGGTATGGGAGGGAAAAGAAGAGAAGTAGTGGAGGAGGAGGTGGGGATCAGGAGGTCAGAAGTGTGGGAAGCCATGAAAAGAGTGAAGTTGGGGAAAGCACCAGGAACAGATGGAGTGTGTGGGGAAATGTTGAGGTATGGTGGTGAGATAGTGATCGAATGGGTGTTGAAAATGTGCAAACTAGAATGGGGGAAGGGGAGTGCACCCGATGACTGGAAGGATGGCATAATAGTCCCCCTATATAAGGGCAAAGGGGAAAGAGGAGTGTGTGGTAACCACCGAGGAATATGTCTCCTAACCGTAGTAGGGAAGGTATGCAGTAGGGTAGTGATTGAGAGAGTGAGAGTGAGAACGGAGAAATGGATAGGCGACAAGCAGGGAGGTTATAGGAAGGGAAGAGGATGTGTAGATCAGATTTTTAGCCTGAATTGTTTTGTGGAGAAATATCTGGAGAAGAAACAAAAGGTGTATGTTGTCTTTATGGACTTGGAGAAGGCCTATGTCAGAGTGGATAGAGAAGGTTTGTGGAAAGTACTTAGAATATACGGAGTAGATGGCAAGTTGCTGAAAGCAGTGAAGAGCATGTATGAGGGTGCAAAGGTGGCAGTACATGTGGAGAGTGAGCAGAGTGAGTTCTTTGACCTGAATGTTGGTTTGAAACAGGGGTGTGTTATGTCCCCGTGGTTGTTTACTGTATATATGGATGGAGTCATGAAAGAAATACTAGGAAGAGCAGTGGATGTTGGTGTATCGCTGAAAAGGGAGGGAAATGAGTGGAAGCTGCCTATACTACTGTTTGCGGACGACACAGATCTGATGAGTGATAATGAATGGGAGTTACAAGGTCTGGTAAATGAGTTTGGAACAGTGTAGTAAAAAAGGAATTTGAAGGTAAATGTGGGGAAAAGCAAGGTTATGGTCTTCGAAAGGGGAGAAGTCACAGAGTGTGAGGTGAAGTTGAACGGTCAGGTTATGGAGATCGTCAGCTCTTTTAAGTATCTGGGCAGTGTGTTGAGTAAAGATGGGACTGTGGATGAAGAAGTGCAGGAGAGGGTGCAACAGGAGAAGAGGGTTTTAGGAACGTTGAAAGCAGTAACAAGAAATAGAGTGGTCAGTATGGAAGTGAAGAAGTCCTTGCATGACAGTGTGGTAATCCCGACACTAACTTACGGAAAGCGAAGCGTGGACGTTCGTGGAGAGACTCAGACCAAGAGTGAGAGCAGTGGAAATGAGTTACTTGAGAAGTGCGTGCGGAGTTACATGGAGGGATAGACAGACTAATGAGGAAGTAAGAAGGAGGTGTGGTGTGGAGGTAGATGTGCTGGAAAGTGTGAAAAGGAACAACTTGAGATGGTTCGGCCATATGGAACATATGGAAAGCGAGAGAATGACTAAGAGGGTGTACGAGAGCGAGGTGGAGGGACAGAGAGGGAGAGGTAGACCGAATGAGATGTGGAAGGATGGAGTGAGGAAGTACATGAACGAAAGCGGTGCTGACTGGGGGGGAGGGGCGTCGACCGACTGGGGACAGAGGTGCATGGGGGTGGTTCGTTCGTGGCCACCCCTTCGGGGATCACGGCGTCAGGCAATAGATAGATAGAATATCTATACTTGATTTATTAATTTTAAGTATGATATACAAACATGTTCCTACACTTTCCTACCCTATTCAACATCTGGCAGACATATTTACAGCACAGAGCGAGCCAATTGTAATGAAAGCCGAGACATGTCTTATTAGCGCGACCCTACTCTCTCTCTCTCTCTCTTTCTGTTTATCTACCTGGCTAACAGATAGACAACGAGTGGTAATCAATGGTGTTTCTTCTGAGTGGACTCCATTCATTTCTGGAGTTCCACAGGGATCTGTCCTTGGCCCGCTACTGTTTATCATGTACTGTATGTCAATGACGTCGATATTGGTCTGTTGAGTGTGATCTCTCAATTTTCAGATGACATTAAGCTTGGAATGAATGTGAAAGACCCCAAAGGGGTTGAACAGCTCAGGATGGACCTCAACAGACTGGGTGAATGGTCGTAGACATGGCAGATGCCTCTAAACTTGGAAAAGTGCAAGGTGATGCATATCGGCTAAGCAAACCCCAATTCAGGCTATTCACTATTGGGAATGCCTCTGGAAGTGACTGTCTTGGAAAAAGATCTGGGTGTTCTGATTAGCAATGACATAAAGTTGTCCAAGCAGTGCATTGAAGTAGAGAAGAAAGCTCAATAATTATTGGGCTATATTTAGAGGCAAGTTAAGTATATAAATAAGGAAATAGCCCCCACACTTTACAACGCTCTGATACGGCCTCTCCTGTTCAAATCTGGTCTCCAGCACTCGGGAAAGATATAGAGCGACTGGAAAGAGTACAAGCTAGGGCTACAAAGCTTATTCCAGCACTTAGAAGAATGAGCTACGAGGACCTGTTGTATTGAGAATTCTTAATCTCTTTCCATTGGAGACACGCAGACTACGAGGTCAGCTCATTGAAGTTTTTTTAAATACTTAATGGGTTTCACAATGTGGATTTTAGCAAAATGTTTAATCTCAATATGAACACAACACGCAACCATGGCTGGAAATTAGAATTAAAAAGGTTCAGCACTAGTAATTGTGGAAACTTTGTTCACATATAATACAAACTTCCCTCCGGAGCTGTACATAGTTCTTCAGTAGAGCAGTTCATGAAGAGAGTAGATATTATTTTGCACACTCTGTAAAGAGTGTAGTGCACTAAACAGTCTCTCTCCTTCCACTTCAAATATCTCCTCGGAATGGACTGGAAGGTCTCCGAGGTACTAACTATTCCTTATAACTCCTTGTAAGCCTGCCTCTCTCTCTTGTTACATGTTTTATTAGCAGCGCATATTGTGTTCACATATAGGGTAGAGTAGCCCATTCGTACGCGGCGATCCGATTAGTACACAAAATCGACCATAAACTGAACTTAAAGTATTATACTTTGAGCTTTATTCGTAAATTTCGTACAAAAATATGTTTTAACTATCGTTTATTTCATATTAATTACATTTACCTCTCTCTACTCATTATTATGGGTAGTATTGCTATAGATTTTGCGCACTCATTGGAGAACCGCGTACGAATTGGCTAGTATACCCTACTGAATATAGGAAGTCACATATCTAGACACAGTTGTTCTCAGCTCTGTCGTTTTGAGGGAATATATTTTTCTTTTTGTTGTTTATTGTGAAAACAAATTCTCCTTCCATTAACCCCTTCTATACCGACGACGTTCTTTTCACTTTATTTTGGCTACTATTAGACGATTTTATTCAGTTTAGGAAGGATGTCTACCATTTAAAAAGCTATAGACTATTTCAATTAATCCTTTTAGCAACCATATATCCTTCCTAAGCTACATAAAATCGTCTAAATCTAGCTGAAATCCAATACAAAAGACGTCACCGGTACAGAAGGGGTTAATTGTTATGAAATAAAAGAGACCTATACAAGACCCTATTAGAAGCTGGTTAATGTTCAATGAATCAAATAAGATGTAGTATTGAAGTCAGTATCAACATATGACAAATATAATATATATATACCCAAACTAACTCATTTGAGCTACACTTTCAAATGCTATGGTAGTTTAGGGTAGCCTTTAGCAACCAACTATAATACTATAATAACACTACGACTCGTACTTCCACCTGGATATTTGTCCTTATTTTTTGTTTATCTCTCTCTCTCTCTCTCTCTCTCTGGGTTCAGCCATACAAGTGTTGATAGATCGGGTAATACATCCAGCTAATATGACCGCTGATAAACATTGGAATACAGAAAACGGGAAGAAGATCGGTGGATCAATTACTGATGTTGACAAGGTAAAGGGAGTTATGGGGATCCAACAGAACCTACTGTAGGGGGAACTAAAGGAGACAAGTTATATTATGTGAGCTATTACCTACAGTTATATTATGTGAGCTATTACCTACAGTTATATTATGTGAGCTATTACCTACAGTTATATTATGTGAGCTATTACCTACAGTTATATTATGTGAGCTATTACCTATAGTTATATTATGTGAGCTATTACCTACAGTTATATTATGTGAGCTATTACCTACAGTTATTTTATGTGAGCTATTACCTACAGTTATATTATGTGAGCTATTACCTACAGTTATATTATGTGAGCTATTACCTATAGTTATATTATGTGAGCTATTACCTACAGTTATATTATGTGAGCTATTACCTACAGTTATATTATGTGAGCTATTACCTACAGTTATATTATGTGAGCTATTACCTATAGTTATATTATGTGAGCTATTACCTACAGTTATATTATGTGAGCTATTACCTACAGTTATATTATGTGAGCTATTACCTATAGTTATATTATGTGAGCTATTACCTATAGTTATATTATGTGAGCTATTACCTATAGTTATATTATGTGAGCTATTACCTATAGTTATATTATGTGAGCTATTACCTACAGTTATATTATGTGAGCTATTACCTATAGTTATATTATGTGAGCTATTACCTACAGTTATATTATGTGAGCTATTACCTACAGTTATATTATGTGAGCTATTACCTACAGTTATATTATGTGAGCTATTACCTACAGTTATATTATGTGAGCTATTACCTACAGTTATATTATGTGAGCTATTACCTATAGTTATATTATGTGAGCTATTACCTACAGTTATATTATGTGAGCTATTACCTACAGTTATATTATGTGAGCTATTACCTATAGTTATATTATGTGAGCTATTACCTATAGTTATATTATGTGAGCTATTACCTATAGTTATATTATGTGAGCTATTACCTATAGTTATATTATGTGAGCTATTACCTACAGTTATATTATGTGAGCTATTACCTATAGTTATATTATGTGAGCTATTACCTACAGTTATATTATGTGAGCTATTACCTACAGTTATATTATGTGAGCTATTACCTACAGTTATATTATGTGAGCTATTACCTACAGTTATATTATGTGAGCTATTACCTACAGTTATATTATGTGAGCTATTACCTACCGTTATATTATGTGAGCTATTACCTACAGTTTTATATTATGTGAGCTATTACCTACAGTTATATTATGTGAGCTATTACCTACAGTTATATTATGTGAGCTATTACCTACAGTTATATTATGTGAGCTATTACCTACAGTTATATTATGTGAGCTATTACCTACAGTTATATTATGTGAGCTATTACCTACAGTTATATTATGTGAGCTATTACCTACAGTTATATTATATGAGCTATTACCTACAGTTATATTATGTGAGCTATTACCTACAGTTATATTATGTGAGCTATTACCTACAGTTATATTATGTGAGCTATTACCTACAGTTATATTATGTGAGCTATTACCTACAGTTATATTATGTGAGCTATTACCTACAGTTATATTATGTGAGCTATTACCTACAGTTATATTATGTGAGCTATTACCTACAGTTATATTATGTGAGCTATTACCTACAGTTATATTATGTGAGCTATTACCTACAGTTATATTAAGAGAGCTATTACCTACAGTTATATTATGTGAGCTATTACCTATAGTTATATTATGTAAGCTATTACCTACAGTTATATTAAGAGAGCTATTTCCTATAGTTATATTATGTGAGCTATTACCTATAGTTATATTATGTGAGCTATTACCTACAGTTATATTATGTGAGCTATTACCTACAGTTATATTATGTGAGCTATTACCTATAGTTATATTATGTGAGCTATTACCTACAGTTATATTATGTGAGCTATTACCTACAGTTATATTATGTGAGCTATTACCTACAGTTATATTATGTGAGCTATTACCTACAGTTATATTATGTGAGCTATTACCTACAGTTATATTATGTGAGCTATTACCTACAGTTATATTATGTGAGCTATTACCTACAGTTATATTATGTGAGCTATTACCTACAGTTATATTAAGAGAGCTATTACCTACAGTTATATTATGTGAGCTATTACCTATAGTTATATTATGTGAGCTATTACCTACAGTTATATTAAGAGAGCTATTACCTATAGTTATATTATGTGAGCTATTACCTATAGTTATATTATGTGAGCTATTACCTACAGTTATATTATGTGAGCTATTACCTACAGTTATATTATGTGAGCTATTACCTATAGTTATATTATGTGAGCTATTACCTACAGTTATATTATGTGAGCTATTACCTACAGTTATATTAAGAGAGCTATTACCTATAGTTATATTATGTGAGCTATTACCTATAGTTATATTATGTGAGCTATTACCTACAGTTATATTATGTGAGCTATTACCTACAGTTATATTATGTGAGCTATTACCTATAGTTATATTATGAGCTATTACCTATAGTTATATTATGTGAGCTATTACCTATAGTTATATTATGTGAGCTATTACCTATAGTTATATTATGTGAGCTATTACCTACAGTTATATTATGTGAGCTATTACCTACAGTTATATTATGTGAGCTATTACCTACAGTTATATTATGTGAGCTATTACCTACAGTTATATTATGTGAGCTATTACCTACAGTTATATTATGTGAGCTATTACCTACAGTTATATTATGTGAGCTATTACCTACAGTTATATTATGTGAGCTATTACCTACAGTTATATTATGTGAGCTATTACCTATAGTTATATTATGTGAGCTATTACCTACAGTTATATTATGTGAGCTATTACCTATAGTTATATTATGTGAGCTATTACCTACAGTTATATTATGTGAGCTATTACCTATAGTTATATTATGTGAGCTATTACCTATAGTTATATTATGTGAGCTATTACCTACAGTTATATTATGTGAGCTATTACCTACAGTTATATTATGTGAGCTATTACCTATAGTTATATTATGTGAGCTATTACCTACAGTTATATTATGTGAGCTATTACCTACAGTTATATTATGTGAGCTATTACCTACAGTTATATTATGAGAGCTATTACCTATAGTTATATTATGTGAGCTATTACCTACAGTTATATTATGTGAGCTATTACCTACAGTTATATTATGTGAGCTATTACCTACAGTTATATTATGTGAGCTATTACCTATAGTTATATTATGTGAGCTATTACCTACAGTTATATTATGTGAGCTATTACCTACAGTTATTTTGTGAGCTATTACCTATAGTTATATTATGTGAGCTATTACCTACAGTTATATTAAGAGAGCTATTACCTATAGTTATATTATGTGAGCTATTACCTACAGTTATATTATGTGAGCTATTACCTACAGTTATATTAAGAGAGCTATTACCTATAGTTATATTATGTGAGCTATTACCTATAGTTAAATTATGTGAGCTATTACCTACAGTTATATTATGTGAGCTATTACCTACAGTTATATTATGTGAGCTATTACCTATAGTTATATTATGTGAGCTATTACCTATAGTTATATTATGTGAGCTATTACCTATAGTTATATTATGTGAGCTATTACCTATAGTTATATTATGTGAGCTATTACCTACAGTTATATTATGTGAGCTATTACCTACAGTTATATTATGTGAGCTATTACCTACAGTTATATTATGTGAGCTATTACCTACAGTTATATTATGTGAGCTATTACCTACAGTTATATTATGTGAGCTATTACCTACAGTTATATTATGTGAGCTATTACCTACAGTTATATTATGTGAGCTATTACCTACAGTTATATTATGTGAGCTATTACCTATAGTTATTATGTGAGCTATTACCTACAGTTATATTATGTGAGCTATTACCTATAGTTATATTATGTGAGCTATTACCTACAGTTATATTATGTGAGCTATTACCTATAGTTATATTATGTGAGCTATTACCTATAGTTATATTATGTGAGCTATTACCTACAGTTATATTATGTGAGCTATTACCTACAGTTATATTATGTGAGCTATTACCTATAGTTATATTATGTGAGCTATTACCTACAGTTATATTATGTGAGCTATTACCTACAGTTATATTATGTGAGCTATTACCTACAGTTATATTATGTGAGCTATTACCTATAGTTATATTATGTGAGCTATTACCTACAGTTATATTATGTGAGCTATTACCTACAGTTATATTATGTGAGCTATTACCTACAGTTATATTATGTGAGCTATTACCTATAGTTATATTATGTGAGCTATTACCTACAGTTATATTATGTGAGCTATTACCTATAGTTATATTATGTGAGCTATTACCTACAGTTATATTAAGAGAGCTATTACCTATAGTTATATTATGTGAGCTATTACCTACAGTTATATTATGTGAGCTATTACCTACAGTTATATTATGTGAGCTATTACCTATAGTTATATTATGTGAGCTATTACCTACAGTTATATTAAGAGAGCTATTACCTATAGTTATATTATGTGAGCTATTACCTACAGTTATATTATGTGAGCTAATACCTACAGTTATATTATGTGAGCTATTACCTATAGTTATATTATGTGAGCTATTACCTACAGTTATATTATGTGAGCTATTACCTACAGTTATATCATGTGAGCTATTACCTACAGTTATATTATATGAGCTATTACCTACAGTTATATTATGTGAGCTATTACCTACAGTTATATTATGTGAGCTATTACCTACAGTTATATTATGTGAGCTATTACCTATAGTTATATTATGTGAGCTATTACCTACAGTTATATTATGTGAGCTATTACCTACAGTTATATTATGTGAGCTATTACCTACAGTTATATTATATGAGCTATTACCTACAGTTATATTATGTGAGCTATTACCTACAGTTATATTATGTGAGCTATTACCTACAGTTATATTATGTGAGCTATTACCTACAGTTATATTATGTGAGCTATTACCTACAGTTATATTATGTGAGCTATTACCTACAGTTATATTATGTGAGCTATTACCTATAGTTATATTATGTGAGCTATTACCTACAGTTATATTATGTGAGCTATTACCTATAGTTATATTATGTGAGCTATTACCTACAGTTATATTAAGAGAGCTATTACCTATAGTTATATTATGTGAGCTATTACCTACAGTTATATTATGTGAGCTATTACCTACAGTTATATTATGTGAGCTATTACCTATAGTTATATTATGTGAGCTATTACCTACAGTTATATTAAGAGAGCTATTACCTATAGTTATATTATGTGAGCTATTACCTACAGTTATATTATGTGAGCTATTACCTACAGTTATATTATGTGAGCTATTACCTATAGTTATATTATGTGAGCTATTACCTACAGTTATATTATGTGAGCTATTACCTACAGTTATATTATGTGAGCTATTACCTACAGTTATATTATATGAGCTATTACCTACAGTTATATTATGTGAGCTATTACCTACAGTTATATTATGTGAGCTATTACCTATAGTTATATTATGTGAGCTATTACCTACAGTTATATTATGTGAGCTATTACCTACAGTTATATTATGTGAGCTATTACCTACAGTTATATTATATGAGCTATTACCTACAGTTATATTATGTGAGCTATTACCTACAGTTATATTATGTGAGCTATTACCTACAGTTATATTATGTGAGCTATTACCTACAGTTATATTATGTGAGCTATTACCTACAGTTATATTATGTGAGCTATTACCTACAGTTATATTATGTGAGCTATTAACTACAGTTATATTATGTGAGCTATTACCTATAGTTATATTATGTGAGCTATTACCTACAGTTATATTATGTGAGCTATTACCTACAGTTATATTATGTGAGCTATTACCTACAGTTATATTATATGAGCTATTACCTACAGTTATATTATGTGAGCTATTACCTACAGTTATATTATGTGAGCTATTACCTACAGTTATATTATGTGAGCTATTACCTACAGTTATATTATGTGAGCTATTACCTACAGTTATATTATGTGAGCTATTACCTACAGTTATATTATATAGCTATTACCTACAGTTATATTATGTGAGCTATTACCTACAGTTATATTATGTGAGCTATTACCTACAGTTATATTATGTGAGCTATTACCTACAGTTATATTATGTGAGCTATTACCTACAGTTATATTATGTGAGCTATTACCTACAGTTATATTATATGAGCTATTACCTACAGTTATATTATGTGAGCTATTACCTACAGTTATATTATGTGAGCTATTACCTACAGTTATATTATGTGAGCTATTACCTACAGTTATATTATGTGAGCTATTACCTACAGTTATATTATGTGAGCTATTACCTACAGTTATATTATAGAGCTATTACCTACAGTTATATTATGTGAGCTATTACCTACAGTTATATTATGTGAGCTATTACCTACAGTTATATTATGTGAGCTATTACCTACAGTTATATTATGTGAGCTATTACCTACAGTTATATTATGTGAGCTATTACCTACAGTTATATTATGTGAGCTATTACCTACAGTTATATTATGTGAGCTATTACCTACAGTTATATTATGTGAGCTATTACCTACAGTTATATTATGTGAGCTATTACCTACAGTTATATTATGTGAGCTATTACCTACAGTTATATTAAGAGAGCTATTACCTACAGTTATATTATGTGAGCTATTACCTATAGTTATATTATTTATTATGTGAGCTATTACCTACAGTTATATTATGTGAGCTATTACCTATAGTTATATTATGTGAGCTATTACCTATAGTTATATTATGTGAGCTATTACCTACAGTTATATTATGTGAGCTATTACCTACAGTTATATTATGTGAGCTATTACCTACAGTTATATTATGTGAGCTATTACCTACAGTTATATTATGTGAGCTATTACCTACAGTTATATTATGTGAGCTATTACCTACAGTTATATTAAGAGAGCTATTACCTATAGTTATATTATGTGAGCTATTACCTATAGATATATTATGTGAGCTATTACTACAGTTATATTATGTGAGCTATTACCTACAGTTATATTATGTGAGCTATTACATATATTAATTATGTGAGCTATTACCTACAGTTATATTATGTGAGCTATTACCTACAGTTATATTAGAGAGCTATTACCTATAGTTATATTATGTGAGCTATTACCTATAGTTATTATGTGAGCTATTACCTACAGTTATATTATGTGAGCTATTACCTACAGTTATATTATGTGAGCTATTACCTACAGTTATATTAAGAGAGCTATTACCTACAGTTATATTATGTGAGCTATTACCTATAGTTATATTATGTGAGCTATTACCTACAGTTATATTATGCTATTACCTATATTGAGCTATTACCTATAGTTATATTATGTGAGCTATTACCTACATATATTAGTGAGCTATTACCTACAGTTATATTATGTGAGCTATTACCTACAGTTATATTATGTGAGCTATTACCTATAGTTATATTATGTGAGCTATTACCTACAGTTATATTATGTGAGCTATTACCTACAGTTATATTAAGAGAGCTATTACCTATAGTTATATTATGTGAGCTATTACCTATAGTTATATTATGTGAGCTATTACCTACAGTTATATTATGTGAGCTATTACCTACAGTTATATTATGTGAGCTATTACCTATAGTTATATTATGTGAGCTATTACCTATAGTTATATTATGTGAGCTATTACCTATAGTTATATTATGTGAGCTATTACCTATAGTTATATTATGTGAGCTATTACCTACAGTTATATTATGTGAGCTATTACCTACAGTTATATTATGTGAGCTATTACCTACAGTTATATTATGTGAGCTATTACCTACAGTTATATTATGTGAGCTATTACCTACAGTTATATTATGTGAGCTATTACCTACAGTTATATTATGTGAGCTATTACCTATAGTTATATTATGTGAGCTATTACCTACAGTTATATTATGTGAGCTATTACCTATAGTTATATTATGTGAGCTATTACCTATAGTTATATTATGTGAGCTATTACCTACAGTTATATTATGTGAGCTATTACCTACAGTTATATTATGTGAGCTATTACTATAGTTATATTATGTGAGCTATTACCTACAGTTATATTATTATGTGAGCTATTACCTACAGTTATATTATGTGAGCTATTACCTACAGTTATATTATGTGAGCTATTACCTATAGTTATATTATGTGAGCTATTACCTACAGTTATATTATGTGAGCTATTACCTACAGTTATATTATGTGAGCTATTACCTACAGTTATATTATGTGAGCTATTACCTATAGTTATATTATGTGAGCTATTACCTACAGTTATATTATGTGAGCTATTACCTATAGTTATATTATGTGAGCTATTACCTACAGTTATATTATGTGAGCTATTACCTATAGTTATATTATGTGAGCTATTACCTACAGTTATATTATGTGAGCTATTACCTACAGTTATATTAAGAGAGCTATTACCTATAGTTATATTATGTGAGCTATTACCTATAGTTATATTATGTGAGCTATTACCTACAGTTATATTATGTGAGCTATTACCTACAGTTATATTATGTGAGCTATTACCTACAGTTATATTATGTGAGCTATTACCTATAGTTATATTATGTGAGCTATTACCTACAGTTATATTATGTGAGCTATTACCTACAGTTATATTATGTGAGCTATTACCTACAGTTATATTATGTGAGCTATTACCTATAGTTATATTATGTGAGCTATTACCTACAGTTATATTATGTGAGCTATTACCTACAGTTATATTATGTGAGCTATTACCTACACGTATATTATGTGAGCTATTACCTACAGTTATATTATGTGAGCTATTACCTACAGTTATATTATGTGAGCTATTACCTACAGTTATATTATGTGAGCTATTACCTATAGTTATATTATGTGAGCTATTACCTACAGTTATATTATGTGAGCTATTACCTACAGTTATATTATGTGAGCTATTACCTATAGTTATATTACCTATAGTTATATTATGTGAGCTATTACCTATAGTTATATTATGTGAGCTATTACCTACAGTTATATTATGTGAGCTATTACCTACAGTTATATTATGTGAGCTATTACCTATAGTTATATTATTATTAGCTATTACCTACAGTTATATTATGTGAGCTATTACCTACAGTTTATATGTGAGCTTTTACCTACAGTTATATTATGTGAGCTATTACCTACAGTTATATTATGTGAGCTATTACCTACAGTTATATTATGTGAGCTATTACCTACAGTTATATTATGTGAGCTATTACCTACAGTTATATTATGTGAGCTATTACCTACAGTTATATTATGAGCTATTACCTATAGTTATATTATGTGAGCTATTACCTACAGTTATATTATGTGAGCTATTACCTACAGATAGTTTATATTATGTGAGCTATTACCTACAGTTATATTATGTGAGCTATTACCTACAGTTATATTATGTGAGCTATTACCTATAGTTATATTATGTGAGCTATTACCTACAGTTATATTATGTGAGCTATTACCTACAGTTATATTATGTGAGCTATTACCTACAGTTATATTATGTGAGCTATTACCTACAGTTATATTAAGAGAGCTATTACCTATAGTTATATTATGTGAGCTATTACCTACAGTTATATTATGTGAGCTATTACCTACAGTTATATTATGTGAGCTATTACCTATAGTTATATTATGTGAGCTATTACCTACAGTTATATTAAGAGAGCTATTACCTATAGTTATATTATGTGAGCTATTACCTACAGTTATATTATGTGAGCTATTACCTACAGTTATATTATGTGAGCTATTACCTATAGTTATATTATGTGAGCTATTACCTACAGTTATATTATGTGAGCTATTACCTACAGTTATATTATGTGAGCTATTACCTACAGTTATATTATATGAGCTATTACCTACAGTTATATTATGTGAGCTATTACCTACAGTTATATTATGTGAGCTATTACCTACAGTTATATTATGTGAGCTATTACCTATAGTTATATTATGTGAGCTATTACCTACAGTTATATTATGTGAGCTATTACCTACAGTTATATTATGTGAGCTATTACCTACAGTTATATTATATGAGCTATTACCTACAGTTATATTATGTGAGCTATTACCTACAGTTATATTATGTGAGCTATTACCTACAGTTATATTATGTGAGCTATTACCTACAGTTATATTATGTGAGCTATTACCTACAGTTATATTATGTGAGCTATTACCTACAGTTATATTATGTGAGCTATTACCTATAGTTATATTATGTGAGCTATTACCTACAGTTATATTATGTGAGCTATTACCTATAGTTATATTATGTGAGCTATTACCTACAGTTATATTAAGAGAGCTATTACCTATAGTTATATTATGTGAGCTATTACCTACAGTTATATTATGTGAGCTATTACCTACAGTTATATTATGTGAGCTATTACCTATAGTTATATTATGTGAGCTATTACCTACAGTTATATTAAGAGAGCTATTACCTATAGTTATATTATGTGAGCTATTACCTACAGTTATATTATGTGAGCTATTACCTACAGTTATATTATGTGAGCTATTACCTACAGTTATATTATGTGAGCTATTACCTATAGTTATATTATGTGAGCTATTACCTACAGTTATATTATGTGAGCTATTACCTACAGTTATATTATGTGAGCTATTACCTACAGTTATATTATGTGAGCTATTACCTACAGTTATATTATGTGAGCTATTACCTACAGTTATATTATGTGAGCTATTACCTACAGTTATATTATGTGAGCTATTACCTACAGTTATATTATATTATGTGAGCTATTACCTATATTATGTGAGCTATTACCTACAGTTATATTATGTGAGCTATTACCTATAGTTATTATGTGAGCTATTACCTACAGTTATATTATGTGAGCTATTACCTACAGTTATATTATGTGAGCTATTACCTACAGTTATATTATGTGAGCTATTACCTACAGTTATATTATGTGAGCTATTACCTACAGTTATATTATGTGAGCTATTACCTACAGTTATATTATGTGAGCTATTACCTACAGTTATATTATGTGAGCTATTACCTACAGTTATATTATGTGAGCTATTACCTACAGTTATATTATGTGAGCTATTACCTACAGTTATATTATGTGAGCTATTACCTACAGTTATAATTATTGAGCTATTACCTACAGTTATATTATGTGAGCTATTACCTACAGTTATATTATGTGAGCTATTACCTACAGTTATATTATGTGAGCTATTACCTACAGTTATATTATGTGAGCTATTACCTACAGTTATATTATGTGAGCTATTACCTACAGTTATATTATGTGAGCTATTACCTACAGTTATATTATGTGAGCTATTACCTACAGTTATATTATGTGAGCTATTACCTACAGTTATATTATGTGAGCTATTACCTACAGTTATATTATGTGAGCTATTACCTACAGTTTATTTATGTGAGCTATTACCTACAGTTTATATTATGTGAGCTATTACCTACAGTTATATTATATGAGCTATTACCTACAGTTATATTATGTGAGCTATTACCTACAGTTATATTATGTGAGCTATTACCTACAGTTATATTATGTGAGCTATTACCTACAGTTATATTATGTGAGCTATTACCTACAGTTATATTATGTGAGCTATTACCTACAGTTATATTATGTGAGCTATTACCTACAGTTATATTATGTGAGCTATTACCTACAGTTATTATATGAGCTATTACCTACAGTTATATTATGTGAGCTATTACCTACAGTTATATTATATGAGCTATTACCTACAGTTATATTATGTGAGCTATTACCTACAGTTATATTATATGAGCTATTACCTACAGTTATATTATGTGAGCTATTACCTACAGTTATATTATATGAGCTATTACCTACAGTTATATTATGTGAGCTATTACCTACAGTTCCCAGCACATGAAACAGATAAACTGTGTTTATTAGTAGCACATTTTGTTTTCATATATACTTAATATAGGAACTTGCTTTTCTAGACACACTAGTTGTCATCTCTGTGGTTTTGATGGCATTTATTTGTCCTCTGCTGTATACTATGAACACCATTATGTCATAATTGACCACTAGCAGGGATGATTTAATAGCAATATGGTTATGTCAAAGGAGATGCTCGCTTCATCTGCGGCTCCACCTGGAACCGATAAGTATCAACACGTGATGGGCATCAAGACGTGTAAATCTTTAGGGGATAGTTTTTGTTGTATTCATATATATATTAGTTTCCTCGCTGGACCTCCATCAAAGTTAATAAAAACACCCCCTATACAACCTTTCAAATATATATTTTTTTTTTCCAGGTAGAAAATGTTCCAGCCAAAAGACGGTTTCTCCTAAAATTTCAGGCTCGCTTTCGCTCGCCAGGAAAATTTCGACATCTAAATGGCACAAAAGCTCTTAACATTGAAATAGACATGGGGTGAAAAGTCTTAAAATCGACGAATTAATGGGCCGAACGTCTTAAATTCTGAAAACTAATGGGGCTGCCGTATTTGCCATTATATTCAGGCAACTCTTAAACGATTTTATTCAGTGTAGGAAGGACGTCAACCAAATGAAAGGCTGCAGACTATTTCAATTAACCCTTAATTGTTACTACACTTCTTAACCGCTTCTGTATCGTTGACATCGCCTATATTTCATTGGAGCTACTACAAATCGATTTTATTCAGTTTAGGAAGGATCTCTAGCAATTATATGGCTTCGAACTATCATAAGCAACCCTTTTAACTACCACTGCTCCTCCCTAAGCTGCATTAAATAGTCTAAATATAGCTAAAATATAATACAAAAGACGTCGCTGGTACATAATGGGTTAAACTGCACAAAATCGAAACAGTATAGCTATAATAACAGACAACAGACGTGACCCGTGACCCGCACTGACAGTTATAATGACAGGCTCTAGGCTGATAACACATCAATATTCAATGAGTGATATCAGCATAAAGCGATATTTTATGTACAGTCACGCTAAGTCATGTCTCGGCACCAAGTATGTATTGACCAATAATTGGTATCAGCAATATCTGAGCTTCATTTCTTCATATCGAGTGAAATATACAAACATCATGCATGTTCCTATACTTCCCCGCCCTATTCAACATCTGACAGACATTAACACAGCACAGAACAATTCAAACGTAATGACAGCTGGGACATGACTTATTAGCGCGACTGTGCAGACTAATTAATTTACTTGTAAATATAAGATGCTATGATGTATTTTATATGTTATAATAATAGTGGCAGGGTGATGTTCATATACTGTTGGGGAGATAGGCAGTAGTTTTTGGTCTGTTACGTCCTGGGATATATAAACACTGGGCTCTTTCTATTGGACTAGGTATGCGGCAACAAGCAACAACGGAAAACGCTAGATCTAACTCTTATCTATAAACCCAGGCAACAAACCACCCTAAACCGTCAAGAGTCCTGCCTGGACAACGAGGTATCCTATGACTCGGTTACAGGGTGCACGCACTATAGACTGCTGATAGTCAAGCAGGCTATATAAAAGATCACACAATTAAGTTGACTTAAAGCTTCAAGGAAAAGATAGATAACGGAATTAAATTGCAGAAACAATTTAATAACAAACTAGAAGAAAGTACATTTAACGTTACGTTAATTAATACAACTAATCACCCCTGCGTGAAAGAAGGTGAAAGCAAACAGAACTCAAAACATCGTACCGGTAGACGAGATGCGGGGTTCTAAACTGCATGCGGCTACTGCTTAGCAAAGAAAGTACGTTACGGATTTAGAGAACTCTCAACTCATAAGCAGGAATAAATACTAGTGATAGGACCTACAGTGTATAATGGCATAGGTATAATTAAATAAAGGCAGCAACTCGCAACATAACCACATACAGGTGTGCTTCTCACTCTTAGTCAGGCAAGCCTGCTCGGACAGAGTCTCTAAGCCACACCCTGACTCACAATGCTCACAACAACGGTAAACTGTGGCACAATAACAAGCATACAGAAATAATAAACCCCTAGCTGTTAATCTGCCAGGTGGCAGAGGTCTAGCCGAAGGATATAGGCTTCGGATACCCGGGCTGAGCCACCTGCTCTAGCCTAGGGACGTTCCCAAGTCTGTGCGCCAAATTACTCTAATTGAAAGGGTGCTCTCTTGAGAGTCTCAGATCGCAAGTATCTGACTCTCTCCTGGCGACCCTAAAACAAAAGCAAGACGTGCTAGCGCAGTGCTGAGTGGACTAGGCAAGGGCCTTCACACAACACAACGCTAGACACACAGGGACACAGACAAGAAAATGCCCCCAGACTCCCACGGGTATCCTAGTAAAGTCGTGCGGGTCCACGGGACTCGCACCAGCAGACTTTACTTAAAGATCGCAAAAAGCCTCCCCTCCAGTCTAGCCCCTGCTAACCTGACACAAGAACACACTAGCAAGCATGAAACCACCAAATATGAGACAACAAAAAAGCTTCCTAGGTCTCATTAACAATTACATCTCTGCATAAGGCCCTAAATCCTATCTAGTTATCTGAGAGCTCGTCGTTAATACAATAATAGATATAAGGTCTATCAAGGGGATGGGATAATTAAATAGATTGGTGAAGTAGTGGAAAGAAGGTATACAAAGTAAGAGAGAAAGTTTCTAAGTGGGGTTGAGAGGGATAGATATCAAGGGGGTCCGAAGGGTACGACATTGAGGTGAGCTCTGAGTCTTGAATCTGTCTGGACCCCGCCCTAGGCATGCAGAATACATCCCAGGCTTGGCAACACTCAACACAGTTACCGGGTCAAAATCGTCTACCCCGTGCGTGAGTCGAAACTAAGCCTAACGTTGCCAACAAATGCATATGGCAACATCAGGCTCGTCCCAAGCTAGACTCTCCGCGCGAAGCAAGGTCCCCCAGCCGGTCTCTCTCTCCCGCTCGTCTCCTCCCACTCTCACTAAACTTACATCTTATATATTATAATGAAACAATCAACTATCGAGAATAAAATATACTAAGATGCGTTGGTTAAGAATAAGGGCAGCTACAAGCTGTGACACAACATAAGAATATCCCAGACATTAGTTACATTGTCGTAGGATATATACTAAGGAAAAGCCGGCCGGCCGGCTTCCGCCAGCCGGTTTCTAAACGGCTGGGCAGCCGACGCGCGCGCATGCCCGCACGTGGCTACTATGCAGAAGTGTCACAGGTACCCCTTCTTCCTCATGTTTAACCCCATTAGCTTTCTGATTATAAGAACGAGCGCCCATTACTTTGGCGATTTTAAGGCCTTGTGCCCCATTTCTTTGCCAATATTAAGACTTTTCTTGTCACTTTATTAGGTGTCGATTTGTTCCTGGCAAACGATAGCTATCATGTAATTTTAGAGAAACCGGCCTTCGGCCAGGAGATTTTTCTATCGAAAAATGTACAAATTTATCTTGTAAGAGAGTCTTGGGAGGGTGTTTTGTAAGCTTGATGGAGGTCTAGGGAGGAAACTAATAACATGATGAAAGATATAAATGAGCAAATAAATATGCCCCTCTGCCCTTAACAAACTTTGTAGTACGTGGTGTGTGTTGATGGTGTTTGGGATGGTATAAGTTAGGGTGGTATAAATGAGTTTGGGACAGTACGTGGTGTGTGTTGATGGTGTTTGGGATGGTATAAGTTAGGGTGGTATAAATGAGTTTGGGACAGTACCTGGTGTGTGTTGATGGTGTTTGGGATGGTATAAGTTAGGGTGGTATAAATGAGTTTGGGACAGTACGTGGTGTGTGTTGATGGTGTTTGGGATGGTATAAGTTAGGGTGGTATAAATGAGTTTGGGACAGTACGTGGTGTGTGTTGATGTTTGGGTTGGTATAAGTTAGGGTGGTATAAATGAATTTGGGACAGTACGTGGTGTGTGTTGATGGTGTTTGGGATGGTATAAGTTTGGGTGGTATAAATGAGTTTGGGACAGTACGTGGTGTGTGTTGATGGTGTTTGGGATGGTATAAGTTAGGGTGGTATAAATGAGTTTGGGACAGTCGTACGTGTTGATGGTGTTTGGGATGGTATAAGTTAGGGTGGTATAAATGAGTTTGGGACAGTAAGTGTTGGAGAAAGTTTGTGTTATTGTCTCTGTCTTCCCTTCCAACACACCACTTTTTTTTCTCCTTTATATAGTAGTTCGTTTTTTTTATCAATACCTATTTTTGCTTGTCTGCAATATATATATATATATACCGGTATATATATATATATATATATATATATATATATATATATATATATATATATATATATACTGTATATATATATATACTATATAATAATAATAATAATAATAATATAAACGGTTTATTAAGAATGGCAGCCTCATGAGCTGAAAATACACATTTTACAATTTAGTGGATGAACTTATATGTACAGATATGAGGATGGTAAGCTTAGTTTACAAACAAATTAAATAAATACAATAATGATGCATGTGCAGAATACAAATTATCATAAAATAACCATGAGAGTAAGTGATATACAGTACATATACACATTTATTTACTTACTCATATACAGAACATACGTATATACACTTACGTGCGCACATACATATACATACATATATAGGAACATAAGAACATGCAGTAAGTGTGCACATGTCCGTATACACAAACGCTCACGTATGCACACAAACATACATACATACAGAAACTGTTTTGGTAAGGTCAGGTAAGGAGGGTGCGGGTACTACAATGGGAGGTTAATCCTCGGTAGTACAAAGGAGTACAAAGGAGTACAAAGGAAATCAAGCAACAACAGATCTAGTGACCCTTCTAGGTTGCTTGTCCTCCAAAACACTGAGGATCAAGTGTCCAAACAGTGGTTTAGAGTGGGTAAGGGAACATTGGAAAGGGAATTACTGCCCTGGAACAAATGTCCGTGGCAGGATTAGGAAGTTAGTAGGGGACAGAGGGGTTAGTAACTGAAGGGGGGATAAAATAAAGTTATTCATTTACAAACGCAGTTAGTCGCGGGTTTGAAGCGAGATATTTGTCTAGGCGGAGTTTAAATGAATCAACGGTGCTGCAGTCTATAAAGTTTCGGGGAAGCCCATTCCACAAGTTGACAACTCGATTGAAGAAGAAATTCTTAGATTCGTGTGAGTTAAAGATTTACCAATAATTTTGCAACCGTTTCCCCCGTGTAATTAGATTGGTCATAGTGAAGTACTTACTACAGTTCATATTGTCGATGCCTTTGATGATTTTGAACACTTGAATTAAGTCACCTCTTAATCTGCGCTGGTTAAAGGAAATAGATTTAATTCTCTAAGACGCTCTTTGTATGGTTTGTTCTTTAGGCTAGGTATCATTTTGGTAACTCTACGTTGAACTCGTTCTAGCTTGTTTATATCTTTTTGGTAATAAGGGCACCAGGATTGAACGCAGTATTCCAGAAGAGGGCGGACTAAGGAATTGTAAAGGGTTAGGATAACTTCTTTGGATTTATGCCAAATGACCTGCCTATAAAGCCAATTATTTTGTTTGCCTTCTTAACAACTTCTGAACATTGTTGACTCGGTTTTAGGTTACTCGATATTGTTACTCCCAGATCGGTTTCTCTGTTTACATTCTTAAGCTGAGTGCCATTCATCGAATAGTTTGCTTTCTCATTTAGGTATCCGATATGTAGTACTTTACATTTATCGCATTGAAACTCATTTGCCAAATTTGGGCCCAACATGACATTTATCTAGATTGTGTTGCATATCGCCAACTTGTTCTTTTGAGAGTACGCTATTTACATTTTTTTGCGTCAGCAAATTTTGAGATTGTACAGGTGAGGCCCTCATCTATGTCGTTGATGTAATTAGAAGAGAATTGGTCCTAGTACCGATCCCTGGGGTACCCCGCTACTTACATTGGTCCATTTAGATGCCTTACCGTTTATGACTACTCTTTGCTTTCTGTCGCTGAGCCAATTTTCTATCCATTTCAACACACCGTCTTGTATTCCATGCGCTTTTAGTTTTAGCAGTAAACGTTTGTGGGGAACTTTGTCAAAGGCCTTTTGAAAATCAAGGTATATAATATCTACAGCTTTACTCTCATCGTAGAGGTTGAGGATATCGTGGAAGAAGTCTAAGAGGTTTGTTAAACAGGAACGTTTTTTACGAAAGCCGTGTTGAGTATCTTTAAGTATGTTTATTTTCCTCTAAGTGATTTACGAGTCTGTCTCGTATGACCGTTTCTAGCATTTTACATACAACTGAGGTTAAGCTAATTGGACGATAGTTCTGGGTAGGGATTTGCTGCCTTTTTTGAATATCCGTGTTACGTTGGCTAGCTTCCACTGACCAGGCATTGTTCCATACTGCAAGGATTTGTTGAAAAGTAATGTCAGTGGTTGGAGAGCTCATCCTTAGCTTCCTTCAGAACTCTAGGCGAGATTGTATCAGGTCCAGGCGTTTTATTTACCTTGAGTTTATCTAAACAATTCAATACTTCTCTCTCTGTAACGGTGATATTGCTTAGAACATCTGAATTATCAATCTGAATCGGCGATGGTGTAGGGATATCACTGAGGTCTTCTGTTGTAAAAACTGATGCAAAGAAGGTATTGAGGGCATTACTCATTTGTACTTCGTCTTTGGTGTATTCTCCATTTTCATCGACGACTAACGGTCCAACAGTTGAAGTAACTACTTTTTTCTTTCTGATATAACTATAGAATTCTTTCGGGTTTGTTTTACTTTGATTCGCAATATGTACTCTAAGGTATTTTTACTTTGCTTAATTAACTTTTTGGCTTTGCGTCGTAGCTCTACAAATTTCACCCGTTCTTCGTCATTTTGTGAAGATTTTAATCTATCATTAGCAAATTTTTTAGCAAGCAGGCAGTTTGAAATATCTTTATTCCACCATTTGGGCTTATTATTATGGCCTGGACGCCGTATTTTCGATGGTATGCAGTCTTGCACTGCCTTTAGGTAAGTGGTTTCGAATAACTTCCAAGATGTATTTATGTCAAGATGTAGTGTAGGTGTGTGTGTGTGTGTGTGT
Organism: Paralithodes platypus; assembly: GCA_032716605.1. Taxonomy (NCBI): domain Eukaryota; kingdom Metazoa; phylum Arthropoda; class Malacostraca; order Decapoda; family Lithodidae; genus Paralithodes; species Paralithodes platypus. The sequence continues at coordinate 6,643,201 of CM064561.1, forward strand.
GTGTGTGTGTGTGTGTGTGTGTGTGTGTGTGTGTGTGTGTGAGACAGAAGGCGAAATATGGAAGAGCTGGGCGTTCTATTGTTAAGGGTGGAAATACATGGATGAAGATACGCGAACACTTAATAATAGATAATGCTTATGCATAGATTTATAATCAGAAGTTGCGCTAGTGAGCAATATGTTCTCGCTCATATGTACGTATATTTATATACATATGTGCATATGACCATATAAATATAAATACACGTACAGTACATATATATATTATATACCTTATATTCTCAACCGGGCTCGAACCATTGACAGCACGTACACACAGACATACATATACATAAATATATGCACATTACATGCATATATGCTCTTCTCTTATCCTACCTGATACTCTCAGCCGGGCTCGAACCACAAACAGTATACACTATACACATATTTATATACATAAATAACGCATACATACATACACATATACGCACACATACATACACATATACTGCACATACATAGATACATATATACACATATACATAAACAAACTCAAGCAAATACATACATAATTATATTCTAATACACACACGCGCACACACTTATGCATATATTATTAAAGGTGGGCGCGTATATATGGTGTGACAGACCGTTATTACACATTATTAATAATATTAACAATGGTTGGGATAGGACTATTTTTATATCTGTCAGTTCTTGCTCTTATTGGTTGGAGTGTGTTGAAATGACGAGCTGCACGTGTAGGTCTAGGGGCGTCTGGTGGAAGTAAGTTTCTGTGTCGTGGGTGAACAAGCAGCTTAGATGCAAACTGTTTGAGTGTGTTGTAGTGGTGGGTTGAAAGTGCAGGTATGCTAAGGGTGGTGAGAGCTTCCTCGTACCCTGGATATGTGCCACCCAGGATGATCCTGCATGCCCTCCTCTGAACTCTCTCCAGTTGACGTTGTTGTGTTAGGGTTAGAGAGGAGGACCAGGCGGGAGAGGCGTAGGTGAGCTTAGGGAGTATGAAGGTGTTATATATACTCTTCAGCTCATTCTCCGGCGCCCCCAGGGATCTCAACCGCCTTAGCATAAATAACTTGTAACTTGAATGTGGTAGTTACATGTTTCTTCCAGTTCAGTTTGTTGTCCACAGTGATTCCGAGGAGTTTGGTGGACTCAACAAGCTGAAGGGGATGAGGACCAATTGTGACAGTGGGTGGAGGAAGGTCGGTAACGGAAGTGTTGATGTGCATGACCACTGTCTTGTCATGATTGATAGTCACATGATTGTCTGTGGTCCAGGCTTGAAGACGGTCGAGGATGTCTTGTAGGGGGTCATAGTTAGGGGAGGTGTTATCGACAGTAATGCCGACTGTCGAGTCGTCCACGTACTTCCAGTGGAATGGGGTGTCCTTTATGGCATCATTAATGAAGATGAGAACAATAGAGGCCCCATCTTTGTGCCCTGTGGGACTCCACATGTGATGTCTAGGAAGGTGGAGATGAAGCCTTGGTATCGCACTGCTTGTCGTCTGTCACTAAGGAAGTCGGTCAACCACGCAACCAGGGTAGGATGTAGCCCCAACTTTATGGCTTTGTTGATGATGATGGTGTGGTCAACAAGGTCAAATGCTTTCCTGAAGTCAATAAAGGCAAGGGCGAGGGAAGTCTTTCTCTTCTCAAGATTTGTGTAAATATAATCTAGGAAGCTAATAAGACAGTGAGTGGTGGAGGAGGTTTTTACGTTGCCAAACTGTTGGGGATCTATCAAGTGACGGATTTGTGAGTAAGCCCAGGTGAATACAAAGTCCTCACAGATTAGACTAGGGATGGGCGTAATGGCAATTGGTCTGAGTTCATTAAGAGAATGTGGGGAGGGGGTTTTGGGGATTGGAGTGACGTATGAAGTTTTCCAGTCTGCAGGGCATTTACTTTGCCTTAAGGAGGCATTAATTATCGAGCAAAGGGGGGTGGCAAATTCCACCGAAAATTCTTTGTATATTTTCATGGGTAGGTCTACTGGGGTTGTTGATCTTTTTTATTTGAAACTGGAAAGCTTTTTGGCCACTTCAAATTCTTGAACAGTTACTGGGGGGAAGGGGATGGGAGGAAGGCAGGGAGGTTGGTGCGGTCTAGTTTGGGGAGGGTTTGGCAGATGGTAGAGAAGTTATTATTTATCAGTTCAGGTGCATCTACACGAGGGACATGGGAAACACAGGGGATCGAAGGAGTCCCACTACTTAAGCCACAAAGATTCTTAATTTTAGAGTACCACTGACTGATATTGGTTTGTTTTAACCCTTCTTTAGCGGCCTATGCGGTTTATTTATATGTACCGCCCAGCGGGGTGTTTTTAGCCAAAATAGGGCTGTTTACGTGATCATTTTCATGCCTAAATAAGACCCAGAACGTAAAACAAGTATCTATCCCTGAAAGGGCATAAACAGAGCTTTCGAATGACACCATAACGATCCTTTTATGATGGCTAGTTTTCTTGCAATAACCGTGCAACGCGAGTGCAAAAAGCAGGTAATTAGCCACTTTCCCGATACAATTCCGTATATAGCGAGTGAGAGAGGGAGGGGGGAGCTGAGATTCGTGTCAGTAGGTTCGCCGCGGTGGTCTGGAGCAGTCATACGCTCGCTAGTCTCCTGCCACCACTTGTCTCTCTCTCAGCATTACGTGCTGAAATTGCCACTCGACCTATGTCGAGCGCCGCCACATAGTCCAGCTTTATTAAAAACGACTTATGTGGTGAGCCGCTTTTTAAGGGTTAAATGATGAATCTTTGTAGGGTAGTAGGACTTCTTCGCCCAACGGATTTCCCTTATCACAATGTTGCGTAGGTCCTTGTAGCGATTGTTGTCCGTGTAGAAGGCCTTATTCCGATTCTGCATCAGTCTCTTGATCCGAGGAGTAATCAGAGGGGTGCATTTTTGGTCCTCTTGGTGGGAGAAGTGGTGGTAGGCTCGGTGGTGGTAGATACAAAGTTGTCCCATTTGGCATTACATCTTCTTCAGTGAGAACCTCCGTCCACGGGTAATGAACCAACCACTGCCCGAACCCCCGCATTGCAGAGTCTGGCGTTGGTCGGTAGGTCCGGATGACGGGGGTCTGTTGATGGGAGGTGGTAGGGGCAGGTGACCAGAACACAGAGAGATGAGTGCTGCGTCCCACAGGAGGTAAAGGTTCAGGTGGGAGGTACTGCTCATCCATGTCTGTCAAAATAAGGTCAAGAGTGTTGTGGTTGTGGGTGGGGAAGTAAACAATTTGTGAAAGATGCAGCTGTTCTTGAATCTCACAGGTGTCTAGTTCATTGAAATCCCCACAAACCACCAACTTGGATGATGGGAATTGGAGTTGGAGATCATCACATGTATCGATGATGTGGTTGATTAGTGAGCGTGGTGGGTGGTAGATCACACAGTAGATAATGGAGGCAGTGTGACGAGGGTGGGAGGGGGGATTAACTCTCACCCAGAGTGCTTCGATTCCCTCCGGGACCTCAATATCCAGGCGAGATGCACACAGCTGTTTCCGGGCGAAAATAGCTACTCCTCCCCCCCTCCTCCCTGTCCGAAGTTGGTGAAAGAGGTCATAGTCTTGTATCACGCATATTTCTGGGGTGATTTGCCATGCTTCAGTAACTGCTACACACACTGCAATATGTGTGTGTGTGTGTGTTTGTAGATCAATCTGAAGTTGCAATGTATATTGGTAATAACAAACACAAACAAGGCTAAATAACTCAGATATTGGTAATAACAAACACAAACAAGGCTAAATAACTCAGATATTGGTAATAACAAACACAAACAAGGCTAAATAACTCAGATATTGGTAATAACAAAACACAAGGCTAAATAACTCAGATATTGGTAATAACAAACACAAACAAGGCTAAATAACTCAGATATTGGTAATAACAAACACAAACAAGGCTAAATAACTCAGATATTGGTAATAACAAACACAAACAAGGCTAAATAACTCAGATATTGGTAATAACAAACACAAACAAGGCTAAATAACTCAGATATTTAACATTTGTATTTGTCTTTGGATATGAGTGCTACATGTAGGCCTAATTAGGTTTAACTCCCATTTTTATAGAAAAAAAAAAAAAAAAAAAAAAAAAAAAACCCGCAGGGGGGGGGGGGGTTATCATGGTAGCGCCTCGCGGGAATATTTACCGAAAATGAGCATCATTCCATGGTCTTGTTCATGCATAAGCAAGAGCCAGAGCGTAATTACAAATATATATCCGTGAAAGAGCGAAAAACGAGCTTTCCAATGACATCTGAATTATTCTTGTAAGACAACGGGTACTCTTGCAATGATCGTGCAACTGAAAGTGAAAATACCATAAAATTGGGATTTTTCCCTGGATTTATCCTTATTTTGAGAGGTACGGAGGTATGGAGAAGATACAGTAGGTCCCAACGCCGCTGCCGCGAGTGGACCTAGCCAAGGCCTTCTTGATACTGATACAGTATCAAGAAGGCCTTGACCGAGCCCGCCTGTTGTCCTTGCAATGCTCACTCTCTCTCTCTCTCATCGCTCATAATGGCCTCAACAAGGTAAGAGTCATATGACGGGCACCTCCAATATGTCCAAAGGGAAATATATATAACGGTCAGAGTCCTTCACCAACCTTTTATATTGAGGCGAAAGATAAATCAAGAGATAACTGCAATACAACATGGGCCAATATTAATGTATATATAACATAACTGCAATACAACATGGGCCAATATTAATGTATATATAACATAACTGCAATACAACATGGGCCAATATTAATGTATATATAACATAACTGCAATACAACATGGGCCAATATTATGTATATACAAACTGCAATACAACATGGGCCAATATTAATGTATATATAACATAACTGCAATACAACATGGGCCAATATTAATGTATATATAACATAACTGCAATACAACATGGGCCAATATTAATGTATATATAACATAACTGCAATACAACATGGGCCAATATTAATGTAGATATAACATAACTGCAATACAACATGGGCCATTAATGTATATATAACATAACTGCAATACAACATGGGCCAATATTAATGTATAATAACATAACTGCACATGGGCCAATATTTTAATGTATATATAATACTGCAATACAACATGGGCCAATATTAATGTATATATAACATAACTGCAATACAACTGGGCCATATTAATGTATATAACATAACTGCAATAACATGGGCCAATATTAATGTATATACATAACTGCAATACACATGCCATATTAATGTATATAACATAACTGCAATACAACTGGGCCAATATTAATGTATATAAACATAACTGCAATACAACATGGGCCAATATTAATGTATATATAACTACTGCAATACAACATGGGCCAATATTAATGTATATATAACATAACTGCAATACAACATGGGCCAATATTAATGTATATATAACATAACTGCAATACAACATGGGCCAATATTAATGTATATATAACATAACTGCAATACACATGGGCCAATATTAATGTATATATAACATAACTGCAATACAACATGGGCCAATATTAATGTATATATAACATAACTGCAATACAACATGGGCCAATATTAATGTATATATAACATAAGGGGAGATACGTCGTTATTCTAGACCACCTTCTCCCACATGGAAAGCCCCATTAGTTTTGAAATTTGAAGACGTCTCCTTCATTAATTTGGCTATTTAAAGACCTTTCACCCAATTTCTTTGTCAATATTAGGACCTTTCGTGCTATTAAGGTGTCGAGATTTTCCTGGCGAGCGAGAGCGAGCCTGTAATTTAGTTTTCTACGGAAAATACGTACACATTTACCTCGAAGGGGGGGTCTAGTGTGTGTGTGTGTGTGTGTGTGTGTGTGTGTGTGTGTGTGTGTGTGTTTTAAGCTTGATGGAGATCTAGCGAGGAAAGTAAAAATATACATTAATAAATAAGTAGACTTGAAAATAAACCGTCCCCCCTTAAGACCGACAGTGCATGACCCTTATGATAATATAGCGGGTTATTAGGCTATCTCCAGAACATATTATATGCACGGATACCAACTACTGCTCCCCCCCCCCCCCCTCTCCCCCTCTCTCTCTCTCTCTCTCTATTACACACACACACACGTTCGATCCGTACCCAACACATTTTAGACCCCCGTGTTTGTAAACAACATTATTCCTATTGATCCCTGTTGTTACCTACAGTATATAAGATACGTGGTTTGTAGAGCACTCTGGTCGTTTTGTATGGTGTGATGTTAAGGTCGGATGGGCGTATTTACTTGCTAATTTATGTATCTTATTTATATTATTTTATTTTATTTTTTTCCCAAGACTTCCATCAAGGTTTAACAAAAACAAAAAGATAAAACAAAACAAAAAATCAACCGGCCGGTGGCCCGTTACTACTATATTACAGGCTCGCTAATTCAACCGGCCGGTGGCCCATTACTACTATATTACAGGCTCGCTAATTCAACCGGCCGGTGGCCCGTTACTACTATATTACAGGCTCGCTACTTCAACCGGCCGGTGGCCCATTACTACTATTACACTCGCTAATTCAACCGGCCGTGGCCCGTTACTACTATATACAGGCTCGCTAATCAACCGGCCGGTGGCCCGTTACTACTATATTACAGGCTCGCTAATTCAACCGGCCGGTGGCCCGTTACTACTATATTACAGGCTCGCTAATTCAACCGGCCGGTGGCCCGTTACTACTATATTACAGGCTCGCTAATTCAACCGGCCGGTGGCCCGTTACTACTATATTACAGCTCGCTAATTCAACCGGCGTGGCCCGTTACTATATTACAGGCTCGCTAATTCAACCGTCCGGTGGCCCGTTACTACTATATTACAGGCTCGCTAATTCAACCGCCGGTGGCCGTTTACTATATACAGCTCGCTATTCAAAACCCGTGGCCCGTTACTACTATATTACAGGCTCGCTAATTCACCGGGTCCCGTTACTACTATATTACAGGCTCGCTAATTCAACCGGCCGGTGGCCCGTTACTACTATATTACAGGCTCGCTAATTCAACCGGCCGGTGGCCCGTTACTACTATATTACAGGCTCGCTAATTCAACCGGCCGGTGGCCCGTTACTACTATATTACAGGCTCGCTATGTCAACCGGCCGGTGGCCCGTTACTACTATATTACAGGCTCGCTAATCGCTATCGTAGACCAGGACAAAAATAGACACCTAAATTGTAGGAAAGGTATTAATATTGACAAAGAAATAGGGTGAAAGGTCTAACATCGCCAAACTAACGGGCTGAACGTCTTAAAATCTGAAAAGCAATGGGACTAAACATGAGGAAGAAAGGGGGCCCAGAAAAAAAATCCTTTAAGATTGTTGATGAACTGTGTTGCCCCTTGACTTGACTTTATTTCTATCCTTCTCTTTCTTTACCTATTTACTTCCAAAACCTATTGTCGTTCAATGTGATGTGATATTTAGATTGCTGTTAACCTTGCCCCTTTTACTTTTCTATTTCGATCATTCTCAATTCTTACCTAAATAGTTCCATATTAACCCGTGTTTAAGCGTGTGTTATTGAATTTGACTTATTGATATCCCATCTACGTCATTTTCATAGGCTATGATCTACATGTTGATTGATTCTATGGCCCTTTGTTTATCCTTCCTTAACGCCTTGAGTACCAGGGGTGTGTGTTATATTATATTCTAGCTATATATTTAACGATGTTATGCAGCCTATGAAGAATCTGTGGTAGCTAAAAAGATTGAATAAGATAGTCGGTAGCCTTTTGATAGCTAGAAGTCCTCCCTAAGCTGAATAAAATCGCCTAATAGTAGCCAGAATACAATGAATATGACGTCACTGGTACAGGTGGGGATAATATGACGTCACTGGTACAGGTGGGGATAATATGACGTCACTGGTACAGGTGGGGATAATATCTCGCAATAAGTTCGCGGGTGCAAGCTTTCCTGTTTATATAGCAAATACATTTACAGTAAGCATATATATATTGGCAAACCCAAGCACTGTATTCCATAGTCTATATAGTTGGCTTAATTCCTTACAGTCACTCATTTTTAACTACCAACTTTATATTTACCTATTATATAATTATACTTTCAATATAGAATGGTAATAGAGTATTTTCTTCACTCCGCTGTTTTGCCCGTCTGCCATTTAATGTTCGTGTTCCCATGCTCTAACACATGTGCTCTCGGGTAAGGATTCGTGTTTGATTTCACTGAAGAATCAACATTAGATTTTGCTGATTTCCTGTCTGTTTTTCTGCTTTATTATTAGGTTGTATATAATATGTTTATATATTATATTTTTATTGATTTACTCATTTATATATTTATTACTTGTTGTTCTGTATACTATATTTGTTTTATTCTTTCATTTATATATGTTTTATTTTTGTTTGTAAATTATATCTTTAAAAGACCTGGATGGAGACAGTGACCATTCCCCCCCCCCCCCTGTCATTCTCTCCCCCCCCCCCCCCCCCCCTCCTTCTCTTACCCTCATTCCCTAACACTGTCATTCTCTCTCCCCCCCACCCCCTCCTTCTCTTACCCTCAGACCAACACTGTCATTCTCTCTCCCCCCCCCCCCTCCTTCTCTTACCCTCAGTCACCAACACTCATTCTCTCTGTCTCTTCAGTCCCCACACTCCTCTCTCTCCACCCCCCTCCTTCTCTTACCCTCAGTCATGTCATTCTCTTCCTCCATCTTACCCTCAGTAACACTGTCATTCTCTCTCCCCCGCCCCCCCCAACCCTTCTCTTACCCTCAGTCACCAACACTGTCCTTCTCTCTCCCCCCCCCCCCCTCCTTCTCTTACCCCGGCTACCCCGTACCCCGGTCTAACCAGCTGCAGACGCTCTGTCAACGCTCTCACGATATCGATCATAATTTGAGTATTAACTACTCAACCTCTTCATTCTTGTGCATGAAAGGTGGTTAAGAGCACGTTTAACCATCCTGTAGCTTAGTAAGTAACACTGCACGATATTTCGCTGTGTATTGACTGATAAACTTTGTGTTTATCACAAGACTCCTGCTCGGACAGGGCGCCACTAGCGCCATCTATTGTTTTGTTTTGCTTTGTAAACAAACGCTCTCTTATTACTATTTTATATAAAATCGTAGCCCCTAATTTTACCCATTACCTACTGTAGTAAGTATCTATTTAACTGCCTTGTATGTAAGTAAAGCTTTGCATATTAATTTGCTAATAAACAATATTGTTTACTAACTAACCTGCCTACAGGGACTAACGCCGACACCATTTTGTAAACAAACCTTTTTGGGGGATTATACATATTAAATTCCAGCAAATTTTGTACCAAATTTAAGTGCATTAATTTATCTTTTCCCCCTAGATATATTCTTGACTTTTTCTCCTCAGACTGATTTTACTTTAGCCTAAGGGTGGTATTTGTACAAACTAACCTAGCTTAACCCAACCTGCCAAGCTTTTAACCTAACCCCAACCTAGCCTAGCCTATAGCCAGCCAATCTGTTTTATTATTAACTCTTGTAGATATTGTATTTAGTATCCTACTGTAGCTATATATATCTGTAATTTTAGTTGTTGCTTGCACGATCTTGTAATAACCTTTGACTGATACACTTTTTTATCTAAAAAGAGTAGGCTACTGCTTTACTAGGCTACAGAGACACCAGGGTCATCTGTTGACACAGTATATTAACCCCTTGTGTGCAGTCACACTTTATTTTTATATAATCTCTATTTGGTGAATTGTATATTTAGTTACATATTCTGTTATACATATATTTGTTTAAGGTTAGGTTATCACACCTGGTAGCCTATTTCTGCGAATTTCAATTTTATTATATTCGGTTAGGCTATTCAACGCTGGTAGCCTATTATTGCGTATTTCAATTTAAAAAAACAACTTTTGGTTAGGCTATCGCCCCTGGAAGCCTAATTATGCGTATCTCAACATTTTTGTTTTCGGTTAGGCTATCACCCCTGATAACCTATTTCTGCGTATTTCAGCATATTTGTTTTCGGTTGAAGTGATTGAAGTGTTTTTAAAGTGAGTGAAGT
>CM064561.1:6653396-6685364 GCA_032716605.1 Paralithodes platypus
CCCTTAATATCTACAACCATCTCCCCTTAATATATACAGCCATCTCCCCTTAATAATCTACAGCCATCTTCCTTACCTTAATATATACAAGCCAGCGCGCTTAATATATACAGCCATCTCTCCTTAATATATACAGCCATCTCCCCTTATATATACAACCATCTCCCTAATATATACAGCCATATCCCCTTAATAGAAACAGCAATCTCCCCTTAATATATACAACCATCTCACCTTAATATATACAACCATCTCCCCTTAATATATACAACCATCTCCCCTTAATATATACAGCCATCTCCCCTTAATATATACAACCATCTCCCCTTAATATATACAGCCATCTCCCCTTAATATATACAGCCATCTCCCCTTAATATATACAACCATCTCCCCTTAATATATACAGCCATCTCCCCTTAATATACACAACCATCTCCCCTTAATATATACAGCCATCTCCCCTTAATATATACAACCATCTCCCCTTAATATATACAGCCATCTCTCCTTAATATACACAACCATCTCCCCTTAATATATACAACCATCTCCCCTTAATATATACAGCCATCTCCCCTTAATATATACAGCCATCTCTCCTTAATATATACAGCCATCTCCCCTTAATATATACAACCATCTCACCTTAATATATACAGCCATCTCTCCTTAATATACACAGCCATCTCCCCTTAATATACACAGCCATCTCCCCTTAATATATACAGCCATCTCCCCTTAATATATACAGCCATCTCCCCTTAATATACACAGCCATCTCCCCTTAATATATACAGCCATCTCCCCTTAATATATACAGCCATCTCCCCTTAATATATACAACCATCTCCCCTTAATATATACAGCCATCTCCCTTAATATACACAGCCATCTCCCCTTAATATATAAAGCCATATCGCCTTAATATATACAGCCATCTCCCCTTAATATATACAACCATCTCCCCTTAATATATACAGCCATCTCCCCTTAATATATACAGCCATCTCCCCTTAATATATACAACCATCTCCCCTTAATATACACAGCCATCTCCCCTTAATATATACAGCCATCTCCCCTTAATATATACAGCCATCTCCCCTTAATATATACAACCATCTCCCCTTAATATATACAACCATCTCCCCTTAATATACACAGCCATCTCCCCTTAATATACACAGCCATCTCTCCTTAATATATACAGCCATCTCCCCTTAATATATACAACCATCTCCCCTTAATATATACAACCATCTCCCCTTAATATATACAGCCATCTCCCCTTAATATATACAGCCATCTCCCCTTAATATACACAGCCATCTCCCCTTAATATACACAGCCATCTCCCCTTAATATACACAGCCATCTCCCCTTAATATATACACAGCCATCTCCCCTTAATATATACAACCATCTCCCCTTAATATATACAGCCATCTCCCCTTAATATACACAGCCATCTCCCCTTAATATATACAGCCATCTCCCCTTAATATATACAACCATCTCCCCTTAATATACACAGCCATCTCCCCTTAATATATACAGCCATCTCCCCTTAATATATACAACCATCTCCCCTTAATATATACAGCCATCTCCCCTTAATATATACAGCCATCTCCCCTTAATATACACAACCATCTCCCCTTAATATATACAACCATCTCCCCTTAATATATACAACCATCTCCCCTTAATATATACAGCCCATCTCCCTTAATATATACCAGCCATCTCCCCTTAATATATACAGCCATCTCCCCTTAATATATACAGCCATCTCCCCTTAATATATACATCCATCTCCCTTAATATATACAGCCATCTCCCTTAATATATACAGCCATCTCCCTTAATATATACAGCCATCTCCCCTTAATATATACAGCCATCTGCCCTTAAGATACACAGCCATCTCTCCTTAATATATACAGCCATCTCCCCTTAATATATACAACCATCTCCCCTTAATATATACAGCCATCTCCCCTTAATATATACAGCCATCTCCCCTTAATATACACAGCCATCTCCCCTTAATATACACAGCCATCTCCCCTTAATATATACAGCCATCTCCCCTTAATATATACAGCCATCTCCCCTTAATATATACAGCCATCTCCCCTTAATATATACAGCCATCTCCCCTTAATATATACAGCCATCTCCCCTTAATATATACAGCCATCTCCCCTTAATATATACAGCCATCTCCCCTTAATATATACAACCATCTCCCCTTAATATATACAGCCATCTCCCCTTAATATATACAGCCATCTCCCCTTAATATATACAGCCATCTCCCCTTAATATATACAGCCATCTCTCCTTAATATATACAGCCATCTCCCCTTAATATATACAGCCATCTCCCCTTAATATACACAGCCATCTCTCCTTAATATATACAGCCATCTCCCCTTAATATATACAGCCATCTCCCCTTAATATATACAGCCATCTCCCCTTAATATATACAGCCATCTCACCTTAATATATACAGCCATCTCCCCTTAATATATACAGCCATCTCACCTTAATATACAGCCATCTCCCCTTAATATATACAGCCATCTCCCCTTAATATATACAGCCATCTCCCCTTAATATATACAGCCATCTCACCTTAATATACACAGCCATCTCTCCTTAATATATACAACCATCTCTCCTTAATATACACAGCCATCTCCCCTTAATATACACAGCCATCTCCCCTTAATATATATACAACCATCTCCCCTTAATATACACAGCCATCTCCCCTTAATATACACAGCCATCTCTCCTTAATATATACAGCCATCTCCCCTTAATATATACAGCCATCTCCCCTTAATATACACAGCCATCTCCCCTTAATATATACAGCCATCTCCCCTTAATATATACAGCCATCTCTCCTTAATATATACAACCATCTCCCCTTAATATATACAGCCATCTCCCCTTAATATATACAACCATCTCCCCTTAATATACAGCCATCTCCCCTTAATATATACAGCCATCTCCCCTTAATATATACAGCCATCTCCCCTTAATATATACAGCCATCTCCCCTTAATATATACAACCATCTCCCCTTAATATATACAGCCATCTCACCTTAATATATACAGCCATCTTCCCTTAATATATACAGCCATCTCCCCTTAATATATACAGCCATCTCCCCTTAATATATACAGCCATCTCCCCTTAATATATACAGCCATCTCCCCTTAATATATACAACCATCTCCCCTTAATATATACAGCCATCTCCCCTTAATATATACAGCATCTCCCCTTAATATATACAACCATCTCCCCTTAATATATACACAGCCATCTCCCTTAATATATACAACCATCTCCCCTTAATATATACAGCCATCTCCCCTTAATATATACAACCATCTCACCTTAATATATACAACCATCTCCCCTTAATATATATACAGCCATCTCCCCTTACTATATACAACCATCTCCCCTTAATATATACAGCCATCTCTCCTTAATATATACAGCCATCTCCCCTTAATATATACAGCCATCTCCCCTTAATATATACAGCCATCTCTCCTTAATATATACAACCATCTCCCCTTAATATATACAGCCATCTCCCCTTAATATACACAACCATCTCCCCTTAATATATACAGCCATCTCCCCTTAATATATACAACCATCTCCCCTTAATATATACAGCCATCTCCCCTTAATATATACAGCCATCTCTCCTTAATATATACAACCATCTTCCCTTAATATACAGCCATCCCCTTATATATACAGCCTTAATATATACAGCCATCTCCCCTTAATATATACAGCCATCTCTCCTTAATATAAACAACCATCTCCCCTTATATATACAGCCATCTCCCCTTAATATATACAACCATCTCCCCTTAATATATACAGCCATCTCCCCTTAATATATACAGCCATCTCCCCTTAATATATACAGCCATCTCCCCTTAATATATACAGCCATCTCCCCTTAATATATACAGCCATCTCCCCTTAATATATACAGCCATCTCCCCTTAATATATACAACCATCTCCCCTTAATATATACAGCCATCTCCCCTTAATATATACAACCATCTCCCCTTAATATATACAGCCATCTCTCCTTAATATACAGCCATCTCCCCTTAATATATACAGCCATCTCCCCTTAATATATACAGCCATCTCCCCTTAATATATACAACCATCTCCCCTTAATATATACAGCCATCTCCCCTTAATATATACAACCATCTCTCCTTAATATATACAGCCATCTCCCCTTAATATATACAGCCATCTCCCCTTAATATACACAGCCATCTCCCCTTAATATACAAGCCCATCTCCCCTTAATATATACAGCCATCTCCCCTTAATATATACAGCCATCTCCCCTTAATATACACGCCTTCCCCTTAAATATACAGCCATCTCCCCTTAATATATACAGCCATCTCCCCTTATATACACAGCCATCTCCCCTTAATATATACAGCCATCCCCTTAATATATACAGCCATCTCCCCTTAATATATACAGCCATCTCCCATCTCCCCTTAATATACAAGCCATCTCCCCTTAATATACACAGCCATCTCCCTTAATATATACAGCCATCTCCCCTTATATATACAGCCATCTCCCCTTAATATATACAGCCATCTCCCCTTAATATACAGCCATCTCCCCTTAATATATACAGCCATCTCCCCTTAAATATATACAGCCAAACATCTCCCTTAATATATACAGCCATCTCCCTTAATATATACAACCATCTCCCCTTAATATACAGCCATCTCCCCTTAATATATACAACCATCTCCCCTTATTATATACAGCCATCTCCACTGATAATACACAACCATCTCCCCATAATATAGACAACCAACTCCCTTAATATTATACTTAATATATACAGCCATCTCCCCTTAATATACACAGCCATCTCCCCTTAATATATACAGCCATCTCCCCTTAATATATACAGCCATCTCCCCTTAATATATACAGCCATCTCCCCTTAATATATACAGCCATCTCCCCTTAATATATACAGCCATCTCCCCTTAATACAACCATCTCCCCTTAATATATACAGCCATCTCCCCTTAATATATACAGCCATCTCCCCTTAATATATACAACCATCTCCCCTTAATATATACAGCCATCTCCCCTTAATATACACAGCCATCTCCCCTTAATATATACAGCCATCTCCCCTTAATATATACAGCCATCTCTCCTTAATATACACAGCCATCTCCCCTTAATATATACAGCCATCTCTCCTTAATATATACAGCCATCTCCCCTTAATATATACAGCCATCTCCCCTTAATATATACAGCCATCTCTCCTTAATATATACAGCCATCTCCCCTTAATATACACAGCCATCTCCCCTTAATATATACAGCCATCTCCCCTTAATATACACAGCCATCTCCCCTTAATATATACAGCCATCTCCCCTTAATATACACAGCCATCTCCCCTTAATATATACAGCCATCTCCCCTTAATATATACAGCCATCTCCCCTTAATATATACAACCATCTCCCCTTAATATATACAGCCATCTCCCCTTAATATATACAGCCATCTCTCCTTAATATATACAGCCATCTCCCCTTAATATACACAGCCATCTCCCCTTAATATATACAGCCATCTCCCCTTAATATATACAACCATCTCCCCTTAATATACACAGCCATCTCCCCTTAATATATACAGCCATCTCCCCTTAATATATACAGCCATCTCCCCTTAATATATACAACCATCTCTCCTTAATATACACAGCCATCTCCCCTTAATATATACAGCCATCTCCCCTTAATATATACAGCCATCTCCCCTTAATATATACAGCCATCTCCCCTTAATATATACAGCCATCTCCCCTTAATATATACAACCATCTCCCCTTAATATATACAGCCATCTCCCCTTAATATACACAGCCATCTCCCCTTAATATATACAACCATCTCCCCTTAATATATACAGCCATCTCCCCTTAATATATACAGCCATCTCCCCTTAATATATACAGCCATCTCCCCTTAATATATACAGCCATCTCCCCTTAATATATACAGCCATCTCCCCTTAATATATACAACCATCTCCCCTTAATATACACAGCCATCTCCCCTTAATATACACAGCCATCTCTCCTTAATATATACAGCCATCTCCCCTTAATATATACAGCCATCTCCCCTTAATATATACAACCATCTCCCCTTAATATATACAACCATCTCCCCTTAATATATACAACCATCTCCCCTTAATATATACAGCCATCTCCCCTTAATATATACAGCCATCTCCCCTTAATATATACAGCCATCTCCCCTTAATATATACAGCCATCTCCCCTTAATATATACAGCCATCTCCCCTTAATATACACAGCCATCTCCCCTTAATATATACAGCCATCTCCCCTTAATATATACAACCATCTCCCCTTAATATATACAGCCATCTCCCCTTAATATATACAGCCATCTCCCCTTAATATATACAACCATCTCCCCTTAATATATACAACCATCTCCCCTTAATATACAGCCATCTCCCCTTAATATATACAGCCATCTCCCCTTAATATATACAGCCATCTCCCCTTAATATATACAGCCATCTCCCCTTAATATATACAGCCATCTCCCCTTAATATACACAGCCATCTCCCCTTAATATATACAGCCATCTCCCCTTAATATATACAACCATCTCCCCTTAATATATACAGCCATCTCCCCTTAATATACACAGCCATCTCCCCTTAATATATACAACCATCTCCCCTTAATATATACAACCATCTCCCCTTAATATATACAGCCATCTCCCCTTAATATATACAGCCATCTCCCCTTAATATATACAGCCATCTCCCCTTAATATATACAGCCATCTCTCCTTAATATACACAGCCATCTCCCCTTAATATATACAGCCATCTCCCCTTAATATATACAGCCATCTCTCCTTAATATATACAGCCATCTCTCCTTAATATATACAGCCATCTCCCCTTAATATACACAGCCATCTCCCCTTAATATACAGCCATCTCCCCTTAATATACACAGCCATCTCCCCTTAATATACACAGCCATCTCCCCTTAATATACACAGCCATCTCCCCTTAATATACACAGCCATCTCCCCTTAATATACACAGCCATCTCCCCTTAATATACACAGCCATCTCCCCTTAATATACACAGCCATCTCCCCTTAATATACACAGCCATCTCCCCTTAATATATACAGCCATCTCCCCTTAATATATACAGCCATCTCCCCTTAATATACACAGCCATCTCCCCTTAATATACACAGCCATCTCCCCTTAATATACACAGCCATCTCCCCTTAATATACACAGCCATCTCCCCTTAATTGTGGAACAGTTACTGAGTGGACAGTATTATACTCTGTTTCAGCGACTCTGGCAAAATAACGCCCCCCCCCCCCCCCCCCCTATATGTCAATCATTCCAGCTGATTGGCTCTTGCAACCATCTCCAATGTTTCTTCTTGTAGTAATTATTTCTTCTAAATAAAGATTACAATAATACCAAGCCAATCAGCTGGAACTATTGCCATGTTAGTGGACCGTAATGTTGCCAGAGTCGCTGAAACAGAGTATAGTTTATCTACATTAACCCTAACTGTACCATCAACCTTCACTTTATGGCATCCTGGTTATTACTAATGGGTTATATTCAGTTTAGGAAGGATCTCTAGCAACTATATAGGTTTGAACTATATCAATCAACCCTTTTAACTACCACAGATTCTTCCTAAGCTACATAAAATCGTCTAGATATAGCTATAATAGAATATAACACACGTCGCCGGCAAGTCACCTATATAACACACGTCGCCGGCAAGTCACCTATACAAACTCTTGGACCCCATAATTAGGTTTGTCTTTATGCAATTATAACCAACTCAATTTATTTTTGGAATGATCTCGCTTGTCAATAAATAGTATTAATAGTTGTGTAATTGATGTATAGATCACTATATTAATAATAGTTGTGTAATTGATGTATAGAACACTATATTAATAATAGTTGTGTAATTGATGTATAGATCACTATATTAATAATAGTTGTGTAATTGATATATAGAACACTATATTAATAATAGTTGTGTAATTGATGTATAGATCACTATATTAATAATAGTTGTGTAATTGATGTATAGATCACTATATTAATAATAGTTGTGTAATTGATGTATAGAACAATATATTAATACATACGTGTCCAGAGATATAGGCTACTTTCATAATTAGATATTAATATTTAGGTGATTTCCATGAATTTATATGAGTGACTGTACAGAAAGGGTTAAGGTGGATCCTGGGGAGGTGGGGGGGGGGGGGGGGGGGGGGGTAGACACATTAAGGGAGCCCACCTCGCTTTTTTCTTTTTCTCTCTCCCTCTCTCTTTGGCTTTTATCGATTCGGCTACATTCAGCCAACTGTTTTAAGACGTTTACCCCTATCTACTGTAGGTGTCAATATGTGCCTGGTGAGCGGTAGCGAGCCAGCATATATATATTTTTGTTTTGACAGTAAGTTAAATTTGCAAATTTTTCGATAGAAAAATTTGTCCGGCGAAGCCGGATTGCTGCATACAATATTGGCTCGCTATCGCTCGCCAGGAAGAAATCGACACCTGGATGGGGATAAACGTCTTAAAACAGTTGGTTAAATGGGGCCGAATGGATGCAAACCAGGTAAAGAGAGAAAAGGAGAGAAAGATACCAAAACAAAAGCTGGTGACACCCATAACATGATGTATCAGTGTAGTGTTGGAATAATAACAAATAACTATTTTATTATAAATGAAAGGTTAATATTTTCCTTATCTTATTTAAGGGGGTGACCTGCTTCTTTCTCTCCTTTTCTCTCTTTCTCTGGCTTGTATCCATTCGGACCCATTCAGCCAACTGTTTTAGGAAGCTTATGCCCATCCAGGTGTCGATTTCTTCCTTGCGAGCGATAGCGAACCAGCATTAATTGTATGGAGAAGTCCAGCTTCGCCGGTGACTTGTTTTTATCGAAAAATGTAAAATTTGTGCCTGCTGTCAAAATTAGATTTACAAATATGCTGGCTCGCTCCTACTCGCCAGGAAAAAATCAACACCTGATTGGTGATAAACGTCTTAAAACAGTAAGCTGAATGGGGTCGAATGGATACAACTCAGACAGAGAGGGAGAGAGACAAACAAAACGAGGTGGGCCTTTTAATATATATTCATAAATGTCAAAGAAAAACAAAATACTATCAGTCACATGGTTAACCCCTTCTATACCGGTAACGTCTATTTAATTGCTGGAGGTAATTTTCAAACTGAATAAAATCGTCTACTAGTAACCAGAATAAAGTAAAACAGACGTCGCCGGTACAGCAAGGGTTAACTATACTGTATATGTTCATAATAAATGGTACGGTCGGCTAAAAGAGTCGTGCCTCCGCTGTCATTACGTGTTGATCGTTGTGTGCTATATTAATGTCTGTCAGATGTTGAATAGGGTGTGTAAAGATAGGAACATGTTTGTATAGCTCACTCGGAACGATGATTTAATCCTTAGATAGTGCTGATACCATTTATTGATCGAAATATACTTGGCGCCACGTCATCACTTATTTGACTGTACAATCGGCCAAAAAATATATTTGATCAATAGTTGGTATCAACAATATACAATCTTTATTTATTCATTTTGAATGAGATATACAAACATATTCCTACACTTACCCACCCTATTCAACATCTGGCAGAAATTATTACAGCGCAGAGAGAGCCAAACGTAATGACAGCTGAGACATGATTAATTCGAGCTACCGTATTTGTGTTTTGAATTATATCTGGTAAAGTTGTCCTTTTGCCTCATATCACCTTGCTGAATGAGTCAAAAGTGAGGTAAATACTAATTTAATATCTCGTAAAATATTTAATCCCCCGTCTGAGAATGTAATTAGTAGGGGCGACTTTTGCCGAGAAAATGAATTAAAGTTGCGCGTGCTTAAATGAATAGTGTAGTCCTTTAATGCCTTCCTCCGAGCGAGGCGGAAACTCAGCTGTTTTATATATGATCGGCAAAAGTCGTGAGCTGATGTTATAAATATGATTTGTGTTATATTAATATTACAGATTGTATTTCGTAGATACACCAAAGGAATATTTAGCCTATCCGTTTAAAAAGAAACTTTTGTTATTGAATCAATAAAACATTTTCTTTCCACTTACGTCATGTACAGTATATTATCAGTTCATTTTGGCAAGATATTTTTTTCAAACTACAGCTAAATGTTATATATATATATATATATATATATATATATATCCAGAGAGAGAGAGAGAGAGAGAGAGAGAGAGAGAAGACAAGACAATATACCAAAGCCCGATAGAAACGTTCAATATCGAGAAGGGAGGGAGAGAGAATGACAGTGTTGGTGACTGAGGGTAAGAGAAGGAGGGGGGGGGGGAGAGAGAATGACAGTGTTGGTGACTGAGGGTAAGAGAAGGAGGGGGGGGGGAGAGAGAATGACAGTGTTGGTGACTGAGGGTACAAAGGAGTACAAAGGAAATCAAGCAACAACAGATCTAGTGACCCTTCTAGGCTGCTTGTCCTCCAAAACACTGAGGATCAAGTGTCCAAACAGTGGTTTAGAGTGGGTAAGGGAACATTGGAAAGGGAACTACTGCCCTGCCACTAACGTGGCAGGACTAGGAAGTTAGTAGGGGACATATGGGTTAGTAACTGAGGGGAGGGTAAAGGTATTCATTTACAAACGCAGTCAGTCGCGGGTTTGATGCGAGATATTTGTCTAGGCGGAGTTTAAATGAATCAACGGTGCTGCAGTCTATAACGTCTCGGGGAAGCCCATTCCACAAGTTGACAACTCGATTGAAGAAGAAATTCTTAGATTCGTGTGAGTTAAAAGATTTACCAATAATTTTGCAACCGTTTCCCCGCGTGTAATTAGATTGGTCGATAGTGAAGTACTTACTACAGTTCATATTGTCGATGCCTTTGATGATTTTGAACACTTGAATCAAGTCGCCTCTTAATCTGCGCTGGGTTAAAGGAAATAGATTTAATTCTCTTAAGACGCACTTCGTATGGTTTGTTCTTTAGGCTAGGTATCATTTTGGTAACTCTACGTTGAACTCGTTCTAGCTTGTTTATATCTTTTTGGTAATAAGGGCACCAGGATTGAACGCAGTATTCCAGAAGAGGGCGGACTAAGGAATTGTAAAGGGTTAGGATAACTTCTTTGGATTTATGCTCAAATGACCTGCCTATAAAGCCAAGTATTTTGTTTGCCTTCTTAAACAACTTCTCAACATTGTTGACTCCGTTTTAGGTTACTCGATATTGTTACTCCCAGATCAGTTTTCTCTGTTTACATTCTTAAGCTGAGTGCCATTCATCGAATAGTTTGCTTTCTCATTTAGGTATCCGACATGTAGTACTTTACATTTATCCGCATTGAAACTCATTTGCCAAATTTGGGCCCAACATGACAATTTATCTAGATTGTGTTGCATATCGTCAACTTGTTCTTTTGAGAGTACGCTATTTGCAATTTTTGTATCGTCAGCAAATTTTGAGATTGTGCAGGTGAGACCCTCATCTATGTCGTTGATGTAAATTAGAAAGATAATTGGTCCTAGTACCGATCCCTGGGGTACCCCGCTACTTACATTGGTCCATTTAGATGCCTTACCGTTTATGACTACCCTTTGCTTTCTGTTGCTGAGCCAATTTTCTATCCATTTCAACACACCGTCTTGTATTCCATGCGCTTTTAGTTTTAGCAGTAAACGTTTGTGGGGAACTTTGTCAAAGGCCTTTTGAAAATCAAGGTATATAATATCTACAGCTTTACTCTCATCGTAGAGGTTGAGGATATCGTGGAAGAAGTCTAAGAGGTTTGTTAAACAGGAACGTTTTTTACGAAAGCCGTGTTGAGTATCTTTAAGTATGTTATTTTCCTCTAAGTGATTTCCGAGTCTGTCTCGTATGACCGTTTCTAGCATTTTACATACAACTGAGGTTAAGCTAATTGGACGATAGTTACTGGGTAGGGATTTGCTGCCTTTTTTGAATATCGGTGTTACGTTGGCTAGCTTCCACTGATCAGGCATAGTTCCAGACTGCAAGGATTTATTGAATAGTAATGTCAGTGGTTTGGAGAGCTCATTCTTAGCTTCCTTTAGAACTCTAGGCGAGATTGTATCAGGTCCTGGCGTTTTATTTACCTTGAGTTTATCTAAACAATTCAATACTTCTCTCTCTGTAACGGTGATATTGCTTAGAACATCTGAATTATCAATCTGAATCGGCGATGGTGTAGGGATATCACTGAGGTCTTCTGTTGTAAAAACTGATGCAAAGAAGGTATTGAGGGCATTACTCATTTGTACTTCGTCTTTGGTGTATTCTCCTTTTTCATCGACTAACGGTCCAACAGTTGAAGTAACTACTTTTTCTTTTGATATAACTATAGATTCTTTCGGGTTTGTTTTACTTTGATTCGCAATATGTAACTCTAAGGTCTTTTTACTTTGCTTAATTAACTTTTTGGCTTTGCGTCGTAGCTCTACAAATTTCACCCGTTTTTCGTCATTTTGTGAGGATTTTAATCTATCATTAGCAAATTTTTTAGCAAGCAGGCAGTTTGAAATATCTTTATTCCACCATTGGGCTTATTATTATGGCCTGGACGCCGTATTTTCGATGGTATGCAGTCTTGCACTGCTTTTAGGTAAGTGGTTTCGAATAACTTCCAAGATGTATTTATGTCGTTATTGTTAATTAAAAAGCTCCAGTCAGTTTCTTTAAACATAGCTCTAAGTTTATGGAAGTTTGCTTTCTTGAAATTAGGGATTTTTTCGATGCTACTATTTGGTTCGTTACTAGTAAACTTTAAAGTTAAAGTTATCGTACGATGGTCGCTGTTACTGAATTCATCACCAACATTCAAATTCTCTATCAATTCTTCTTTGTTGCAAGTACAATGTCAAGAACGTTATTACCACGGGTCGGCATTCGAACAAATTGATAAAGCGAACTCTCTTGCAAGTTCGTATACAAGTCATGTCCGGAGTGTGAAGTAAGAGTATCGCCCCACTTGGTCACAGGTAAATTAAAGTCGCCAAAATTACCGTATCTTGTGAGTTACTTACATCTGCAATTTGTTCGTAAATTTCTCGGTCAGTTTGCACTGATTGAGCTGGAGGTCTGTATATTAATGCAAGTATTATTTTTGTACCTTTATTATTCTTTATTAGCACAAAAGATGTGTCGACGTACACAATTTGAGGTTTTGACACGAGGGTCGGGTTAAGACTTTCTTTTATATAAAATAAAACGCCACCTCCATTTTTATTTATTCGGCTGTTCTCAAACATTACATAACCGGGAAGTGAATACTCTGCTAAAAAGTCTCTATCTTGTGTATTGAGCCAAGATTCTGCTATGCCAATCACATCATAATTTTCTGTAAACACTAGTTCCTCTAAATCTGAAAATTTATTGCGTATGCTACGAGCGTTTGCATAGAAAACCTTTAAAGTTGCGGTTTTAGAACTCGCAGATCGTTCTTTCATCGAATTTTTGGTTCTGGTCGGATCTACATTTACATTCATGGGTGTCCTCGGTCCTCGGTCGTTATCCCTGACGGTTTTGAATTTGGGTCGTGTTGGTGGAGCTTTATCCAAATTCGCGGTTCTTGACGGATTAGTATTTAATTCCTTTGTAGATTGCCGTCCTCGCTGTCTTCGGTCCTCCTTCCTGGTTGTCCTGTGCCGAGTCGATTTCTTCTCCGAAAATCCTTCACCGCATCGTTGAGAAGACGCCCAAAACGTGCTGCTCCCACCTGGTTCAGATGAATTCCATCGTCCGAAAACAAATAGTCATCGTAGTAGAAATTGTCCCAGGTGTCGACGAATCCCACGTTCTCCTTCCTGCAGAGGTTTGCTAGACAACGATTTGTGCTGGTGGCTATGTTGTAAAAATCGGCTCTCTACACCAAGCCGGGGGACGATTCCTGAGACGATGATCCTTGATGACTTCTCCTTAAACGACTTGATCAGCTGCTGGTACTTTAAAAGCAAATCTTCCGACCGGGTTCGCTGTACATCGTTGGATCCAACGTGGATGACGTACATTGTATTAGCAGGGGCCAGCTTAGATACTTCGTCAACTGCTGCAACTACGTCATCCACACCACCACCTGGGATACAAAAACGCTTCCTGGTCTTAGGTGCCCTGGCGCAAAACTCTGTGAGCTGACCACGTATCATCGAGTCTCCCACGAGCCGGACTTCTTCTATTTCCTCTTCGTCATCTGAGTCTGCGAGTATCTGGAAACGGTTTTGACACTCGGTAATCGGTATGTGTTTCCTGGTCTTGGGGCAAACGTTGTTCCTCACAACACGGAAGTTGTCTTGAGGGGGAAGAGAGTGACTATTTGTATCTTGAGTATCGGAAACATCAGATGAAATGGCTACTGTAGGCGTTGAATTGTTGGCAGTTGACGTTGGGGCGTTGGTGGCTGCTGGAGTTGCGGTGACAATTGAAGTTTGTGGCACTCCAACGTTGAGTGTTACAAACTCTTGGAGTGATTCCAGCTTCATGGTGAGGACGTTGATCTTGTTGTAGGCTTCATCTAATTTCACTGTCAAATTCTCTTGTTGCTGGCAGA
Source organism: Paralithodes platypus (assembly GCA_032716605.1). Lineage (NCBI taxonomy): Eukaryota > Metazoa > Arthropoda > Malacostraca > Decapoda > Lithodidae > Paralithodes > Paralithodes platypus. Next base: position 6,668,196 of record CM064561.1, read on the forward strand.
GACGGCAGACTTGAAGATCGATAGTAGCAACATGGAGCACCAAACCTACCGGCGCAGTTTGTACAAGCGCGAGGCATGGTAACATTCAGTTTCTTCAGATCACTTCACTCACTTTAAAATTTAGAAACACTTCAATCACTTCAACCGAAAACAAATATGTTGAAATACGCAACAATAGGTTATCAGGGGTGATAGCCTAACCGAAAACAAAAATGTTGAGATACGCATAATTAGGCTTCCAGGGCGATAGCCTAACCAAAAGTGTTTTTTTTAAATATGCACCAATAGGCTACCAGCGTTGAATAGCCTAACCGAATATAATAAAATTGAAATTCGCAGAAATAGGCTACCAGGTGTGATAACCTAACCTTAAACAAATATCTATATAAACAGAATGTAATTAAATATACAATTCACCAAATAGAGATTATATAAAAATAAAGTGTGACTGCACACAAGGGGTTAATGTACTGTGTCAACAGATGACCCTGGTGTCTCTGTAGCCTAGTAAAGCAGTAGCCTACTCTTTTTAGATAAAACAAAACAAATGTATCAGTCAAAGGTTATTACAAGATCGTGCAAGCAACAACTAAAATTACAGATATATATATAGCTACAGTAGGATACTAAATACAATATCTACTGGAGTTAATAAGAAAAACAGATTGGCTGGCTATAGGCTAGGCTAGGTTTGGGTTAGGCTAAAAGTTTGGCAGGTTGGGTTAGGCTAGGTTAGTTTGTACAAATACCACCCTTAGCTTAAAGTAAAATCAGTGAGGAGAAAATGTCAAGAATATATCTAGGATGAAAAGATAAATGAATGCACTCAATATTGGTACAAAATTGACTGGAATTAAATATGTATAATCCCCCACAACAAAGTTTGTTTACAAAATGGTGTCGGCGTTCGTCCCTGTAGGCAGGTTAGTTAGTAAACAATATTGTTTATTAGCAAATTAATATGCAAAGCTTTACTTACATACAAGGCAGTTAAATAGATACTTACTACAGTAGGTAATGGGTAAAATTAGGGGCTACGATTTTATATAAAATAGTAAGAGAGCGTTTGCTTACAAAACAAAACAACATAGATGGCGCTAGTGGCGCCCTGTCCGAGCAGGAGTCTTGTGATAAACACAAAGTTTATCAGTCAATACACAGCGAAATATCGTGCAGTGTTACTTACTAAGCTACAGGATGGTTAAACGTGCTCTTAACCACCTTTCATGCACAAGAATGAAGAGGATGAGTAGTTAATACTCAAATTATGATCGATATCGTGAGAGCGTTGACAGATCGTCTGCAGCGTCTGGCGGTAGCGAGTAGCGAGGAGGAGGATGAGGGGGGGGGGGGATAATGAATGGTGGAGAAGAAGAGGAGGAGGATTAAGGGGGGGAATAATGAATGGTGAGAAGAAGAAGGAGGAGAGGATGAAGGGGGGGGAATAATGAATGGTGAGAAGAAGAAGGAGGAGGAGGATGAAGGGGGGATACTGAATGGTGAGAAGAAGAGGAGGAGGAGGATGAAGGGGGAATAATGAATGGTGAGAAGAAGAAGAGGAGGAGGATGAAGGGGGGGGAATAATGAATGGTGAAAAAGAAGAAGAAGGAGGAGGATGAAGGGGGGGGGGATAATGAATTGGGAGAAGAAGGAGGGAGGCTGAAGGGGGGGAATAATGAATGGTGAAAAGAAGAAGGAGGAGGAGGATGAAGGGGGGGGGATACTGAATGGTGAGAAGAAGAAGGAGGAGAGGATGAAGGGGGGGGGGAATGAATGGTGAGGAAAAGAAGGAGGAGGAGGATGAAGGGGGGGGATAATGAATGGTGAGAGAGAAGGGGGGGGATAATGAGGTGAGAAGAAGAAGGAGGAGGAGGATAAAGGGGGGGGGGGGGTATGAATGGTGAGAAGAAGGAGGAGGAGGATGAGGGGGGGATAATGAATGGTGAGAAGAAGAAGGAGGAGGGATGAAGGGGGGGATAATGAATGGTGAGAAGAAGAAGGAGGAGGAGGATGAAGGGGGGGAATAATGAATGGTGAGAAGGAGGATGAGGATGAAGGGGGGGAATAATGAATGGTGAGAAGAAGAAGGAGGAAAGAATAATGAATGGTGAGAAGAAGAAGGAGGAGGAGGATGAAGGTGGGAATAATGAATGGTGAGAAGTAGAAGGAGGAGGAGGAGGATGACGGGGGGAAAGAATGGTGAGAAGAAGAAGGAGGAGGAGGATGAAGGGGGGGGGAATAATGAATGGACAAGTAGTGTGTTGTAAATGAGCAACACACATAGACTACACACACACACACACACACACACACACTCTCAATCACCCTTTCTCTCTCTCTCTCTCTCTCACTCTCTCTCTCTCTCTCTCACCGTGTTGACTCCCAGGATTAACGAGTCAAAGAGTGTTTACTTCTCTGCTTATTTGTCTACGAGAAGGGGGGCAGGGGGGGGGGGGAGGCAAGATTATAGACGTAAGGTGGGATGATAGACAGAGAGTGATGATATGCATGTGATGATAGACTTACAATAGGATAATAGCCATACAGTGTGATGATAGTAGACAGTTAGAGGGCGTGATGATAGAAGATTGTTGTGATGATAGAGTGCTGATATACCTGTGATGATACTTATAATATGATAGTAGCCATTAAGTATGCTGATAGTATACAGTTAAAGGGCGTGATGATAGAAGATTGTTGTGATGATAGACAGAGTGATGTGCATGTGATGATAGACTTATAATGGGATACTAGCCATCCAGTGTGATGATAGTAGACAGTTAAAGGGCGCGATGATGATAGAAGATTGTTGTGATGATAAAGTGATGATATACTGTACATGTGATGATAGATTTATATGTTAATAGCCCTAAAGTGTGATGATAGTAGATAGTTAAAGGGCGTGATGATGATAGAAGATTGTTGTGATGATAAAGTGATGATATACTGTACATGTGATGATAGATTTATATGTTAATAGCCCTAAAGTGTGATGATAGTAGATAGTTAAAGGGCGTGATGATGATAGAAGATTGTTGTGATGATAAAGTGATGATATACTGTACATGTGATGAGAGATTTATATGTTAATAGCCCTAAAGTGTGATGATAGTAGACAGTTAAAGGGCGTGATGATGATAGAAATTGTTGTGTTGATAGAGTGATGATGTGCATGTGATGATTGACTAAAAGTATGTTAAGGGAGTCCACCTCGCTTTTTTTCTCTTTCTCTCTCTCTCTCTTTTGGCTTGTATCCATTCGGGCCCATTCAGCCTACTGTTTTAAGATGTTTACCCCCATCTAGGTGTCAATATTCTCCTGGCGAGTGGTAGCGAGCCAGGATATATATATTTTTGTTTTGACAGCAAGCTAAATTTGTACATTTTTCGATAGAAAAATGTCTCCGGCGAAGCCGGTTTTCTCCATACAATACTGGCTCGCTATCGCTCGCCAGGAAGAAATCGACACCTGGATGGGGATAAACGTCTTAAAACAGTTGGCTAAAGGGAGCCGAATGGATACAAGCCAGAGAAAAAGAGAAAAGGAGAGAAAGATAAAAAAAAGGTGACCCCCCTTAAGAGCCTTACAGTGTGATGATAGCACACAGTTAGAAGGTGTGATGATAAAAGATTGGTGTGATGGTACTGAGAGGTAGAATAACCAGCTTAGCAAAGTTGAAAGGATTATAGAAAGGATTAAAGTGATATGGGGTCGGATTCTCGGGTGGAAATACTGGGAAGAAAACGAGAAAGTAGCGATAGATAGATAGAGATAGATAGGTAGATAGATATAAATATACAGATAGGCCTAGATAGATAGATAGATAAAGATAGAGAGAGAGGGAGAGAGAGAGAGAATGAATGATTGATGAATTGTTTGATACATACATACCTACTACATACACACACACATACATACATACATACATATACTGTACCGGTATACTAGGTAGATAAGTATACAGTATATAGATACAGTGAAAGTGAGTGTATACCACAAAAAGTGTATATACAGTATCCTATATAGATACAGTGAAGTGAGTGTATACCACAAAAAGAGTATACAGTATCCTATAGATACAGTGAAATGTATACCACAAAAAGTGAGTATATACAGTATCCTATATAGATACATTGAGTGTATACCACAAAAAGTTTCGTGACGACAAACATGGAAAAGTTAAGGGAGGGAAAAAATGGGTGAAGACATGAGAGAGAGAGAGAGAGAGAGAGATGATCGATATATATAGATTGATAGAATGATTGACAGATAGATGTATTAATTGATTGTTTCATACATACAAAACGGGTAAAGACATGAGAGAGAGAGAGAGAGAACACACACTTGACAAGAGGAAACAGCAAGGGCTCGCCCCTCTTCCCCCCCCCAACAAAAGACAAACATATGGCGGAACAAAGAGACAGCCCAACTAGACAGCCCACGAGAGAGACACAGACAGACAGGAAGGCAGGCAGACAGGAGAGAAAGGAGGGAAGAGACGAAGTGATAGACAGCAATAGATGGACAGCAGAGGTGAGAAGGGGAAGGACAAAATATAAGGATAGGGAAACAGACAGACAGAGACAGAGAGAGAGAGAGAGAGAGAGAGAGAGAGAGAACAAAGGTTAGTGTGTGTGTGTGGGGGGGGGGGGGGCGGTTCAATACACCTGAGAAACAAGGCTAAATGAAGCCGTAATGATTGCGTTTTGGTTTATTGAAATAATTTGAAACCAACTGCCATACTTCAGAATATGAGTGATACCAAGTTCTGTTTCGCAATCAACGTTCATGTATTAGTATTTGTTCGGTATGATATAAACAATATTAGTATTTGTTCGGTATGATATAAAACAATATTAAGTATTTGTTCGTATGATATAAACAATTTAGTATTTGTCGGTATGATATAAACAAATTAGTATTTGTTCGGTATGATATAAACATATTAGTATTTGTTCGGTATGAGAAAACAATATTCTTTCTCTTACTCAAGAATGCCGCCATGATATTAAGTTTATGTTTACGTAGGGAACCCGCAGAGGGTTGCGTCTAGACAGCATACTATCATAACGAGCTGATCTCGGTAGCATAATGTACGGGGGTATTATGGGTTGATATGGTCAGTGCCGGGAAAAGGATTAGATTAGGAAGTGTATGAGTGTGTGAGTGAGTCCTCGAACCTTGATTCGAACCACTGAAGCAAGCGTGAAGCATTCTGTTCCTCGTCAGTGACCAACCGTGGGTTAAGCAGCATGATGAACACTCAACACGATCCTAGGACTTGAAAAGCTTGTTGGTGGTGGTAACTTCATATGTGCTGCACGTGAGAGGAGTACTGAAGGAACCCAGCAAAGTTCTTTTGCGCCTAATCACCGTAACCTTTATCTTCTAAACAAAGGATGGAAGCAGGAGAGGTCATTGTCATTGTGAAAAAGAGATAGCAGGCTGGATCTGAATGTACGGTAAGCAAACAACTCGGTTAATATTTACGAGTCGCACCACAGCTGGGATCTCATTTCTAATGGTAGTTTTGGGTTTCTATCATTCTATGCTTCATTGCTATATACTTTTTATCCACGGGATTTTTGTTTTTTTCTTGTATATTTTTTTTCTTCTTTTTTTTTGCATTAACCTAACCAAAAAACCTAACCTAACCTAACCTAAATGTATTTGGGGGCTATTAGGTTAGGTTAGGTTACGTTAGGTTAGGTTAGGTTTTTTGGTTAGGTTAAAGCTAAAAAAATAAATTAAGCCAAGAAAAAGAAAAATAATTCCCGTGGATAAAAAGTATATAATGAAGCATAGAATGATAGAAACCCAAAACTACCATTAGAAATGAGATCCCAGCTGTGGTGCGACTTGTAAATATTGACCAACAACTCTCACCAAGAACATCCAAACACCCATTGAATGTTATGATCGGAATAAGAGATGCGTTCCCTTCATACTGTGGCTCTCAATTGAGGGTATTTACTTTCAAATAGGTTTAAGGGGAGTAACCTGCTTTTTCTCTCTCGTTGTCTCTCTTTCTCTGGCTTGCATACATTCGGCCTCATTCAGCCTACTGTTTTAAGACGTGTATCCCCATCCAGGTGTCGATATATTCTTGGCGAGCGATAGCGAGCCAGCGTTGTATGGAGAAATACGGCTTCGCTGGAGAAATTTTTCTAATGAAAAAAGTACAAATTTAGCCTGCTGTCAAAAACGTTTAAAAAAATATGCTGGCTCGCTACTGCTCACCAGGAAATAATCGACACCTGGATAGGGATAAACGTCTTAAAACAGTGGGCTGAATGGGGGGGAATGGATACAACTCTGAGAGAGAGAGGAAAAAGAGAAAAACAAAACTGTGCAGTCTTGGGCAGGAATTTCTGTACAAATTGTGAAGTCCCAATTTTGATTCACTGACGAAGTAGGTTGACAGCTTGGTAGAATCACATTAATTGGATTAATTATTTACTCTAATTTAACTTTGTTGCATATATTATAAGATAATATTCCATTATTCACGACCACGACTGTACCGTACTACACAATGGGATGGATATTAATTGGTATATTGTTTAAGGCAAGGGAAAACAATTAGTAGCGGTAATGTGTGGCTTCGTATTCAGTTCACCCAGGTCAGACCACAAGTACAATAGGCGTGTGTCGATATTACTGGGCCGAGAGAGAGAGAGAGTGAGTGAGTTTGACAGGGAGAGATAGAGGGTTTGTGTGTGTTTGACAGAGAGAGAGAGAGAGTGTGTGTGTGTGAGTTTGAGAGAGAGAGAGAGAGAATTGAGGTCGAGTTGGTGTTGCAACAGAAGTAAGAGCTTGCACACACACACATCTGCACTCTCTTGTGTCCTTTATATCTCGCTGTCTTAATCTACCACACACACACACACACACACATCTGCTTTCTCGCTCTCTCACACATAACTGCTCTCTCGTATTCTCTCTCTCTCTCTCTTTCGTTCTCTCTCTCTCTCTCAATCAATCAATCAACCTGTGCAACCCCCGAGCCCCTCCTTTGATATAGCCACCATTGTATACACCCATCACAGCCAATTGCACACACACACACATGCACATATATACACTCATACACAATATATATCCTCTCTGTCTCTCTCACACACACACACACACACACACACACACACACACACACGCACACACTGTGTGTGTGTGGGACGCAGTACTCATCTCTCTGTGTTCTGGTCACCTGCCCCTACCACCTCCCATCAACAGACCCCCGTCATCCGGACCTACCGACCAACGCCAGACTCTGCAATGCGGGGGTTCGGGCAGTGGTTGGTTCATTACCCGTGGACGGAGGTTTCACTGAAGAAGATGTCAATGCCAAATGGGACAAATTCGTATCTACCACCACCGAAGCCTACCACCACTTCTTCCCCACCAAGAGGACCAAAATGCACCCCTCTGACGTCCCATGGATTACTCCTCGGATCAAGAGACTGATGCAGAATCGGAATAAGGCCTTCTACACGGACAACAATCGCTACAAGGACCTACGCAACATTGTGATAAGGGAGATCTGTTGGGCAAAGAAGTCCTACTACCCTACAAAGATTCATCATTTAAAACAAACCAATATCAGTCAGTGGTACTCTAAAATTAAGAATCTTTATGGCTTAAGTAGTGGGACTCCTTCGATCCCCTGTGTTTCCCATGTCCCTCGTGAAGATGCACCTGAACTGATAAATAATTACTTCTCTACCATATGCCCGACCCTCCCCAAATAGACCGCACCAACCTCCCTGCCTTCCTCCCCATCCCCTTCCCCCCCAGTAACTGTTCAAGAATATGAAGTGGCCAAAAAGCTTTCCAGTTTCAAATAAAAAAGATCAACAACCCCAGTAGACTTACCCATGAAAATATACAAAGAATTTTCGGTTGAATTTGCCACCCCCCTTTGATCGATAATTAATGCCTCCTTAAGGCAAAGTAAATGCCCTGCAGACTGGAAAACTTCATACGTCACTCCAATTCCCAAAACCCCCTCCCCACATTCTCTTAATGAACTCCGACCAGTTGCCATAACGCCCATCCCTAGTCTAATATGTGAGGACTTTGTATTCACCTGGGCTTACTCATAAATCCGTCACTTAATAGATCCCCAACAGTTTGGCAACGTAAAAACCTCCTCCACCACTCACTGTCTTATTAGCTTCCTAGATTATATTTACACAAATCTTGAGAAGAGAAAGACTTTCCCTCGCTCTTGCCTTTATTGACTTTAGGAAAGCATTTGACCTTGTTGACCACACCATCATCATCAACAAGGCCATAAAGTTGGGGCTACATCCTACCCTGGTTGCGTGGTTGACCGACTTCCTTAGTGACAGACGGCAAGCAGTGCGATATCAAGGCTTCATCTCCACCTTCCTAGACATCACATGTGGAGTCCCACAGGGCACAAAGATGGGGCCTCTATTGTTCCTCATCTTGATTAATGATGCCCTAAAGGACACTCAATTCCACTGGAAGTACGTGGACGACTCGACAGTCGGCATTACTGTCGATAACACCTCCCCTAACTATGACCCCCTACAAGACATCCTCGACCGTCTTCAAGCCTGGACCACAGTCAATCATGTGACCATCAATCATGACAAGACAGTGGTCATGCACATCAACACCTCCGTTACCGACCTTCCTCCACCCACTTTCACAATTGGTCCTCATCCCCTTCAGCTTGTTGAGTCCACCAACTCCTCGGAATCACTGTGGACAACAAGCTGAACTGGAAGAAACATGTTACCCCAGCCAGGACCGCCACATACAAGTTGTTTATGCTAAGGCGGCTGAGATCCCTGGGGGCACCGGAGAATGAGCTGAAGAGTATATATAACATCTTCATACTCCCTAAGCTCACCTACGCCTCTCCCGCCTGGTCCTCCTCTCTAACCCTGACACAACAACGTCAATTGGAAAGAGTGCAGAAGAGGGCATGCAGGATCATCCTGGGTGGCACATACCCAGGGTACGAGGAAGCTCTCACCACCCTTAGCATACCTGCACTTTCAACCCACCACTACAACACACTCAAGCAGTTTGCATCTAAGCTACTTGTTCACCCACGACACAGAAACTTACTTCCACCAGACGCCCCTAGACCAACACGTGCAGCTCGACACTTCAACACACTCCAACCAATAAGGGCAAGAATTGACAGATACAAAAATAGTCCTATCCCAACCATTGTAAATATTATTAATAATGTGTAATGCCGGCCTGTCACACCATATATACGCACCCTCCTTTAATAATGTATGCATAAGTGTGTGTGCGTGTGTGTATTAGAATATATGTATGTATTTGCTTGAGTTTGTTTATGTATATGTGTGTATATGTATATGTGCATTTATGTATGTACAGTATATGTGTATGTATGTGTGCATATATGTGTATGTATGTATGCATTAATTATATATATGTATGTGTCTATAGTGTATACTGTTTGTGGTTCGAGGCTCGAGCCCGGCTGAGAGTATTCTATCACACACACACACACACACAAACACACACACACACACACACACACACACCTACACTGAAGAATGTCCCATATACTATAATTCCCCCCAGCTGTCTCTCCTTATTTTATATTCTTCTTTTGTTCTCTACCGAGGATTACCTCCCATTGTAGTAGGCTTTACCTGACCCAACCTGTACGGACCCGTAGGCCATTTCGCCTTAACCCTTTTCAAACTCCTCATTTGATCTCTTCCGACGTTTGACATTCCATTCTAATTGGCTTTACCTGACCTACAGTCCGTTGCCCCATTAACCCTTTTCCAATTCCCTCATTTAATCTCTCCCAAGGATTTAACTCACATTATTAGCCTCACCTGACCCTACCAGAACAGTTTTTGTATATATGTATGTTTGTTTGCATACGTGAGCGTTTATGTATACGGGCATGTGCACACTTACTGCATGTTCTTATGTTCTTATATATGTATGTATATATATATGCGTATTTATGTGTGTACGTATGCGTATATATGTATGTTCTGTATATATATGAATAACATAAATATGTACTGTATATGCACTGTAAATCACTTACTCTCATGGTTAATTTATGATAATTTGTATTTTGCACTAGCATAATTATTGTATTAATTTCTTGTTTTAATGTAAAGTACTCACCCATTGTAAACTGAGCTTACCATTTTCATATCTGTACATCTCATGTTCATCCACTAGCCTAATTGTAAAATTAGTATTTTCAGCTCATGAGGCTGCCATTCTTTAATAAACCGTTTATTATTATTATTATTATTATTATTATTATTACACACACAGTCAAGTCACTCCTTAGTCTGGCTATTATCTTATAACTCCCGAGATCAAAAGTCGGGTCCTTTAGATTCCTTTTGTGTTTAACCCGTTCACTGTTGTTTTGATCCGTTGTTTGGTTTGGGTCCTTCAGTGTGCCACCCCTGTCTGTTTCAATCTGTCTGTGTGAGGAAGATTGTTTTCAGTTTGGTCTGTCTTCCTGTCTGTCTGTCTGTGTGAAGAAGAATATACTGTCAATCTGTTCTGTCTTCCAGTCTGTTTCTGTCTGTCTCTGTCGGTGTGAGGATGATTATATTTTTAATTTGGTTTGTCTTTCAGTCTATTTCTGTCTGTGTGAAGAAAAATATACTGTACAACTGTTCTGCCTTTTTGTCTGTTTCTGTCTGTTTCTGTCTGTCTGTCTGTCTGTCCCCTGTGAGTCCCTGATGATGGAGAGGTGTGATGTATGGGTCTGTCCTAACCCCTCCCTCCTCCATTAATATTATAGTACTAGCCCGTCTATCTCCCTTACTGTCGTTGTTTAAAGGAGTACTTTTTGTTTATTTAGTAATTTTTATTACTATTTTAGTTTCCTCACAAGACCTCCATCAGGCTTTAAAAAGCACCCCTAGACCTCCATCAAGCTTTAAAAAAAAAAAAAAATATATATATATATATATATATATATATACGGTATATATATATATACCGTATATATATAATATATATATACAGTATATATATATATATATACAGTATATATATATATATATATATATATATATAGTGTGTACAGAATTATACAGTTAACCCCTTTTCTACCAGCGATGTCTTTTTTAATTTTATTCTAGCTACATTTAGACGATTTTATGAGACTTAGGAAGGATATATGGTAGCAAGAGGAAGTAATTAAGATAGTCTGTTGCCTTTTAATTAGTAGACATCCTTCCTGAGCTGAATAAAATCACCCAATGGATGTCACCGGTACATAAAGGGTTAAGATCAATCGCTCCCCGAAATCTTATGGAATCTTGTTCATAAACTTTAATTTCTAAGGGGACAGTGTTATTTTTTGGGGGGTATATACAGTATATTTATATTCATTTATGTTTTAGTTTCCTCGCTAGACCTTCATCAACCTTCAACACAAACTTTCTAGACCCCCTTCAAGATAAATTTGTAAAAAATAAATATAGAAAAATGTCCCGGCCGAAGGCTGTTTGCTCTTAATATTACCAGAAAAACGACCCATCTCCCCTTAAGCTACTTTCACTTTTCCTTGGTAGTCCTCATGGGTTCCTGATAGCTCGTGACTATAGCCGGTTTTATTTCAGCTGGCGGTATATTGACTCCCTTGGCAGTTGATTTATCGATACTTGAGGGAAATATGTGAAACTACTACTGTATGTCTATAATATGTACTAGTCACCCTTTGTGGATCAGGACGCATTTTGGCAGGTTATTCTTGCTATCATTACACGATTTCTTTCAGCTGAGGGTTAACTTGTGGGAGCTAAACATTTAAGTTAGATCGTGCCTACCCCTTGGATTCCTAAATACCCTTCCTAAGTTGCACAAAATCGTCTAATGATAACCAAAATACACTCTAAAGATGCGTATTAGATCCTCAAAAGGTAAATAACAAGCTTTCATAATTAACCACATACTTTGTTACAATACCCTTCTAGTTGATGAAGACTGAAGATAAGGACATGGCAATTTGTTTGTACACTAAAATATATAATGCCAAAAACTCTACTAAATATCCCCCTATAATGTACTTTCCTTTATTTCTTGTAGGTAAGTGTATGCTCGTCCGTGCAGCCTGTCCGTTACGTGCACCCCCCTCTAGAAGTGCACGTGTGAAGGTAACGTCAGATATTTTACTGTGTGCACGGGTTCGGCCCAATCGGTAGAGTGGAGATTGCCGTGAACTGTAGCGTAAACAGAAAACATGACAGTTTTTTTCTGTATTTTTTAGGATTAAGTGCATCAGAAGTAGATAAACAGATACATAGATATATAGGCTGATGAAATGATAGATATTGTTGATTACATGCATTGGTTACATAACTACATATGATTACAAGGACAATATAAACAAAATGATAGATATTGATTACATGCATTGGTTACATAACTACATATGATTACAAGGACAATATAAACAAAATGATAGATATTGTTGATTACATGCATTGGTTACATAACTACATATGATTACAAGGACAATATAAACAAAATGATAGATATTGTTGATTACATGCATTGGTTACATAACTACATATGATTACAAGGACAATATAAACAAAATGATAGATATTGTTGATTACATGCATTGGTTACATACTCTATGATTACAAGGACAATATAAACAAAATCACACCAGAACGCCCGACCTAATACGAAAAACGGTATCGAATAAGTACATTATCCATCCATACTGAAGGTCAGAGTCAAAGAGTTTCTTTAGAAATTTCTCTACAAAAACTATGACACTGTCACTGCCATTGTCAGTGACAAACTTGGGGCATCAGTGTCTTATAGATCCTTATATCGTTATAGCAGGAAATGGACAATATACAGTGACGTGGAAAGACTCGGTAACTCCTTGTGTTCTATATATTATCGACGAATCATGAACAGTCGCTGGTATGAACACTTATCAAACCAACGTCTACTATCTGAAAGTGGTTCGAAACACTTATGAGTTTTATGGTTTGTATAAGCACCAATTATTTTTTTTGGGCGTGTGGTTCGTGTCCCTGAAATGACCGTGCCCATATGATCGTTCTGATGGGTAATTGTTTTGATGATTGATAGTTCTGATTGGTGATAGTTGTGATGGGTGATATCCCTGAGTGGAGGAGACCCAGGGGAAGATTCAATTGACTCGAGGCTCAAACAAGTTGAATTATCATGTCATAACATACTTGGATAGAGGAAAACCTTAGGTGTGGAGGTAAAGGGTTGGTGAAAGCTATTTACCAACTCGCCGTACTCATGTTTAAATTTTCACCACCATGACTCGTGTTTAACTTTAATGCTGGCAAAAATGAGATGATTTTGCGCAGTTTAAGAAACACGTATGTTGGTAATAGGGTTTATTAAGATCGTATTTACCCATTTCATTATTGTTATTTTCATTAATAAAACTGCGAACGAAATAAATTACAAAGAACAACTGTCACAATTATTTGTTATGTTCCCTTTCCGGGAACATAAATCCCATGTTGTTTACATCTGTGTGTGTGTATGTGCGTGTATGTGCGTGTATGTGCGTGAGGGTGTGTGGTGCCCCAGAGCTGCCAACCCATAAACGCGAAATGTATAATTTACTTCATGACAACTCAAACATCACGTCCACCCCAACAAATACCCCCTCCCCCCTAACCCCCTCTCATCTTCCTCCCCTCCCCGCCTCTCAAACAGTCACGGGATATTGAAAACCGGAAGTGAATGTGAATTTCATTACCGGATTTGAATATGGTCTTCCAAAACAGTGGTGAAATCAGAACCCCCCAGCTGGAAGTGTGTGTGTGGGGGGGAGGGGGGTATGATTTGTGTGATTTGTGTGTGTGTGTGTGTGTATATTCGGAGAGATAGATAGATAGAGAGAGAGCAAGAGAGAGAGAGAATTGAGAGACATATGTAGATAGCCTAGATATATAAGTGGAGAGAAAGAGAGAGAGTGAGAGAGTGAGAGTGAGAGAGAGAGGCAATAACCCCCAGTAATAAATAATACAGACAGACTAATCCCCAACCCAACCCACCCACCCACCCACACGCCCACACGCCCACACGCCCACACTACAGCGGTGGTGGGCGGCCTACTAATTTGGCCCCCTTACTGTTAATTACTTCAGCACGATGACGTCATTTCCATAATTTTCTGGTTACCTTTAGGCGAGTTTATTTAGCTTATAATCTACCTCTAGGACTCCAAGAGGTAAAAAACAATCTTAATAAATCCGCCGAATAGCATAGGTTCTTCTTAAACTGCATAACATCGTCTATTGTTAGCCAGATTCAATGGTAAAAAGACGGCAATGTGCTGAAGGGGTTAGCTATATCCTGTTCATCTAAAGGGGAGATTTAATCTCCGATCTCCGTTTTCAGCCAGTAGCACAGGCAACTCCTATCACACACACCAAACGTCCTGGCTGCACAAGTGCCGAGTCTACGACACAACAATAACAATGTCCGACCTTAGCCTATATTGTGCTGTTTCATCTATAATGTAGAGTAATATGGATTTATATCTACAATAATAATGCAATATGTCTCAATCTACACGTTACCGTTGATATTTTTTTATATTTGAAGCTTATATGAGGAAATATTTTGAACTTTTCGAAGGTTTTCCAATGTTTTCAATTCATGTCAATCGCCGTGGCGTAGGAACAGGGGTTATTTAGCGGCAAGTGGTGTAGCTATTTTAGCATTAATTCATCTTGTGTATGTCTATCAGCAACCCTTCTCACAATCAAAATACTTAATTTTGTAGCAAATTATATATTTCGACGTCATATATTTGAGATATTGAGAATATATGCGAACCGCCCATGCCACCTCCTGTGTCCTCTATAAATAAGACGTGAGTTTACCAAACTCAATACGTAGCGCTACAGATCGACATCGAAAACATATCGTCTCAAATAGGACTTTAACCAGGACAAAAATAAACAATACGCATTTGGTTATTGAATATTTGGTTACATCCACCATTTGATGTAGGCAATTTTGTAATGCATAGTGTTTATTCTAAATTGCTAGTATTTCATTTTCCATACCGTATTGAGGGTCACAATTTATCTCCGTCAAATGACGTTGCTTCCCACCCAGTTGGGGCTGCATCCTTTTTTTTTTTTTTTTTTTTTTTTTTTTTTCTATATTCCAACTACTCCCTCTCGGGCATAGGCTGATAGCCTTTACACTCTACCGCTGAACACGGTGAGGCCCGTGAGGTCTTGTTCCAGTCTAGGGAGTGAGACATGCGAAGCACCCATTCACGGCTCGAACCCAACTCCATCTCTGAAGCGGCCTCGCCGCCGCGCTTCACAATCTCACTCCCCAGGCTCGGACCCTCACTCTCAGAACGCCACCTATTGAGCAATTAACTCACTAGGCATTGCCCCCCAGTAGCATATTTTGAATATGGGGATATTCATACAGTGCTATTAATCAGGGAACAATGAGGGTATTTTGTTTTGGCATTTCGGTGTGCTGTGGTTATGCACTGAAACTAGGTACAGCACAAATTCCATCCCAATAATATCTTCCCATTGACATATTGGGATTCGAACCCGGGTCCATTGGATTACCAGTCCAGTGGCAAGACCACTCTGCCACACCTCCTAGCTCCGTCAAACGGCGATATTTGTGTCGGAGAAAGGCGGTAGCTCCGTTTTTTTGCGGTAGAAGGGCGAAAATTGGCCCAGTGTGATACCCCCTTTAAGCTGCTTTAAACTTCGTGTGTCCAGACATTTTGACCCCAACGTCCCTTGAATTTGGCTCTGCCACTCTTTTGACTGTGGGTAAGACATTTGTTACAGTCAACCTGCCTTTTGTCTCCTTCATACACATAAACAGAAAACAATGAATGGGTTAAACACTGACAGGGGAGGGGGGGGGGGATGTTTGTGGAGGGGGGGGGGGGGTCGTGTGATGTTTGGGGAGGGGGTAAGATTGGTTGGGGAGGGAGGGGGTAAGAGTAAGATTGGGGGGGGGGGGAGGCGGAGGGGGTGCTTGGGGAGGAGGGCGGGGGTAAGGATAAGATGTTTGGGGGCTGTTGGTCGGTGAGGGGGGAGGGGGGGTCACAATACATATGGATGCGCCCCCACAGCTCAGGTTATTGGAAATCTATCTGAGCTATCGTGCCCAGGTCGAGAGTAAAGGGGGGGAGGGAGAAGGAAGAGGAGGTCAGGAGGAAGTCAAGGAGCAGGAGGTGAAAGGGGGGGAGGTGGGTTTGAGAAGGAGGAGGAGGAGGTCAGAAGGAAGGGGAGGGAAGTCAAGGAGCAGGAGGTGAAAGGGAGGGAGGGGGGGTTGGAGAAGGAGGAGGAGGTCAGAAGGAAGGGGAGGGAAGTCAAGGAGCAGGAGGTGAAGGGGGGGAGGGGGGTTGGAGAAGGAGGAGGAGGAGGTCAGAAGGAAGGGGAGGGAAGTCAAGGAGCAGGTGAAAGGGGGGGGAAGGGGGATGGAGAAGGAGGAGGAGGAGGAGGTCAGAAGGAAGGGGAGGGAAGTCAAGGAGCAGGAGGTGAAGGGGGGGAGGGGGGTTGGAGAAGGAGGAGGAGGTCACAGGAAGGGGAGGAAGTCAAGGAGGAGCAGGTGAAGGGGGGGGAAGGGGTTGGAGAAAGCGGAGGAGGTCAAGGAATCAAGCAGGGAAGTGCAGGAGGGGGGGGGGGGGGGGGGAGGAAAAATAGGAGGAGGTCAGAAGGAAGGGGAGGGAAGTCAAGGAGCAGGAGGTGAAGGGGTTGATAGTAAACAAACATTATACACAAAGAAGAAAGGTTAAGGGGAGGATTTTAGTTGGCTCTCTAGACCTCCATCAAGGTTGAAACAATGCCCCAAGACCCCATTTAGAAATATATGTGTACATATTTCGATAGGGCCGGTTCCTCCTAAATTACAGGAAAAATCGACACCAAATTGGCACGAAAGGTCTTAAAATTGACAGAACTGGAACGAAAGGTCTTATAATCGCTAAACTGATGTGACGAACATTTTAAAATATCAAAACTAAGGAGGCAAAATAGAGAGGCGAACGGACTTCATCAGGCCACAGCCACCCGCCGTAATCGGGTTTCTGTTATAACTGTGGCAAACCGGCACACACACACACACACACACACACACACCCACCCACACAACAACCCACCC